>CM031081.1:31102368-31702368 GCA_018257905.1 Gillenia trifoliata
GTGCAACTATGGGGTTGTTTTCCTCATATGCATACCAAACTACGGTTTTGTCTGGGATTTTCGCATACCATGTCGAAAGCAAGAAAAGATCATTGTCTCTGAGGGGCGAAAATCCAAACGCGAAATCACCGGATGGAGAGAGCCATGATGAGGAGCTACCTGTAGTTGCAGTTAGAGAATTCCCAACTTCTACTCTCCCATTATTTTGGGAAAACACAGAAATTGGTAGCAAAATCATTGAGGAGAACAAAAGCATACGTACAGTAAAAGCCATTGCCATTTCCATTGCAAAAGCAACAATTTTTCAGCCTAGCTTAATTTTTGTAATTTCTGGATGTAAATGCATATGTACCACATTTTTTAAGTCAATGTTAACCATCAGCCACGACATGAACTCAGACCATTCTCATCCCTCACATATCATGGTCAAATTACACATTTAGTCATTATTCAAAATACAAGAATTTCACTTCGGAAAATTGAGAAAATAATATGTTGAATATTTACGTAATGACACAGAGATTTTTCGTGATAAAACCCACTTACTTTTGCTACTAGGTGGTAAGATGATGCAAGTTACGACAGTACTGATGCAATTAGATTAGCAATGGACCCCTGACTTGTCTCTCTCAAATCTCTTTTCATCCCACTCTCATCCTTCACCCATTTTACATTTTAAGTAATTTAAGCATTTGAGTGTAACAAATTAGCATGAACTTGTAGCTCAAGTTGTTAAGAACATTTACAACTACACTCGATATTCTAGGTTCGAGTATATAATATATAATGTATAATATATTATGAATGTTCGAAACCAAGAAGATTATAGTAAATATGAGCATGACTCACGCACCTGCTGACCATTCAAGTCTTAACTGTCAAAGTTCAACAATAGGAAAATATACAGAAAGGTCCATCAACAAAAGACAAGAAGCAAAATACAAAGAATGGTAATGAAGACTTTGAGTTCAAGTAGTTAAAAATATTTACCTCAAACCCCTCTTCACTTTAACCTCCATCGTAGCCGGAAAATGTGAAAAGTGAATGCAAATTCGAGGACCGATGCAGCTGATGAAAATTAGTCATAAAGGAGGTGGTGTCGAATCTGAAGTTCATATTCTTAGTGGGAAAAGATGGAAAACGGACCTCCATGATCAAACAAAGACAAGTCTTCAAGTAACAGAAACTTGTGAAAAATGCAAAAATATATCCTGTCCATTTATGCATATACCAAAAACTATGTACTAACTAAAGTTTTTAAGCTTGTATGATATACGTGGTTAGGGTAAAACACCCAAGGCTGAGGCCAAGCTGAGATAATCACTGGTTTGAGGCATGTTTCGACGAGCATTTGAAGGCCGTAGCAGTCAAGTACGTAGACAAGGCGGAGATGCCATTTCATCTCATCAGGTCAGGTCAGCCATTTCATACAAGGTTGGATCCCAGGTCAGGTCATCCATTGTCATTGACAGGCGAGCCACTTGGATATCGCCTACCCCTGTTACAACAACTACATGTCCTCCTAAACTTCAGCCATCTGATTCTTCCTTATTAACTACATAGATTGTTTTGATTCTAGTGTATCAATTTAGATCACAGCTGTTATTAGAATTTAATGGCTGATTTGTAACAACATCTTGTTGTATATATAAGTGTAATGTTGCACGTATCAATATATTTGAAAAATATTTTCTACAACCCCAGCCAAATGGGCTCATGGGCTCATTAGATGATGAATCTAGGCCCTGGTGTGGGTAAAGCACACATCAGCTCGATCCATATTCGATAGTACCGAGAAGGTAGGATGTTGAGAGTATCAATCCCACATCGGGGAAATGATGGATCTAACATGTGCTTATTAGTAATTGAGCTAGTCCTTCTATTGTCAATTTGTTTTATGCTAGAACCTCAACTTTCTTTATAAGAGCTGAGGTAAAGGTAGAGTAAGCTCCAAGTCATGTGGAGGTCACTCGAGATTGAACACTCGTTCATACAATCATAGCAATCCCTGTCTATAAGATAACTAGTATGAAATTCAAGTCCTAATCAGAAAAGCAAGTTTTAATCCAACAATCCAGAATTCTTTAACAAATCGTAGACAAATGATGACACTATGAAACCAAAGTTCCTTAACAAATTTAGGCAAAAGCGATGACACTGGGAAACGAGAAAGCATGAAACTCAGGAAAACCATTGTTTTAGTCCAAATGAGGTTCCTCACTGCCTCAAGCTTTTCTAAGCACCATAAAATTTACTTAAAACCCTAAACCTTTTCCTTTGAGCCTTCTTTGCCTAAATCACACCTTCTATATCTAATTTAGTGCTTGATACAAAATTTATCAATTTCCCCATAAGCGTTACTTGAAATCTTTAAAGAAATCGACAAAGGCATGCTTTCATCAGAAGACAATTCAATTACATTCTGTTGGCCAGGTACTGCAGTTGTATTTGAGACTTTTCCCCTCCTGTATGATCACCAAAATGAAAATTCACTTAACAATGCCTGAAGTAACTAGTTTCCTTCAAATGTTCTCACAACCACAATAAATAAATAACTAGTTTCTTTGAAGTATCAATTTGAAATTTCTACTATGCAATTTCAATTTTAAGCCGACTGTTAGCAACAAAACAAATCAGAGTGAAGATATAAGAAAGGCCGTCTGATAGAGATGATGAGCGGAAAGAATTAGGAGAAAAATCAGCTGCAATTTTGTTTCATGAGTGAGACTGCGGCTGGTATTCATTTTCAATTCGAACTACTCTTACCAACGTGAATGAAGTTTGTAATGCGGCTGAAAACTAAACTGAACGAGTACTTGCCAACAAAAAGAATCATAATTTGCCGCCCTCTCTACAGAAAGCACTAGGCAGTATAGAGGGCGGCAATAATTCCAATTTGTATAAAGATAGGCCCCAAACTTCATCAGCACCAATAGTTTAAGAAGACGCAGAGTCTCCGCGCTGATGTTTTCTTAACCAACTTTATCGTTCATACCAATATCATTACAAGAGTTACATACGTAAAGCATTCTTTCTACGGTTTTGATCTAAATCATAGCATTACAAAACCAACCACAAATTAGTAAACTAAATATAGATTGATAAACAAGAAACAAGCCAGCTACTACTGTGACAATAAGTTACACCTTCCGCTGCGATACAAATAACACCAGCTTCAGCCTGCTCTGGTATACGGGGATGGACATGGTGGAACATGCACTTCGACAACTCCTTCAAGCATCTGCACAACCTTCCTCATAGTAGGCCTAAGAGAAGGATCTTCCTGAATGCACCAAATCGCAACCATCACAAACTTTTCCAGTGTCGCTCTATCACCCAGCGCCTGAGCTTCGTGATCCACAACAACATCTAATACTCCTGCGACGTAGCAATCATAGACCCAATCAGTTAAAATTGCTCTCTCATCAGATTCAACTTCCATGTCAACGCTTCTCCTACAACAAATGATCTCCAGCAGCACAACACCGAAACTGTACACATCAACTTTGGTTGTGATTGGCAAGTTCCTGAACCACTCAGGTGCAACATAACCTTTTGTTCCTCGGATGGCGGTATGAGTCTGGCTCTGATTCATCATCAAAAGCTTTGCCAATCCAAAATCAGAGATCCGTGCAGTGTAATAATCATCGAGAAGTATGTTCTGAGGCTTTATATCGCAGTGGATAATCTGACTGCTGCACTCGTCATGCAAGTACAGAAGCCCTTTCGCAACACCATCAGCAATTTCAATTCGCTGTCTCCAACTCGGTTTGACATCAGCAAAAAGAAAGCTTGCCAATGTGCCATTGCTCAAGAACTCATAAACTAGTAATCTCTGTTGCCCCTCGACACAATATCCCAAAAGGCGAACCAGATTCTTGTGATGTGTCTCACCAATTACATTCAGTTCTGTTTTAAACTCCTTCTCGACATCTTGCATAACATAGTTTATCTTCTTCACCGCCACTTCGACACCAGAACCAATTTGCATCACCCCTTTGAAAACCACTCCAAAAGCACCCTTTCCTAATTCTTCCTTGAATCCATTTGTAGCTTCTCGTAGCTCTTCATAGCTAAAGGAGCGCAAATTTGAGTCCAAAACAATATCGGTACTACATCTTACAGGTTTCTTCCGGAAAATGATAAAAAAACCGAGACAGAGAGCAGCACTTAAGACAACATTAACAAAGATAGAGGTACCTAATAGTACTAATTCCACGCGTATAACCTTCTTATCATCTGGAATTGGCATTGGAGGAAACTGCAGAGTTACATTATCCTTTCGGACTTTGATGAAGGTCTGCGAATTAAGAGTGACATCCACTCTCCCGTTCGAGAGAGGTAACTTCTTTTTCCAACAAGTTTCAGACCAGAAAACAGCAACAGCGCACAAACAATCTTGAAAGCAAGACTCGTTGCACTTGTCCGCGGTAAAAGATTTTAACTGCACATAATCTGAGGTTGGCCAATCAGTATTAATCAGCACTTCGACATCATACAAATCTTTTCTGGGACTTTGTAGCTCATCTTCTTCACAGCCTTGTATAAAATCGGGTTTGCAGCCTCGGTATAAGTCCTTCGGATCAAGAAAAGAAAACCCTTTCGGGCATTCGCAGGTTGGCCTATTATCTGGTTTGAGCTTACAGACACTGTTGTATCCGCAAACACCAACGCCTGAGTCTTCCAAAAGTGTTTGGCAAATATCATCCGGCTTAGACCACAGAGGACTACTCCAGCTTGCATTTTCAGCGAAATTTTTCGGGTGAGAATATAGCGCGAAAATCCCATCAAAATCAAGAGTTGCCCTTATGTAGTTGTCCCTCGCCGAGACTCCTCCTGTCCCTGTGAGAATGAATCTTCCACCATTTTCTCTCAGAACAAACAAGTCCCCTGAGCTGTTGAACACCAATTGTTTACCTTCACTACCATCCACAGTCCCCGAGGTCGTGTCCGTGGCAAAGTAAGGATTGTTGGCATAATCTGTTGGCAAGTTTACGGTGTTGAGCACGAGGTTTCCATCATCTTGCAAGCGCAACCGGAACCGCCCTTTCGCATAGTTAGTCTCCGATTGTCTACTCGAGAGCTTCCCATTTCTCTCAATTGTCTGTCCAGGCAAAAGGGTGTCTGTAGGATTGTTGAAGGTCTCCCATAAGCTCCCCGAGTTTTGGTCTTGGAGGACAAAGTTTCCGGTGTCATTCATGACCCCGTTCGCAACAACCCCAAAAGTTGTGTCGGATCTCCATATCTCTCCACCCTGAGGATCGTTAAGAACTAGTCCACTGTTGGCAGTCAAGTTCAAAATTGATCCCCTAGGTGCAACTATGGGGTTGTTTTCCTCATATGCATACCAAACTACGGTTTTGTCTGGGATTTTCGCTACCATACCGAAAGCAAGAAAATATGCGCTGCCTCCGAGGCGAAAATCCAAACGAAATCACGGATGGGAGAAAGCCATGATGAGGAGTTACCTGTAAATTGCAGTTAGAGATTCCCAACTGCCACTCTCCCATTATTTTAGGGAAAACACAGAAATTGGTAGCAAAAACAATGCGAACAAAAGCATGCATTACAGTAAGCCATTGCCATTGCAAAAGCAGCAATTTTTCAGGCCTTGCTTAATTTTTTGTAATTTCTGGATGTAAATGCATATCTACGACATTTTTAAAATCAATGTCAACCATCAACCACGACATGACAATTGGTCAAATTACACATTTAGTCATTGTTCAAAATATAAGAATTCGACTTAGGAAAATTGAAAAATAATATAATGAATAGTTCTATACGTAACTTTTGCTAATAGATAGTAAGATAATGCTAGTTAGGGCAATACTGATGTAATTAGATTAGCGGTGGACTTTGACTTGTCTCTCTCAAATCTCGTTTCTGTCCATTTGTCATCTCTCACCCATTTACATTTTAACTAATTTAAGCACATGAGTGTTCCAAACCAAGGAAGATTATAGTAAATAAGCATAGACATAGCTCAACGATTAGCAACATTTACAGCACACCCGATGTTGTAGGTTCGGTTATATATTATGTAATATATGATGTTCCAAACTCACACCTGCTGACCAAAGTCTAACAGTCGAAGTTCAACAATAGGGAAATATACAGAAGGTTCATCAACAAAAGACAAGAAGCAAAATACAAAGAATTGTGGCCAAGAAGACTTCGAGTTCAAGTGGCTAAAAACATTTACCGAGATCAAGTTTGAACCCGTCTTCACATTAACCTCCATCGGCCAGCCGGGATATGTGAAAAGTGAATGCAAATTAAGAGGACGGATACAGCTGAAAATTAGTTATAAAGGAGGTGGTGTCAAATCTGAAGTTCATCTCATCTCGTACCAGGTTGGATCCAAGTCCGGGTACGTAGATGGACCTGACAGGCTTGAGCCGCTTGGATATTGCCCGCGACCAAATGAACTCATATGGACTCATTGGAGCTGGTTTACGGAACGCCCGGCCTTATATCAATCGGATATCATGTTTGATACTACCGAGAAGGTAGGAGCTGAGGACCAGTAAAGGTAGAGTAGGCTTTGAATTTTAAGCAGATTGGTAGCAACAAACAAAATCAGAGAGTGAAGATACAAGAAAAACCATCTGATGGAGAAGATGAACGGAAGGAATTAGGAGAAAAAATCAGCTGCAATTGGCTGAAAGTAAACTGAACGAGTACTTGCCAATAAAAAGAATCATAATTATGCTCCTCTCTACATAGAGCACAGCAGTAGAGGAGGGCGCGATAACCAATTTGTATAAAGATAGACCCCCAAACTTCATCAGCGCCAATAGTTTAAGAAAACGCAGAGTCTCCACGCTTAAGTTTTCATAACAGACTTTATCATTCATACCAAGATCATAACAAGAGTTACATACATAAGCTATTCTTTCTACGGTTTTGATCTAAATCATAGCATTACAAAACCAACCACAAATTAGTAAACTAAAGTTAGATTAATAAACAGGAAACAAGCCAGCTACTTCTCCGTTGAATCCATTTGTACTCGTAGCTCTTCATAAGCGAAAAGAGCACAAATTCGAGTCCAAAACAATAGGTTCCAGATCTTACAGGTTTCTTCTGGAAAATGAAGAAAAACTGAGACACAGGCAGCACTTAAGACAACATTAACAAAGATGAGGTACCTAATAGTACTGATTCCATGCGTATAACAGCGGTCTGGCTCTTCTTTTTACCATCTGGAATTGGCATTGGAGAAACTGCAGATTCCACCTCATGTGCAGAGGTCTGGCTCTTCTCTTTATCATCTGGAATCGGCATCAGGACACTGCATATTTATATTAAATTGAAAATCTGATACGCATGAATAGACTAACAGAAACCGAAGAACAACCGACTATAAACGAATATAATTTTTTACTGGAAGAGATTGCAGCGGCTACAAACCAGAAGACTACATTGTGACTGACTTGTTATTCCTCGGGGTTACAAAGCATCCTATCTATAGAGAAAACTAAAGCAAACCATAATCCCTAACGGGAAAGAAATCATAAACTTAAAGGGCAAGAATCATAATTCTTGGCTCACAAGAAAGAAGCAATAAAAATAACAATAATACTAAAACTAATTTATAACACCTTATCCTTTCGGACTTTGATGAAGGTCTGCGAATTAGAGTGACATCCACTCTCCCGTTCGAGAGGTAACTTCTTTTCATTGAAGTTTCAGACCAGGAAAACAGCAGCGCACAAACAATCTTGAAAGCAAGACTCGGTGCACTTGTCCGCGGTAAAGTTTCAGCTGCACATAATCTGAGGTTGGCCAATCAGTATTAATCAGCACTTCGACATCATACAAATCTTTTCTGGGACTTTGTAGCTCATCTTCTTCCACAGCCTTGTATAAAATCGGGTTTGCAGCCTGGTATAAGTCCTTGGATCGCACTTTCGGGCATTCGCAGGTTGGCCTATTATCTGGTTTGAGCTTACAGACACTGTTGTATCCGCAAACACCAACGCCTGAGTCTTCCAAAAGTGTTTGGCAATATCCCATCCGGCTTAGACCACAGAGGACTACTCCAGCTTGCATTTTCAGCGAAATTTTCGGGTGAGAATATAGCGCGAAAATCCCATCAAAATCAGAGTTGCCCTTATATGGTTTGTCCCTCGCCGAGACTCCTCCTGTCCCTGTGAGAATGAATCTTCCACCATTTTCTCTCAGAACAAACAAGTCCCTGAGCTGTTGAACACCAATTGTTTACCTTCACTACCATCCACAGTCCCGAGGTCGTGTCCATTGGCAAGTAAGTTGTTGGCATAATCTGTTGGCAAGTTTACGGTGTTGAGCACGAGGTTTCCATCATCTTGCAAGCGCAACCGGAACCGCCCTTTGCGCATAGTTAGTCTCCGATTGTCTGCAAAGAACTGCATTTCTCTCAATTGTCTGTCAGGCAAAATGGTGTCTGTAGGATTGTTGAAGGTCTCCCCATAAGCTCTCTGAGTTTTCATCTTGAAGGACAAAGTTTCCGGTGTCATTCATGACTCCATTCCTGCAACAACCCCGAAAGTTGTTTCGGACTTCCATAACTCTCCACCCTGAGGATCGTTAAGAACTAGTCCCTGTTGGCAGTCAAGTCCAAAATTGAGCCCTTAGGTGCAACTATGGGGTTGTTATCCTCATATGCATGCCAAACTACGGTTTTGTGGGATTTTCGCGTACCATATCGAAAGCAAGAAAGATCATTGTCTCCGAGGGCGAAAATCCAAACGCAAAATCACCGGATGGAAAGCCATGATGAGAACTTATCTGTAGTTGCAGTTAAGAGAATTCCCAACTGCTACTCTTCCGTTATCTTGGGAAAGCACAGAAATTGGTAGCGAAAGCAATGGGGAGAACAAAAAAGCATCCGTATGGTAAGCTTGGCATTGCCATTGCAAAAGCACACCAATTTTTCAGGCGAGCTTAATTGATTAGCTATATTTGAAACTGACTAATCTGCATGCCTGTCTTTGTCTAACATTTCTGCAATTAAATGGTACCATCCACCAAATTCCGTTGTTGTGGACGGCTCTAGTGAAGGTTGGTTGAAGATTAATGTTGATGGTGCTACCACGCTTGAGGATAACATGGGTGGGGCAGGTGGATAATATGGGGTGGGGCCAGCGGGTGGACAAATGATTTTGGGGTCTTTTAGCCGATTTATTGGAGTGCGTATAGTGGTGCATTTTAACGTATAACATGTTGACTATTAAACGGATTCAATATGCTACTTGACCTTTATGAATGGTATTCAAAATGTCAATTGCCTTTGAGATCTCATTTGTCCACTATTTTGATTTTAGTGTCTTAGCTCGTTTATTATTGTCTTTTAGCCCTTTTATTGAGTCATATGGTGTATTTTCACAATATAACATGTTAGGTATTAACGATTGATATGTTCACTTGACCCTTATGAATGAGTATTCAAAAGCTTAATCGCCTTTGAGATCTCATTTGTCCCCTCTTTTGATTTTTGGAGTGTGTGTGTGAATGTTCCCAGGCTAAAGGTTATATAAATATCAGGCATAGCTCATACACCTGCTGACTATTCAAGTCTACAGTCAAAAATTCAACAACGGCTCACAAGAAACATACAAGAAAGGTACATGAACAAAAGACAGGACGCAAAATACAAAGAAGGAAACAAGAGACTTCGAGTTCGTACGGTTAAAAGCATTTACCTTTGCATTCGAGATTAGAGTTCAAAAATCCCGTTTTCACTTTAACCTCCATCGTAGTGGGAAAATGTGAAAAGTGAATGCAAAAGAAAGAGGACGGATGCTGGCTGGAAATTAAATATTTCTTAGTGGAGTACGACATAATTGGGGATAAGATGGGAAAACAGACCTCCATGATCAAAACCTGACCTCCTGAATATCGGCTCACATCCATGATCAAACAAACCTCCTGAAAACAGACCTCCATCTTTGGCCTAAGATGGACCCGACAGGCGAGCCATGAATATCGGCTCACCTACCCCGACCAAATGGACTCATGGGCTCATTAGATGATGAATCTGGGCCCTGGTGTGGGCAGGCCCACCTCAGCTCGATCCATATTCGATACTACCGAGGAAGGTAGGAGTTGAGGACCAGTAAAGGTAGAAGTAAGCTCAGTCATGGGAGTCACTCCAGTTGAACACTCGTTCACAATCATAGCATTCCCTGTCTATAAGCTGACAACTAGCATGAAATTCTAAGTCAAATCAGAAAAGCAGGATTCCTAATCCAACAATCCTGAATTCCTTAACAATCCCAGACAAAAACGATGACTCTGAGAGCAAAGCATTGTTTTAGTTCAACAAACTTCCTTAACAAGCGAAAGCGAAAGCGACACTAGGAAACGGAAAAACATGCAACTCAGAAAACCATTGTTTTAGTCCAAATGAGGTTCCTCCTGCCCCAAGCAGGAGCTTTTCTAAACACCATAGAATTCGCTTAAAAGCCTGAACCTTTTCCTCAAGCGCCCGTCTTTGGCTCCCCATACACATTCTTAATGAGCTCCACTTCAAAGTTGGGACGAAGGCATTTGGTTGTGCATAATGTTGTCCCTGCCCCTAGTGTTTGCCACACCTGAGGCGCGTACGGCGTGCATGTCCCAGCCCTGAGTCATCTCATTACATGCGCAGTTAGATCCTCCCCACGTTGACATCACCATACATGTTCCTGCGAATTCTTCCTGGTGACTTCATCCGGGTCTACCTTTTTGCTCCTCAGTGCAGGTTCATCTACTTTCCATGTTAATATAATAAATATAAGAATCAATAGAAACGGCATAACAAAACAGAACCTAATAATAACAACAAACATAGCTAATTTTCTTGCAATTTCATATCTTGCGGCCTTTGAGATCACAAGCTAAAGCATTACTTCTTAAATAAGTTTCAAGTAGATGATACATGATAAAGCAAAGGCAAAGAACTCTAGAAGAGGAAGGGGCGGATCGCCTATATGCAGCATTATTACTAGCAAAGACACTAACTAGTATGATAATATGCGTCTTTCATCCACAAAATCGTTTCCATAGAAATAAAAAATGGTGGGATGATATTATAATACATGAACGTCATGAAGTACAAAGCAAGCTAATACCAATACAATTCCTCCTCAAGACTAAGCAAAGTACATCATAGATACAGTATCTTATACCAACAAAACAATCTGCACAAGCTATTAGAACAGAAACAATACGGTGGAAAGGCTTACACTTAAATATCAATAAAATGTGTTTTCTTATTAAAGGTTCATAACCAGCCATAGGCATGAACCAATGTAAATATCAATATCTGTATCTAACGGTTTAGAAAATCACCACTGTAAAAAAAATATCCACTGGTTCATGGCAGGTTATAGAGTTAATCGTTACTAACCTCGATCAAAGCATACTAAATCCTAAATGACATACCGATTCCGACAGTTAACCCCAGAATAACAGCTCCAATGAAAACTGCAACACCAATGACCTGCTCTTGACATCTAGTGTTTATTTTCACAGAGGTCAAAGGAGTAACTGTTTGACTCTAGCAAGATGGGAAAAGTTTTGTTTAAAGCTTCATCACAGTGACAGGGACTTGGAATCTAGTGCGCTACAAACATACCTAATATGGGTATCACATGGCTTTGTTTTTGGCTGTTGCATTTTTGAAATATCCTAAAAGAAAGGCTAAAATAATACTAGTGGGTAGGCTATTCTTTGAGGAGCTAACTGATGCTTTGAAAGGTTTTAGAAAAAAATAAGTTTTGATCATCTGAAGAATTTCTTTTCGATAGTCAAAGAATTATCATATTTTCTAGCATCTTTATAATGCTGTTAAATGACACAGACAAGTTCACCTAGTTTACAGTCATTAATCTTCCTCTCGTTGCTTGAAATTTTGTACAGAGATGTTTCCAATATAATCTATATCTAATTTAGTGCTAAATTTATTAATTTCCCGATAGCCGTTACTTGAACTTTTTAAAGAACGACAAGGCGTACCTTCATCAGAAGATAATACAATTACAATCTGTTGGACAGGTGCAGCTCCTCCTGTATGATCACCAAAAGGAAATTCGACTTTAACAATGCTTGAAGTAAACAATGTGTAAACAGTAATTAAAATGTTCTCACAATCACGATATAATAACTAGTTTCCTTGAAGGATAGTTTGAATTTACTCCTATGCAATTTAAATTTTACGCGCCTACTGCATGGTGCGCGGGAACCTTATTTTGATATTATGAAGCACATTGAGTAAAGATGACCTCCCTTTTATTATTAAATCAGATGGACACATGAAAGATGACAAGCTGTGTCTCACTGTCAAGTTCAATCCTACAAACCATGGGGATGTTGTTCTGCTCAATTAATCTATATAATTACATTAAGAAAATAATTTACCTTTGAGTAGCACAGGAATCTGAGATCTCTATCCAGCATCTGCAGTGTTCTATAAAAAGATCGAGGAACAGAATTAGTGCATGATAACAACAAACTGATGAGGCTGCGGGTGTGTTACTCCAGCCCGAATTTCCCAGAAAATATAGCGTTGCTGGATCAAGATGTAGGCAAGAATACCTAGATCTGAAGTTGTGGAGCAGAATTCATTGCATGATAACAACAAACTGAGAGGATTTTGATTAAGAGTTATACCTAGATCTGAGATTCCAAAGAATGATAAATTGTAGAACTAGTATAAGAAAAACTGGAGAGGCAGCAGGAGGTAGTAGAAAGCAATTAACATAAAAATAAATTAAAATACGCAATGGATTTGCATCCTGAATCCCTCTTTACCTGTGATTTGCAGTTGGTTTATTAATTAACATAAATTAACCCAAAATGCATGGTTTCACATCCTGAATCCTCTTTACCTGTGATTCGATGTTTGGGTTATTCAATTAACATAAAAAATAACCCAAAATGCAACAGATTTGCACATCCTGAATCCCTCTTTACACTCTTTCAAGGACTGTTGACCATGCAGATATCTCTGGTTGGACCGAAAATTTGCACCATTGAAGGGCAATGATGAAACCTCTGGCTCGTCTTTCTGTGCTGGAGGATCTTCTGATGAACCAACTGAGCTTGCTGCAGGAGAGGGAGGTTTGACGATCCGTATGCCCCTAATTCTCATTTTCAAAATTATCCAAGAGTACCAAAGAAAAATTATCCCATTAAAACAAAAGAAAATACACCTGAGGCAATATGATCTCTTTGTATACACTCAATTCCTATCAGTGCGTTTTCAACTAGGTAGATCTGAAAAATCAATGTGTAGCAAGAGATGAGCACAAGGAAAAGACCTAGAAACTCACATACAAAAACAGAAAGAAACAGAAAGATTAGACTTATTAGACTGCATTTTAAGCTAAATTTCTCCATGGCTTACACCTGGTGGATGTCCTGACACCAAGTCTCACCTACTAGGTCACACGGTTGCCTCTCAGCCAGTAAAAAGAGTAAAAGAGTAAAAGTTAAATGGGAGACTAGATGTCATTAAATTTTGATATTTCTAATTTCCATTGAGAACATAGAAAATCCTAGCAGTTATAGTCATAAATTTCATATGAAATGGCAATTCTACATATTAGGTAACCTAGCAGGATGGCATGTAAGCTTCCTATAAGAAAACCAGGCTGTTTCAATGAAAATGTCTACGCAGTAAACAAAGGACAAGTCATACAAGAGTTTAATGCAGCAATACTGACAATTTTGGTATGCCTAAATTTGGCCGATACAGGTATTAAACACGAGAATGCTTACACAAGAAGACCTGTCAATTAATGCAATGCTTTTGCTGAAAAAATGTGCATGCATATATTATTGACTTCGAAGCTAATTTTCTGGGAAAAAAAAAATGTTCTTGAATATATTCAGGAAATAAAAAATATAACAGTTTTCAAATTTTTTTTTTGTTATATGAATATCCCGATATACTCAAAAACATTGTTTTGATCTATACCTACCATGTATCATAGGTCACAGGGATACAAATGAAACTGAAAAATGTGTTAGGCACGATAATTTATCAACTATAACAAAAACGAAACTGAAAGGTGATACGACAATTCCCACCAATAGTATTTTATTACATTTATAATCCAGATAGCAAGATAATTGATAATAGCATATTGCATTGACACATTGGTAAATATGCACTACAAATACGAAGTTTTCGGCTTTCACTTTGATCTCTTTGGTTATAGATCATAAAACATAAATCCTAAATGACAAAGGCAAAGAAATGTACTTGCAAACTATGAGTCATTTATTACAAGAGAAAACTCTACCAAGATGCCACAATGATATAAGACATTTTGAAGGAGTCGCTATGTTTTGATAACTGGCTGGCTGGTTAATCCTTCACCTCTCTGGCCTCCCTCTTAGGCTTTGGCATTTCAGCATTCCTGTTTATTAAATGTTTAGCTACAGATTTCTAACCCACGGGAGAGAGAGAGGGAGAGAGGAGAGAGAGAGAGAGAGTACCTATTGTTTGAATGAGGTGTGATTCCTCTATGCTCCTCTTGGGACGACCCCTTCTTGGCTTCCTATTGTTTGAAGGAGCTGACTCCTCTATTATCGAGAGAGTACCTATTGTTTGAATGGTGGATTCCTCTGTGCTCCTCTTGGGGCGGCCCCTTCTTGGCTTCCTATCGTTTGAAGGAAAGGACTCCTCTGTGTCGAGAGGCACCTATTGTTTGAATGAGGTGATTCCTCTGTGCTCCTCTTGGAGCAGAGCCCTTCTTGGTTCCTTTTTGTTGAAGGAAAGGACTCCTCTGTGTCCCTCTTGGAGTGACACTCTTCTTGGGTACCTATTGTTTGAATGAGACGGATTCCTCTATTATCCCTCTTGGAGGCGACCTCTTCTTGGCTTCCGCTTCTCCTACACACCTTCATAGTGAAAGTATTGTTGTTGATTATGTCCGCAGGCAGAGGATATATGCATGCACACAACACACACAAAATGTATCAAAACACATGTTCATCACACTTAAATACATGTCCAAACACACACACATAGAGATAGAGAATATGGGGAAGGAGGGATGCGAGAATACCCTTGATTTGCCTCAACTGGAATTTGCATCCTCTTTGGCCTTCCTCTCTTTAGCTTCTGCCTTCCTGTGTGTTCATAGTCAGATTTGTTAATTTTCTCCAAACCCACTAGAAAACCATACGCATACATGCTCATGTTTTTGTAGTTGCACACACATAAGCGTGCAAAAGTATCTTGAGGAAAATATAATTAAATGGACGGAGATAGAGCAAGTGAACATCTCATGGATATACATGGTCGCCAACTTTGTATTTAAAATTTACTCTACGTCTCAGTATAATGAAAAATACAACAATGTCATAAGTGAATGCATTGCAGTAGATAAAACTGTAAATGACATTATATGAGCTCTTTTCAGACTCTCTTCTTCTCTCTCTGGCCAAGAAAGAAAAAGAAAAAATCTTCATTTTATGAATATTAAAGTTAGGAAAGAACTTTATGTGTGATTCCGTACCTACATATAATTTCATCAAAGCAAAGTTCAAGACCATCAGCTCTGTGAACCATCAGGGGAAAAACAGAACATCCATAGCGGTGAAATTCTTACCATTTTTTCATACTAGAAGCATAAATGGGAGTATTCATGCGGGGGTACTTACTGAAAGAAGCTCATCGCTGCTAGTGCTAGCACCAGATCTGTGCCGTTTCCTTCCCCTTCTTGGCTTCTCATTTGGTTCACCTGCACATCTCTTCCTAGAACAAGTTCTTCTTTTTGCTGTCCTGCTGATTCTCAACAATAGTCAGATCAGGTACATATGACCACAGGTAACAGCGCAGTTGTACTCTGAGTCCTCTGAAAATCTTCACCTTCAACGAACAGTTCTAGCTCACTTTCCCATTTTTAGTCTCAATCACAGGGTCCTCTCTCAGTTCTCCCTCCTCTAGGGACTCATTTTCCTCTTTCACATCAGCTGCTGCATTTTTTTCAGCCTTCAACTTCTGAGTGCATCTTCAGCTTCAACTCCTGGTGCATCTTCTGTAACTTCTGCTAAATGATTTTCTTTTTCAACTTCTACCGGCACCCATCTTTCTTTTCTTCCATTACCACATCTTCCACTTTACTTCTAGCAAGACATCCTTTCTCTCTCTTTCCATCTCTACTTCCAGTCTCTGTGTGGTGTAAGGTCTTCTTTTCTTGAACGGAAGTTTCTGGCCTGATTCAGAACACCAATCAAGAAATAAAGTTAGAATGACAAAATTTCCATGAAGTTGCCAATGAAACAAGAAAATCTTAAGAGCAAAAAAAGACATGCAATGATATGCAGCTTCAGTCTAAGAAGCTTTTCTATTAGTGCCTTGCACGTGATGTCACCTCTAAGGGTCATGACTCAATGTATTTCAATTGATACTTATAAAAACTATAAATGTAACTAGAACAATCAAGCTTAAATGCATCACATGCCGACTGATGTAAGAAATTAGAAAACCCCATGTTTACCTAGCAATTACACACACAAGATGGCTTTAGCTATCATTACATTTCCCATACACTAGCATCATATGACTCTTTATACTCCACAACATGCTAACAGCATCATATGACTCTTATACTAAATGGATTCTAACAGCTTCAACAGACATTAAAGACAAGTATATGTGCCAAATATTAGCACCAAGAGTTTTATTCCTTTCAACTGAATCGTAAGAACTGATTTTCCTGACCATTATGACCATCAAATCTCTTAAATCAACAAAAATTCACCGAAAAATTACCCTCAAACAGGTCTCCATGGGAATCTAATTTAATAAGTAGTTTACCTAGTTGAGAAAAGAACAAGGACAGGCAATCCCAGCTGTGACTGGAGGAAGTTACGCTTTCTCCACCCCTGCAGCAAAAAAAGACAGTTGTTCAATTTTATAGATCTCAAGTTTAACTTCTTTGTAAGATCATAAGTAAATGGAAAATTTTACTTTCACTATCAATTTATGACTATTTAAATTACAAATAAACAGATCTGGAATTTTGTTCTATCACAGAGAATGCGGAAGGGATGTATGTAACTATGTATTCATCACAGATCTCAAAATTGCAGATTAGAAAAGTATCTATATTTCAAATTAGAATAGATAAATGTGATTATATAAATTGTGAGTTCAAAAGAAAGGAGAAAGGACAAAAATAAGTTACCCCTGAGAACCAGCACATGCAGAAGTAAATTGTTTCCCTTTATCTGCTTCTCCTTCCTCTCTGCCCTTCTGAGGCCTAAATGTAAAATAACCTTAAAATCATACACTTTTAAAACATTTAGTAAATCTTTACTAGTTGTCTAAACTTCTCAGATGAGATGAAGCTTGAACAAGAATACGCTAAATGAAACAATAACAAACTTGATCTTGAGCCAAATTCAACAAATCGCAAATTCCTAAAGTGAAAATGAAGGGATGTAAAAAGACTAATTACGGTTGTATTCATTTGCATGCAATGTTTCGCATCTGTCCCTTATCAACACAGTTCAAGGCCTAACTTCTGTACTGCTTGCTGCTTCAATTCATCATGCCAATTGATCCTAAACATGAACTTGAGCAGGAAATTCTTTTTTTGTATGGCAGGACCATCCAATGCGCCCGATTCTCTTCTTCAACTAAGCGATCATCTGAGCCTTGTCGTGAATGAAGATGAGCAGCCCTAGGTGTGGTCTCAGGTGGAAGTCATCAGAGAAATTTGACCAGCTATTTCAATTCTCTCATCTTTCTGTAGGAAATTTCTAAGGAGATGCAAGAATTTAGAGCTAAGACTGAAATTTGCAGAGGAATTCTACAGGCGAAAACTCTGAGGAAATTTGAGTCTTAAGGGTATATAATCCTCAGAAAGAGTTGGTGAAATTCAATGTAACCGGCGGATTTTCGTGTAACTCATTCATTACGTGTTCATTACTCAAATGCATTTACTACACGTGTAGAACTATCTTTATTTCAGTTTGTTGAATGCTTCATATAGATGCCGTGCCACAAAAAAGAGGTGACCAAGGTGGGCGATTGTTTTTTCATATTATCATTGTATTACTCAGAGAACCCTTTTCATTGTTAAGAGTTTGGGACCTGGGTAGATTTTCAAATTTTAGTAAATAATTAACACACTGGCAAGTACAGCATTAATCTTAAAAATGGTGACAGCAATAACTCAGCAGTAAACGGAGTATACTACTGGAAATGAACAAGCGCATTAACGAAAAGGTAAGAACATGAAAAATATCATTATATTTTTAAAATTGAAATAAAACCACACATTCCAGCCTCATGTTAAAAAGGAAGAATTTTGTTTATGTAAAAAAACACAGTTTTGAGATACAACCAATAATATGTGCTGAAAATTATGTAATTTGTGATAAATGTATTCCTAAATCTTTAACCATAACAAGACTTTAATCGATATTCTTTGAAAAACTGAGTTATTAATTAATTAAAGAAAGAGATTTAATTCTGAAAAATCTTCAATGCTTTTGAAAGAACACGCCTTAGACTTAACAGCAATAGTACCTCAATAGTCGAACTACAATAGCAGACTGCTAAAAGAAATACCATGTCAATTCAAAGAGCCCCAATGACGTATCGAGACATTTTTCCAGACCAAATGAAGCAAGTAAGGATGCTCAAGTTAGAACTTGCAGAACATTAGATATTAAGGATTTCAATGGTTAAGAAACTTCGTTAATATACTTACCGTATTTGGATGTCAATTGCACAATAACTCCAAACTCCAAACTCGACCTTCAACCCCTGCATAAACATATAAGAATGGAAATGTGCTACAACTGCAATCGTTGAGTTACTAATGCCAACTGCTGTAAATATCACTTACTTCTAATGAAATAAAACACCGATGAATGCAGCTAAATTAGGCAGATAGGAACCAGTGTGTAATAGTTTCCATATTACCCTCTTACGCATAATACAGGTCCTATATCTGAACCACTAACTCAAAGTTCCAGAAAACGAAAATTCGGCTGAGCACTTATGCTAGTAATCAAACAATAAACGTGAACATACAGGATTTCTTTTCTAGGAGATAACCAGGATTACAAGGAAGATAATAACAAAATTCACTGCGACCAACAAATTAACGTCTCTAAAGACACAGAAAATGGCTCATAGACACATTTCGAGAACTGTAATCAACAAGAAGTAAACTTGAAGTTAGATCAATTGCATACATGAGTTATATAAAACAGTATCAAAACGATTGAAGTAAGACTTCCATTCGCCAATTGCGAAAATTCGAACAAATCAATAATCTTTCTAACAATTCCTTGGGGTTCTTCTGTACGGCAATTTTCTCCATCTCCTCTTAAATCTAATCCTAAAACCCAACAAATTGCAACAAAAATAAACAATAATAAACGAAGCTAGAAAGAACATAAAAAAAACAATGTATAAAAATCTGAACTTTCTATCTATATAATAACCAGTTAAAATCAACAAAAATCTGCAAAAATGGTGGATTTTCATTCTCTTTCTATTTTGGGATCCCTACACGAATATCGGCCGATTACCGATTCTGGGTCGGATTCGATTTGCTGGAGTGGAGCCTTCCTTAAGCTAGTCTCCACGGATTTCTTGAATCTTCCATTGATTTCCTGCTGCTGCTGGGATTCTTTGGATTTGCAGAGAAGGAAGCAACTGAAAGCAAGCAGTAATCTTCTGGGTTGGTTTCTTGTGTCTAGGATAGAACTTGTAGCTGCAGCTCTTGGTGGATTTGCAGTGGGGAAGATGTGACCGTGTGCAGAAGAAGGAAGGAAGATGGCGAGTAAGTTGTGAGTGGCTTTCATGATTGTGATGGAGAGAAAATGAGGATGAGATGGAAGGACAGGTATCGAGAGCTTATACACATCAGGAAGCCCAAAATGGCGGTGCGTAACATTGAGTTATTACGCTTAATTTGGTTTAAACTTTAAAGTGAATGTAATATATAGATGACGGGGATACAAACAATTTTCTCATTTGTATATTTCTCGTTTTTACTATTTTAGTTTCCTTTTTATTTTTAATGTTGTTTGATGGTCGAAACATCCAATTTTAGGTCATTCTTTAAGAATCAATTTTGAAAAAATGAACTAGGCTATAAATAATTTAACATTTCAATTAGGAAAATTCTTAGGTCAAATACGTGTTGAATGATGACCATTGGAAGGTCGAATAATTTGCGGTGGTCCCAAATGAATCTTAAATCATTCTTGATCACGTACCATTAAGTATTACGTACCAGAAGTTGGACCCTTTCAATTAACATTGTCGATATTTCAATGTTTAAGCTGATAAATATGGTTCGTTTAATAGATAATTGTTTAGATACATAGTTAGTCAATTTATTCAATTATTGTTAGATGATTAAACGACTTCCATATTTGTTTACTACAAATATGATCTTTAAAATCTAACCTAAAAGATAGACAATTCGGATCATTGTGTAACAGCATTCTACGGAGATGAAAAGGAGAGTCGAAAATGTAGAATGATCGAGGTTGCAAGAATTCCTATAGAGCGAACTAAACTCAAGTAACATTCTCTCCAAGGATCCTATTTGGTGGCAAGTATTTTCTTGACACATCAATATTCTAATTTACCTAACTTATAAAAATATTTTTTTTTCAAACTGGTGCAAAAGGCCCGGCACACTACAATGACCAGCATCGTTGCGGATGTAATTCGCATGGATGTTTTCCAATTTGGCCAGTTTGAACACTTCGGACGACTTTGTCCACGACTCTACCTCTAAATCAATAAACTTCCCGGTGATTGAATCCAGGGAAGATGCCAACACAACCTCCATGCAAAGATTAATGTTTTTAGCCACTTGAGCTACAATACTTTTGCCCTTAAATAAGGCGTGAGCTACAATGCATCCTTAAGCCAACACAATCAACAATGTAAAATAGCTGTGAGAGATATCAATACTAACATGTGAAAAATCAAAAACGCATGGCAGTCGAGCAAGTCAAATTAGCCGCATGCAGAAAATCCTACAGTACTCTCGAGACTTAGTGAAGTAACATGCCCTTTGAGATATTTTGTGTAATCTTTCTTTGTTCTTCTGCAGCAGGTGAGAACTAGGGAAGCAGCTGATCATGTGAGACTCAGTTATTTGTGTCATAGTTTCAGTGACTTATCTGCAAAACTTGAATGTTAACAAAATTATGTCATGTGATAGAATCTTGCTTAAAGATAAATCGGACATGTTTGTTTAATAAATAGTAGTACAATTACAAACAAACATACACAGCTAAACATGGCACAGGTAAGCTTGCTTTCCAAACGTGAAACAACCATAATCTTCCACTAATCTGTCATCCTCTCCCACTGTTCTTCCGACTTTTACGTTTCCTAATCTTCTTTTTCTTCGTATTATATATATATATATATATATATATATATATATATATACCAGTCTTTCTTGCATGCTCAAGGATACGGTGTACTCTAAATTTTAAGCGTTAGATTTTGTTTTAAAATATAAAAATCAAAATCAATGATTAAAAAATCCAGTATCTTTGACACTCTTGAGCACCCAAAATTTTTATATATACCCTTCCAAATTAGCACCTAGTTTTCACCGCTATGCTAAGCTAAGCTCCTTTCCCAAGAAATACGGAATCTGCCTGATTGTCAGATCGTTTCATCTAAAAACAATTAAATCTAGCCGTCAATCTATTAATGCATAGTAGGCATGGTCTTAAACAAGGATCGTATATTCTGATTTCTATATAATCTCTTGGACACAATGTAGTGTAAGAGAGATTATATAACCGACTATACAATATATAAATTCTCGATTTATACACTACAAGTCTTTACTAGCTTCCTAGTTTAAAAGATAGTCTATGAATTTCTTGATGCAATAGATACTAGGCAAGGCAGTTCGAACACAACGCTTCAAGTGCATAAGTAAAGCGCTCTTAACCCTTGGGTAATTTATTTATGACAAGAAAGTCTTCATTTTCAGCCTTACAATAAATATAAGTTTGTTCTTTCCCCTTGGAAGCCACATGTTTTTCTTGGTTTCAGAAATGGGTTGAAGAGAACATGGATTTTAGCAGTAAGAAGACAATTTATTTTAAGTACCATCATCAACTTGCCCAACCCCATCACTCCATCAAGCTTACTGATAAATTTTCCTATTATTTCAACATGATTTTTTTTTTCTATTAAAGTATGATTCGGATCAGTCCTCACTGACCTCAATTGGTCATTTGGGATCAATAAGTTTTTAATCTGCTGTATTTATAATAGGTTTGTGCTTTGATATTGATCATGTGCTCATCAAATTTATGTAATAATTAACTTCTTTCTATCGAGATGTTTTGAGTGTCTTTGGAACACATACACCTAAATATTATTATTTTACTCAAATTATAACTCGCGTATTTATGTTTTATTAATATATCTTGCAGTGAGACATTTAATTATGTCTAGTTCGTTTATATTATAACACGTAAAATAGTACATCACGTGACGAGATATAACGAACACATGCAAAACTTCTCTTTTCAATGGATGTCATAGTTTGGAGAGGTTCTTGGGTACGGCACCCGGGTGGAGGTGGTGTAGGGGAAGGAGGAGTTTGACCAAAGTGTGACATGATTAGCATGACAAATCAAGAGGGTGGAGTAGGATTTTTGTGTGCGGATCCGCATGGACACGTGATCAGGTTGATGGGCCTAAGTTAACGTCATGGTTGAGCGTCTACATTTACAATATGAACTCATATATATATAGACGGAAGACCTATTAGTCAAGGAGGTTGAAGAAGGAAATTATAGTTATTTGTGTAATAAGATCAGTCAATGAAACTCTAAGAGTTGTATTTCAATTAAATCTGAAGTCCAAGGATTTTTTTTTTTTTCTTTGAAGGATTTCCATTTTGCTTGATTGATTAATAAGTACATGTGGATTAAAAGAATCTTTCTGCAAAGAAAAAGCATGGTCTATATCCCAGCACTATGATGCAACACACTAGTAGGATTATCACTTTCGTTCCTGTAGTTTCTTTCTTGCATTTTCGTCCTTGTAGTTTCATTATGTTTCCTTTATTCAATCCGTCAACTAAGTTGGAGTTTTCGATCATTTTTGTCCACATTTCTCATTTTGAAGATGCAACTTTGAGAAATTTTGCCTCATTTTGACGGATTGGACTGTTGAAGCTTGATAACGGAATGAAACTATAAGGAACGAAAAATACAGAAAAACTATAGAGACTGGAAGCTACGGGCAGTTGGGGACTACTAGTGCCAAAATATCCTGGCACAAGGTAAAACATGCAAATTGGAAGGGCATGGTTTTCTCATCAAACAAGTTAGGATTTGTCCTGAGGCTGAAGAAAAGTTTTTTTTTTGGTTAGAAGCAACAGGACTAAACAGCCCAAACTAAAAAGTATAAGGAAACTAGCGGATGGTCTATACAAATGGCTCTATGTCTGAAACTCCACAAAAGATCATCTAACAAAGCCCAGGAGTGGACAGCGGGAGGGGTGCTCGCTGTTTGCAACCAAGGTCGGAAGAGACTCAACTTAGCCAAGCAATCAGCTATCATGTGGCTGCAGAAGTAGATTCACCACAAGCTACTATCCTATATGTTACGAACAATATTATGATATTTACCAGTTAAAGATAAACAAGAAAAAAGGAAGCAAGAACAGAAATTACCCGAACAGATTACTTTCGCATTACATTTTCGGTTACATTGGATGGGGTTGAATGCTCGAACCCATTTTCCCGCCCTCCCTACGCCCACTTGAGCTTAATTTTTTAAATCAATTGTTTTAACAAATAAATGAATGGAAGAGTATAAAGCTTACATCGCTTATTTGTTTCGGCATCTAATCGTAATCTCATTCAGTTTCCCCATTGTCTGACAATATTGAAGCAGCATCCTTCCATGGTCCTATCAACCCAAACTGTCTTGCAAAACAAGAAATCCAACTGGTCCTGAACTATTTCTTGATGAGACGCTAAGTCCATTTCCCTCCTCAATGATGTAACGTCTTTATCTGCAATGCCACAAGGCACAATATGCTTGAAATAGTTTCAAATCTGGATCAATGTTGAATGCCAACCCATGAGAGGTGACTCCATATGAAATCCGTACACCAATTGCTCCGATTTTCTCTCTCCAACCCAAACCCCCGTTTCACATTTATTTCCAGGACAAGCTTTCACGCCATACAGAGAGGCATGAAAGTCAATCATAGGTCGACTCGAGTTTCTCCACATATTCCCTGAGCACCAAGCCCCATATCCCGAAGAGCAATAATGGGATGGGCAGCTTGATGTGGACCATGAAATGTAATGTCTCTTTGTGTGTGAGTGCAGTTCAGCACCTATTCTTTTGAGTTCAGTCTCAGGAATCAACAGATTGTGATCAGTTAGGTAGCTTGCCAAGGTGTATGTAGGTGGATGTTGCAGGGACACTGAAGGTATCTGGAATGTACTGAATTTTCTATCAGCAACTAGCTTTCCTGCAGCTTAAGTGCTTCCAGATAGCTGATAATTGCCCAATTTCAAGACCTCAAGATTCGCTTGAACCCTCATTTCCTGCAAACCTGGTATAACCAATTATGCATCTTAGTTTCATCATCACAATTAACTCAACATAACATGTTCCGACTTCATATCTGATGTGGATACTGCGTTCTATGGACTATAAAGAAATGATTAGCATGTTACAATTCATAGATCAAAAAAACCAAGAGAAGGGTAAAGACTCACTCATTAGTACAAACACCAATCATTCCAAGTCACAAACTTTACAGTTAAAGCATGGTATAATTCAATAAGAATTCAACTTCCAGGTATAAGCTGATAAAGCATGACACATAAGCCGGAAAGAAAAAGCGAAAAGACAATAACTTTACATTATACTGAAGAGATGATATACAAATTTGAGCACAATTGTTCTCTTCTTTTTATAAATGAGGGAAAAAGTATTGGCACATTTGTAACATACTGGATAATTAAATGGGAATCACTCGAATGTGACGCTATGGACCGGACATTCGTTATGGTCATCGATGCATTTTCCACAATAGCGATACATGTCCGTTCTCTGCACACAAAGAATTTAGGTTCAAACATACACAGACAGACTAAAGTTTGACAATTGGAAGTTTAGCAGCTCAATTTGGCATTATTCCAACCAAAAGCGAAGCTGGAGTAAGCTTTAAGCATTACTTCAAAGGCCACCACCTTGGCATTTCATCTTAAGCGATTGATGGGCGTATCATTACTTAACATTTCTGAATTAATTTACCCACCACAAGCATTTACCATTCAAAGAGCAAAAATAACAAAATTAAAGCAGTTGGTGACTTTCATCGAACGTTGGTGAGCACTCAATATGTAAGCGTGAATATACATTCCCAAAGAACAAAATAACATAAAAAGTAAGAATCTTTACAGGCCAGAGCAAATGCTGCAGAGGAAGTTCGACACCCAGATTTTGCAACTGAAGCCTGGCGCTTTTGGGCATCTAATCCTCTAGAGTTGAACGCAGCGTTCACTTCACTTATGCTGGGGGTTTGGATGGGCACGTTTTACTTGGAATCGGAAAAGCCACGAATCGATGTTTTTATTTTTATTCTTTGCGTGTTAACTTGCTAGGTCAAAAATCATTATGGATAAGAATCACGATATTCTTAGAAAGTAAACATGCTCAGGAGGTCAGGGCACAAAAGTACGAATGTTGAAATAATTGTGTTTAAGTCTTAATCACTTAAGTTACAATCATTTAATGCGGAGCTCAGGTAGTCTCAAATCTCAATTGTGAAAGTTTTATTCCTCTTTTAAGTTTTTGATTGAATCTAGTAAGCGTCATCCATGAAATTTGAACTCTGAGCCACCAGGACAAATTGTTTGGTACAAATTTTATATAACCAATCAATCTCATAGCCCATCTTTCATCATGATGTTCCTTTTGAGCTGCTTTTTCTTGCATTTCTTTAAGCTGTATCAATTGTATAGAAACACTAATCATACAACACTGCCACTTTATTTCATCGTCCGAGGTAAACTGGTAGGAAGAAAAACCCGAATCTGACTATTATATGCGACAACTTACTGACCGACCAAAAGATAAACTGTAGAGGAAAAGACAAAACAAAAATCTCCTTTTGCCATCTATGACGTTTGTAATCGGATAACGAAATTTATGAAGAGCAAGATAGCATGCAAACTCAGGCCTATAAGCCCACGCTTGAAGGGCAACGTGTTCTCCATTCCGGTTGCTCATCATATGGTCGTTCCATTACTAAACCTCCGAACCTCCTCAAAATCACCTTGTTCTTCTGCACATCCAGTGGCACTCTGGCACAAGTAGTTTCTGAGAACATATTTAGGGTTTACACCGCATTCATTGATGCCTTCCTCACTCATCTCGGAGATGCCATTTGAGACAGCTGCACAAGCAAAAACCATAATGTGTGAGAAAATCAAGGAAATGACATACTGTTCTCTTTTGAGCGGCTCTAGCCACTGGATGAGTTTAATAATACTCTTGAGCGAAATAATGTTTATGATGAATACAATGTTGGTATCAAACCAATATACTTTTCGAGATGGAAGTCATATGAAAACCAGAGTTCATCGTACCTCCTCTATATAGATTTTTCACCCAGCTGATCCATGCCTCCTTTCGCTCCTTATTATCTAATAGAACAGCCTTTAGTGGGTTCAACAACTCCTCTTCGAATGTTGGGATCAGCTTTGATATTGGATAGCAACCGAAAAAAGTTTGTGTAATCCACTTTGTCGATAGCCATGTTATTCAGAAGTTTGCTGATCAGCTGTTTGTGTACTTGGGGAGACCAAGTTTTTACGTCATTATAGCTTGATAGTCATCCATGAATTTGGTTCCATATCTGTAAATAATTCCCGAAAATAGAAAATTAATAAGCTTCCACTTCAACATACATTTAATCAGGATAAATGTGTGTAGGAATGACAATTACCTTTCCATTGCATAATTTACCTCCTTATCATCTATCAACTTGGCAGCTACAAGAGTTCTAGTGAATTGTTATTATTCCACAAGCCAATATCAGGCTGATTTGCAAACAATATCTCTCCCAGGAAGATCTGTGGTATTCGGCGTGTAACTTGGATCAAATGCATCCAGAAATCCAAAGGGACCATAATCGATGGTAAGACCCAAAATGCTCATATTGTCAGTGTTCAACACACCGTGAGTAAAACCAACCCCTGCCATCTAGCAGCCAAGGAAGCAGTACGCTCAGCAACCTCTACTGCCCAAGCTGTTAAAAAACCATGATGGGAGCAGAGTTCAGAAAAACAGTTAATTAAGTATGCCTGAGAGTGTAAAACTTTCATCAGAAACTATTTCGGAGTGGCAGCGTAGATGAGAGAAAAGACCAAGGTTAGCCTAAAGTGAGATTGCCAATGTCAATAGTAGTACTAAGTAATACATTGGGCACAAATCTAGCACTAAAAACTATACAAGCTAGATAGAAACTGGCAATGCATCAAATCATCTCTTTTCTTTTCTTTTTTTCAATCTGTGAGCACAATGACTACGTTGTATTATAATAATAAGATGGTCCGGAATCAAATGTGCTGCAGCATGAAACCACAGAATCAACAGCAGACATCTGATTTGACTCAGTTCCATGAAGAAAATATATGGATGCAACTTTGGAACAAGATATTCTGTCCCTAATAGAATTAGTTTTTAACAGAAGCTAAAGCCAATTGCATCTTAATTAGTCAAAGTGTACATTGCACACAAGAGATATACCATCCATCATAATCACTTTCCATGCCCGATATGGGAGGTCACCACACTACTAACTTGGCCAAGAACCTACAAAACTTCCTACAAAACTACTGAACCAAGTAGGACTCTGCAACTGTCAACTGGGTGTACTAAACGAATTGTTTGAATCCTAAGTCAATCCAAATGGTTTTTCTAGAAGAAAAAAAAGAAAAGTGAACTCCAATAGTTGCGACTACAGGCATACATGAAGAAAATGTGAATGCTAAATCCTAAATAGGTGCCTCAATCCTAAAATATTGTGGTTTTTCTAGAGAGGAAAATAAAAAATAAACTACTATAATTCCATGGGAAAAGACCATAGGAAAATTGCACAACATGCAAAATTTATGACCAGTAAACTTATACAGCACTTGTAAATTGAAGTTCTAATTCATTACGCTTCCACAATAAGAAATAGTTTATCCTAAGTCCTACTGAAAAGTAGAATTAAGCCACCAGCACCAAACACCTTTACACTAAAGGAAAAATGATTACCTGCATACTTGTTAGATGTCAGATCAAGAACTTCTTCGTTGCCTGTGTTGAAAGATAAACTCTCCCACTTCTACTCATGTTCTCTATATGAAGTGATGCCTAATGGCATAGTCTGCAAGAGTACGGAACAATTTCAAAGGTCCTCCTTTTCTCTAGAGCGTGTGTTGGTATGACCCAAACGTAGAAAGGATGGAGAAACCCTGCAAACAATTGCACCAGGCTCCTCTTTTGGATTGCCACTGCCAATGAAGACATGAGAAATTTCATTTTAGAAAGAGAATATGAGAGACATACAATCCTAAAATCCATTCCTTTCCCCAAGCAGATATTAGTATTTAGCATAAGATCAAACCAAGAAAGTTAATATATCTCAAAAGACAGAGAAATTATCTCAATAAGGAACATAATGGTGTATGGTTCTCATAGTAAAACATGATTAGGTAAAATACTCATTGAATAGAGTTCTAATTAACATACTCATAGAACATGTCGCGCGTGACAAATTTCCTGTAGTCACTTGTCACGAGACAGAGAGCTCGAAGTTATTGGAATCCCAAGATTATGCATTTGCTTCCTGCAAAAGGAATTCCCGAATGCTACTACGAAGCACAGCAAGGCCATCTGCAAACCGGCTGTAAGAGGTCTTCCCAGCACCTTTAAGCTGAAGTTCCCACCTTTCAGACTTAGAATTAAGAACCTCCCCAAGGTAATAGCCCAGCCCATCTCCCAACTGTCAGCCACATGCCGGGTGGTGTCCACCATGGCATTGAGCATGGGGCAACCTGCATAAATAAAAAGCATCCATCTAGGCTGCATGAAAAAAAAAAAAAAAAAAAAACAACAAGCCCAAATGCGAGTCTCATAATAATAATAATATAAAATTTCAGAGAAACGCCACGATCCAACTAAAAGGAGGCGCCCCAGAGAATAAAGAGGGAAATCTGGCCTTTCAAATCTGTACTCCAAACAAGGTGGCAAATTAGTCCCATGAAACATGACATACCACACGTGCAAAACATATGTACTCATGCATCATTCATCAAAGTGAAGTACCATGGTATATCAGTCAATGGTTCAGGGTACAGCAAGTAAATCAAAGCAATCATCTGAGATACAAGATGAAAAACACACATGTACATAGGAAACAATAGCCTCAGCTAAAAATCAGAACTCGAAGAAAGAGAGGTTGAATCCAATAACAGAATTTTGACAAAACATGTAGTAGTGTCATGTTATTTACACACTGATCTAACTTCCCTAAAGGGTACCAACCACAAGGCTCTTGTGTAGAGGTAAAACCAGATCACGATTCGAACTTCCAAGGACAATCAAAACCATTATCCATAATATATGCTGTCAAACACAGTTTTTTCTTCATACAGATTCTACCAAACACACTCTTAAGTTGAAGTTTATTATTTATCTGCATGTTCTGGAAACAGCATTAACTTACTTGATGTTCCCAGAGACACAAACAAGAATACTCACTCTTTAGGATCCAAATCAAAGAACTCAGAAACTGATTCTGACCATGCAACAAGCTGGATTTTCAACTTCAGCTGACGGGGTCACTTTTGTATAACAAGCATGCAATACCTGATAATCAAAACCCAGAATGCATAACATCCAAATTACAACATAATAAAACCTTCTCAGCTAGTAAAAATTTCAAAGTGTTGCTCAAAGCAGAGATCTATCTATCCAACCGTATTAATGGCACAGTTCCATAGCCAATTAAAGCGAGCTCGTCAAAAAAGGATCTCTTCATCTTTCACGATTCTAATTACAGCACAACACCCCTCCCAATAGTAAAAATCAAACTGGAGCTCAAAGCAAGAAATCAAATCACAATCAACTATCAATGGCACAATTCCATATGTCAATAACCCAACTAACAACACACAAACTGTAAGCCATATCCATTTGTTCATTGAGTAAGTACAAATTTCTAAGCAGGTATGTATCAATTTAACAACTTTTACGATTTGGGCTGAAACAATAGCATAGAGTGAAAGCCTTTAGCTGGTAAAATGCACCACACATACAATTCTCTTTCTTTAATTGTTTTCCCTCCCACTTTCTCAGCAACCAAACAGAACCCAGCTAACAACACACATCTTGTAAGTCATGGCCATTTCTCGATTGAGCAACGCTACAAACTTCTAAGCATTTATGATTAAATTTAACAACTTCGAATTTGGGTACGAAACAAAAGCGCAAGTGAAAGCCTTTAGCTAGTAACTAACACACCAACATACATGATACACTTCCCTTCCTCCATTTTCTCAGCTACCAAACAGAAAATAGCCCAAGCATCAACATAGAACGAAAAACAAGCCCAGCTAACCTCTCGTGGAATCGTATCGGTCCGCGGCGGATCATGGGCAAGCTCTCTGGTAAACGGAAGTTGTCCCAATTCAGATCTTCGAGCTTCAACCTAACCCTCAGTGCCCCACCCATTTGCTCTCGCTCTTGCAGTCCCCATAACCCGCCATCTCCGGCCAAGCTCTGATTCTCTGCCAAATCGTGCGTGCAGGTCGACCGACGCGCAACGGCGGCTCAGCGGGTGAGTCCATGGGAAGCTTGCTGTTGGCTGCGGCCGGGCTGAGGTTGCATGCGAGGAGGGGCAGCTGGGGATTTCAAAGTGACTGGAGGGGTAAACTGGGAATTTGGAAGGGCGACGGCGGAAGTTGAGCGCGGTGGAGAGAGAGAGGCGAGGAAGAGGAAGGTAGGAGAGTGAGGGAGGAGGCTTTAGAGGAGAAATGCGTAAGGATTTGCATTTCTTCTGCCGGGCTTTTCGTCTATCTAAATAAAAATTTTGGGGGGTTTTGCTTAAAAGTACAATTTGTCATAAAAATAACAAAGAAACAATTAAAAACATTTTAAATTCAAATTAACATAAATAAAAGAGTAAACTGCAATTTAACACTACAAGGTTTGGGTGTCATTTGCAAATGAGTTGTAAAGGTTTGATTTTGCATTTATACCACATAATTTCAATTACACCAATTTAGCATGTTTGTGTCAAATTCTTTTGTCTAATTAGAGATTAAGTGGTGATGTATCATAGACTTGGCCCACATTTTAAGCACTTGTTGACCGTAATTTCTTAAAATGAGTAAAGTAAAGTACTAAACATTGAGTTTGATGGTGTGATGTTTAAAATGTAGATCAAGTCTATGCCACAACACCATTTAACATCTAATTGACGATGAAGCCTTAAGCTTGATGACGTTAAATTAGTGCAATTTAGAAACACATGATGTAAAATGCAAAAATTGAAATCTCGTGGCTCATTGTGCAAATGACCTAACTATATGGTGTAAAAAATCAAAATAGCTTCCGTAAATTAAGAATTTAGAAACACAAATCACTACGTTTATTTAATCTGTCCTTTGGGAGGCATGTGGTCCAATATCCTAGTAGATGAGATTATTTAGGTTTCCACTTATGTGTCTGGGTTGAAACTCCTTGTTTACTAAGTTATTAATAGTTTCGAACTCTTCCCCCTTCTTCCCTAATATAATAATAAATTATAAATAAATAATAAAAATACAATCCATATCACCATTTCAATGAATAAAATAGTAATTGTATTGAATACATATATTCGCATAAATATTTGTAGTGATAGGATGATAATTGTATTAAATACGTATAAATATGTAACCAATATCATAAATTAAAAATATTTACGAGTCAAAAGTAAAAGAAAATTTAAGTACTTCAAGTTTGTTTTTATGAAGCACTTGCATAATTAATATTCTTCTTACAGAAGCGTTGGTTGAAAATCTTTTTAAGAGAAAGTGTGTTTAAAGAAGGATTTCCACACTGGCCAACTTGAATTTTAGCTAATTTTAAAGTCCACTCAAGGATTATATTTACCAAGAATTTCACTGAATTCAAATATATTTCTATTTGTTATCATTTATAGAGATAAAATTCCAACGAGGACTAAAAGGGAGCTTTTTGAAAGATTATATTACATCATGAAATACACTTGAAAATTATTAATTAGTTAACAGTTAAGAGCACTTTCCTCATTGCCTTACAAGGCAAGGACAAAGGTTATCAACTTGCCTTTCTTCACCAAAAACCATCTCAAACAGCTAAATAAGAAGTGGGTAACTGGTGGCCCCGACCCATTTTAACCAAGTGCCCTATAATCTTGCCCATCCTCCCTTGCAAATGAACAAAGGTTGACATCATTCACGTTCCTTTCTTGTTTTTCCTCTGCACATGTAAATCACGCGCTCGGAAGAGAAAAGTGTCGAACAACAAAAGCTATCATGAGACGCATCAAGTTTGTGCCAAATCTAAAGAATACCCATGTGGAGCACACGTGGCTTCTTAAGGCTCGTTGGTTTAAAATTCAGCTGTATCTAGCGGCCTAAATTAGTCGGACTTCAAATTTATTAAAAAATTCTTAATTTTTTTTAAAAAATTAATAAAAACTGAAAAAAATGAAAGCATATTTGTAAAAAATAGAAAATAATTTTGCAATTTCATGTTTTATTTAACGTTCACGTGAATAGTGCTCACAAAATTATTTAAACAATTTTAGGGTCATATTTCATTTTAATATGCATTTAAAATTAAAAATATATACATATATATATATATATTTGTGAATAGCCTCTAACCTTGCTCAATGGGTGGGTGCACAAAAATAAGTACTATTTTACAAGGGCAAGTGAGTGTCCTTGCCTTGTCTTACTCTTGCCTTAAGGGTGGAAATATACAAGCATATAGTTTTTTTCTATTAGAAGTTTTATGATGTGTGAAATATAAATAATTAAGATGAGTTAAAAATTAGAATCAATGGGCTGACCAAAAAAAAAGAAGAATGATAGTGTTATTACATTTATGGACTAGTTTCTTGCTTTCTTTTGTGGAGCTTGAGCCAGCAATGTACCACCAAACATCATGAAGTTTTGTAGTGCGAAAAATATCTCGTTTTTATTGGTCAGCAAAATAAATATTTCATTTAGTAGGATAATACTTGGGTACTCACTATGGTAGGTATCCTATATACTCACTCGATTTGGCCCAAATCAAAAGATGACATGTGTTCCTTATTTTTAAAGCCAGAAAAATTAAATAGCATATGTTTTATTTTTTAAAACAATAAAATATGTGTTAAAATATCATTGGGCCAAATTATTAAAAAGTGAGTATATAGGATGCTCACTATGGTAGTCACCAAGTATTATCCCATTTAATGTAACCCAAAGTGTGTTTTAAAGAAAAAAGAAAAATGGAGGTTTTGTAACATCGATAAAAGAACATTATGTAGGATTTGAGATTATTGTTTGGTCTCAAAATCGGTATCGGCCAATAAGTCGGGATTTCGTGATCATTTGGTCTTTCAAGTTTGTGTTACCAAGAATGCCAACTACGCTTGACCCTAAGGTTAAGCGAGTAAAGAGAAGTTGATTTAGTTGCGTTTTGTTTGACTTCTTTCAATGTGATTGTGGAGTGAGGAAGGAACCCGTCTCACTTGTAGGTTCTCCGTGCCTTGGAAGCAAGGACTTTGATTTGAAATGGGTGTAGTTTCTGCTTGAAAGTGACATGAATTTTAGTGGTTGATGGGGCGTTGTCGGTGCGAACATGATGAATGGAAGCAAATGCGGAGTCATTAATAGGGTGAGATGGAATGTGAGGAGGTGAATCGCATCAACCCAAACAAATTTGTCAATGGAACAAAATGATATTAATTATGTTACAATACTCTTATTGTGATAAAATAAAAATGCGATAAAAATAAAATTGCGATAAAATAAATTGCAAGAATGTAAATTGCAATAAAATAAGAGAAATTACTCTAAGTGCGAGAAAATAATATTACACTAGGTGTGAGAAAATAATTTGCGAGAATTGAAAATTCATTTGAAATAGAAAGCTATGTGGGACTACATTTTGAATAAAAAAAATAAGATAAGAAAGCATGTGGGGTGCAAAAGAAACTAAAAGATAATTTGATTGTCTTGGTCAGGGACTACAACAACTCAAATTCGTACTTATAGTAGTTGAAGCTATTCGATGATGAATTCTCTTTGATTCCCTCCCGAGTATGATTTCTTTCCGTTGGAAATTCAAGGAAACATATTTCTCTGAAAACAAATATGATGTATTTGTCTTTAATATAAAAATCTTTAATCAATTTCAAATGATGTAGAAGCGCCAAATATGGGTCCAAGCAGTTAAGTGGTGATGCTTCGTTGCTTAGCTTTCAGGTAAAAAATAATTTAGAAAATACGTGGATTTTCATTCACTATTGACGAGAATGCCCTCATGAATTGGCGAGACCTAATTTATTATCCGGCGAGTTCAGGAGCTAGAAGTCATGAGTTTCGATTACGAGTTACTCCAATCCTAAGTACACACGCCAAGGAGATAAGACAAGGGAATTAAAAGGAATTAATCACTAATTCCTACCTTTAAACTTTTCAATTGTAGACAAATTCTTTTAATCAAGGAAGCACAATCACATTCATTTAAGAATTCTCGAAGATAATTCTTAGGATATTATTAATTGATTTTAATAATATCTTCAAAATTATTCCCGAATCTTCAAGATATTCTCGGCATCTCTTAAATATATTATCTAGTATTGTCATTGCACAAATGCAATTCCATCCATGGATGACCCAACTTGGCCAATTGAACGTCGACACGTAGCGTGGGCTTCCCCAACTCTTGTGGGCGAGCCACAGCTTACATATATACCCCATCTCTGATTAATTCTTAGATAAATAATTTTATGCTAAAAACATCATTCTCTACGAGTTTTAAACATAGGCATCGAAGATTCATTGTACAAAACCTTCCCCACCTCTAAGCTTGTGGTTTGGTTTTTAACCAAGTATGTCTCTTTGTTTATGCAGGTACAATTCATCAAGTCGAAGGTGGCGGAATTTTGCTACCACAATTGGTGCTTTCAATAAAACTTGATTTAATTCTCAAAGCGGCTCTCAAATTATATTATGAAATTTCCACCTTTTTGGTTCGATTTTTAATTCTTTTGAATTACGTACATTGAACAAGAGAAACATTGTTGGAAATTACAGAGAGGAAGGAAGGAAACAACAATGAATGACACTCTCTACATGCCTAAGTTTTCATAGAAGCTGAAAGTCTTGGAGGCTCATTTTTTCTGCTTAGCGTTGACGAGGAGGTTGGGCGACCTTCTCCATCAACAATAGCAACTTGATGTCGTTACGGCTCGGTTAATAGGCTGAAAGTGCCTTTAGTCCGGGCGGGCTAGCCCACTCCAGCTTGCACGCCACGCCCATTCCAAATACAGATTTAAATTAGTCAGCCGACCAATCGCATGTTCCCAAACTGGATCGGTTCGGTGGACCCGTGATCGACACAGCCAGATCGAAATTAACCGAGGGTAATTTTAGCCAATTTTCAAATTGACCACCATGGCTCAAATTTCAAACCCGTCGTCCCCTTTACATACCTACCAACTCGCACGGATGCTTATCGGCAGTGTTTTACTGCGGAATGGTGGGGAAGCGAACCCATCTTGGCAGGTTTGGGGGCTCTTGGCGCTTTCGTACAACGCACCAGGTGGTAGCTTTTATAACGGAGGATGCGGGGACGCAACGCGCCGGTGAGGAGTCCTAAAGCAAGACAAGAGCGAAGAAAGAGTTCTATTTTCAGAAGCGTCCCGAAAGCAACCACTAGGCCAACCTAGAGCGGCGTTCCAATGGCGCCTCTCACCTAGACCTCAAGCAAGTGTGCACTCAAGGTTGAGTTCACTCTACATAAGGACATTTAAGACTGAGCCTAGAGGCGCGATGTTCATTCGCGACTTGCTCTCGTGGAGATCATCTTATCTCACACACTAGAGCGAGAAAGCTCATGGAAGGAAGAAGCTCACAGAATTCGAATCAAGTTCAAGCTGGTTCCCATCATTAACACAATCACGAGCAAATCGCCAAGAAGCGTGGCACAGCGTGCGAAGCCGCCATGGGGGCGGCATGAGGCACAATTGACCCAACAAAGGCAAGTTGTGGGAGTTATAAGAGTTGTTCCCCAACAAGTTAGACCCTGAAGAAGATGGATACAGAGGCTTGTACAAGATCAACAAGTGGTGAAAATGGTGAGTTATACCCTCGGCTGCATAAATGATAAAGAAATGAAAACGCAAAATCTAAAGAAGCTGTGCCCAACCTCCTCATCATCTCTGAACTTTAATCAAATCTATCCAAATAAGTTATTAAAAGTCTCAAGCAAATCGACAATCAAGACCTGTGTGAGACTTATTAAGGTGTTTCATCAATTCAATGAAATTAAAGCATAATTGAGGAAGGCTTTGCTGAGTCATTCTGCTGGACACAAAGTTCTCATCTAAAGTGCCTTCAAATATAGGCACTCATTGGTCAAAAAATATCTTGGCCTTTAGAGGTAGCTATTACCAACTTTCAACTGGGTAGAGTCTCTCTGTATGAAGGTAAGGTCAGTGTCTAACACATGGTGTGGGTACACTCAATCTTGGCCTTCAGTGATAAACTCTGCTTGTGAGAAAAAGTGAATTATGCCTGAATCCAGGCATTAGTTGAATGCCAGTTAATTGCTTGTCTTTAGGCACAGCATCAATGGTGTGCCATAAATTAGCCACCACCAGTCCTCTTGGATCCCATGCTAAACAAACAAGTGAGAGAGATCTCTTGCCTGTCTCATTGTGGAACCAGCTCTTTTGGAAGCGCCTCTCTAAGAACAGCATTCATGATTGATACTTTGAAGTTTTCTTGCTCTATATTTGTGTGATTGTAATTTTATTATGTAAAATCTATCTTGTATTTAACATTGGTTCCACAACAAGATGTGACGTGTCTAAAGTGACAAGCCAAGCAGTGCCATGAATCTACATTACCTTCTAGAAAGCATGATTATCTGCTAGAGCATGAACAACGACTATAGGTACATTTAAACTTTGGCGCTTGCTGAACTTATGCTACCACACGATGTGGCCTTGTGATACAAAATCTCATAAACAGTATGCTGTATGAGTTACTGTATTACTTTAAACAGGTCCCTATCGACAAGATATGATTTATTGAGCAATGAAGTGAAGATAAACATATGACAGCACAACAACAAATGGCAACTAAGCTGCGTTGGACAACTGCTGTGAACTCAAGCGGCTCGCACTCTAAAAACCAACCTCAGAGCTTGGTTCAAGCCCTACAGGCGCGTAACAGTTTATCAAAATGCACAGCAGTGATTGGTTGCGCTATGGCTCAGGTTTTAAAACCTTCAATGAAACAGGTTTCAAAGATATTTAAAACATTAAAGATAAGATGAGGCAATGAAACAATTTATTAAAAATTTGTGATTGATAAAATTGCAGCGATAAGGCCTAAATCAACACAGCTATTGGAAAGCTAAGTGAGATAAGGAAAAAATTTTCCAGTCATGGCAGGAGTACTTATTGAGCAGATGATCAAATATTATGACCACATATTCTAGCATGTGCTTTTCTTTGTCCCATGTGGAAACTGAAGTTCAATCTTGAAAAAACTTCAAATCCTGATTATCCACACCCATTTGTGAAGAAAAATTCGAGAGAGCGGAGTTACAGGAGATGGAAAAAATCTTGAGTATTCTTTCGAACGTGCAATCGAGGTGACCTTCCCGCAGAAGACGTCAGCATAGCCCAACATGAAATTATTTGCAGATAGAAGCAAGACTAGATGGCGATGCATGTTTTTGGTCTCAGTGCTCATTCACTTTAGTAAGATCTTCATTAGCATTCTTGATCGTGAAGTTTTCTTCAAGTACTCGTTGGCAAACGGTACATCCATTAGCTCATCCTTAGATGCAAGATTAATGGTAATCTTTTAGAAGCTATAATTTCTTGATCTTTGGCAAGAGAAGCGGAACGAAGCTGGGTTAACCTTTTCAAATAGTTCTTTTATGTCAATTTCTTTCCTTATGCGACTTATTTAGTGATGGATTGACGATGACAAGTTTAAGTTTCAATTCCTCATTGTCTTAGAGAGTTGCTTCAGATGCACGAAGTGGAGGCATGCACAAGAAAGCCTTTTAAAAGTTTTAATTAAGTAAGTTCGGCCTGTTTAGATTTTTATTTTCTTGGCGGCTGGCGCCCGGTTCTTTGCGGCGGTATGGATTGCAACCTTATCCAAGACGTATAGTCTCATTAGTCAAAATTAATGTCTTTTGTATAGTGGCAAGAAAGCTCTTCTTTTGTGTCAATGAGTCACTTTGAAAAGGTACTCTTATACCCTGACACCAACACACTCGATAACTGGAGCAAGCGATTAGCATTGAGTAAATGATAAAGAAATCTTCTTGTGCATAATCATTCAACTTTTTTTTTTTTCCATAATTTTGCTTTGAAGGTGATTTAATTCATCTTGGGAAAGAATCGCATGAGAAGCATGTTTTGGAGCCTCCAGGGCAGGCGGATCATATTTCCTAGGCAATGGGCTTCCTTTCCCACTTCTCATGGCACCAAGTATCTCATAAATTAACTTTGCTGCTTTGAGACTGACATAGAATGCTTGTGTTGAGCAATCTTTCGGCAAAGTCTACTTGGCTTCTTTCGAAGCGGTAAGCTTAAACGGGCTCAACGATATTCTTTTTGTCTTTAGATGTTGTCAGTTTAAACAACTTTCTTAGAGCGGTTGAGACCATATGGAACGGTTTGGCTTTTCTCAAGTGACGGAGTGACAAGCGGGTGACAAAGCCCTCTTCTCCGCTATCACTAGCGGCAAGCAGAAGAAACGGTGATCGAGGCGAGCAGCGCTTCCTCCTTGATCTGTAATCACCTTCCTATGTTTGGCAGTCGCTATTCTGCACGCCAAAGAAGATTAGAGCGACCAAAAAGCGTCATTGATACTGGTGATCGGGATGCCCAGTCTAGGTGCACTGCGGCTTGACTAGCATGTGCTTGATGCCAGTCCCGGGATGCCAAGGCAAGGTGCACCTTCTTCATATCAAGCGTAGTCTTTAGAGTGAGGCAGAGCTCGGATATACTGGGAAAGAAGATCATGCATTCGTAATCACCCAGCAACTCACAGAAATTTAGCGGTTAAAGAATGAAATGATTGACTTCTGCAGTTATTCAAACTTTACTTGGATTCCTTGGTGTCAGTTGTTTAGGAAAGTCAGAATTCTCACTAACTACTATTTCAAGAGTATATTTAGGCGGAATCTTCTCTTGTTTGTGTAATTTGGGATGTAAAAGATGTTGATTCCATCCAATAGAAATGCTATAGACAAAGATCCTTATATATGATGTGAAGTTTATTGTCTTAGGTGTATCCTTTAAACTTTTGTTCTAGATGAGAAAGTTACTTGAAGTTGTGTAGCAAAGAAGCTGTACAGGGAATTAATAATTACACTTTTTTTTCCTTTCCACACACCTTTATTTAATTATATACATTTATTTTCGTTTAATTTATTTAAGCAGATGATCAAAAATATAAAAAAAAAAAAAAATAAAGTACGAAAAACTAAAATGGTAGTAATATAAAATTCGAGTCTCATTGTGCATAATTAGGTCTCATCTTGTAGATTTTGTGCTCTTTGAGTTTAGGATCGGTCTTGCGCATGTGTAGGGTTTGATGTATGTAGGTGTGCTCCGAGTTCAAGCTTATATGCTTGATGGAAATTGTGCAATGCTAAACTCTTAAAGCTGTGAATTGGACACGTATCCATACAGGATTAGAGCCTCCATCTGGTGATGGCTAAGATTTTGAAACTGACAGTTATTTCCTTAAATAATTGGTTTAATTTTTTTATTTTTAGACAAACGTAGGGAAAAATTGCAAAGGCTCCTTCCATTTTGCTTTGCACTGTCAGCGACCACTCCCTCACCACCCAATCCAGGTGAACACGTGTCAACTTTCAAATTTTAATTACAAAACTTAGACGGTATTTGCTGAAATTATGTATAAGTAAGATGGTACTGAAAATTGACAGCCAAGTCTCGATTGGAAAAATTAGATTCCAACCTGGGACCTACAAGCTTGGGTGTGTCGCGCTTTATTCAAACCCTTGTGTCGTGCGGAGTAACGGATTATACAGTTAACGCACATTGAATCATTTCTTTATCACGAAGAATAATTACCAAATTAATTAAATAATAAACTTGCCAGCATTTTACAAGTCTTCGTCAACAAGTCTTTGTTTACAAGTTCTGGCGCGTTTACATATAAGCTGAGTCTGATTTTTCCGTATTTGTAAATTAATAAGTATTTCATTGGATTCACAGTCTGGTGATTATCACAAATTGAACAGAGGAGCAGAAACTTGGTTAAGAAAGCATTTTTACAAATGCTTTGATTTCCATCTTTATATGTATATCTTATATTCTACACATTTGTTCGTGGTATTCTATCAAGTACGATTGATCATACATATATCGGTGTGATGAACCATAAGTTATTTATTCGATTTGGTTATAATTACAAATCACAATTTCTTTTTTAATGCTCTGCCATTCATGCCTTGATGTCACACGTCACTTTTGAACTAGAAGGTACGGGTGAAAATAGGCTTACAATTAAAATTAACAGAATGAAGATCTGAACAAAAGTAAATTGCTGGGGAACTTTAAAACCTATGCTAGAGAATGAAAAAGTGCGGAGTAATATAAAGAAATCCTTACGTGTGTGTTTTTTTGGCTCTCTTTTCTTTAACATATTGAGAAATTTATAGGGCATTCCACGACCCTCATGCAATTCACTCTGCTGCCTCAAAACTTCCTTAATGAAGCTCCACACACGACATGGGATTGGAATGATATAATTTATGACTTGATTATGATTCGCTCCTCTTTTGGGTTGAGAAAGGCTAACTTTTGATCCTTTCCTTATATGAATTCATCATGTGACCCTAGTTTACTTCCCATGCATTGAACTTGGACATATATTCTATTTTGGTAAATCCTATTGTGCTGCAATCTTGGTCTTTTGAACAAGGTTGGGTATTTCTTCTTTGAAAACGAAGCTTAGCTCCAATGAGGTTGATCTTCGTTATCAAGAGTTGTCACACTCATTTACAAATAAAGCTGGCTAAAACTATGTCATTCTTGAGTTGGTCTATAGTTAATACATGCTAGACTCATGCTGTCAGATTTGGCCTCAAGAAAAATTCTGATTGGCTCAAACACCACTAAGATTGATCATGAAAAAAGGAACCACTAAAGATGATTCCAAATAAATAGACCAACAAAGATTGGCTACCAAAAGAGGAACCACTAAGAGTTGGTCCCCGAATAGATGGACCAATAAAAAGCTTGTACAAAAGTGGAACCTAGAGTTGGGTCCAAATAGATGGACCAACAAAAACTTAGCCACCAAAGTGAAACCACTATAAGAGTTCCAATGTGGACTAACAAAGATTGACTGACAAGACGTTCATGCTAAATGAGACTAGGGTGGATAACCCCCAATAATATTGGTCTCGGAAATGTTTGATCTGTGAGAATTTGGAGCGACCCAAACACAAGCGAAATTAGGAGAGTTCAGACACATATTCTTGGAGTGGAGGCTTGACTCGTTACATTGGCTCTTCATCTCCTCATTATTCTTTCATATCTCACTCTAATTATTATTTTCTTTCATATCTTATTCTAATTATTCTTTCACTTTGAAGGCATATTAAGAAGGCACCAGGAAAAAAGAAATTCCAAAAGTACAATCAAACACTCAAAAACATTAACAAAGATGTAAATTTAGTGAAGCTAACGTATATGTTAGTTACTAAGATGAAAATAATGATTCATGTATTTTATACTACAAGGTTTGGGGGTCATTTGAAAAATGAGCCACAAGTTTCCTTCTACATATATATATTACATTACGTGGTTTTAAGATTGCACCAATTTAACCTCTCAGTCAATTTAAACATAGATTAAGCATTAAATGCGTGTAAATATCTACCCCTTGACCCCACACATTTTGGCAACAGAGAACTGCCTCTTAAGTGAAATAAAGACACAAAGCACAGATTATTAGCTTGAAATTACATGTTAAAGTGATATGGTAGGCCATCTTTATCTTGGTAGTACTATACTTCACAATTTTCAAAATCTTGGGAATTTTGAAAAGTTTTCCTATTTTTTTTTAATCTTTTCTTGGCTCAAAACATCCTTCTAACACAAACTAATCTAAACTGCAGGGAGAAATTTGAAGCTCGAGTGCGTAGAAAGGAGCACATCAATGGAGCTACGCCTAATGTATACAGTAGTTCCTAAAGATATTCCTACCAACCCATTTTGGAGGGTGCAAAATTTCTACTCGAGTCTTATCTGGACTCTGGACTACTCATTCTTCAAAGTCTTCATAATTTGAAAGCAAAGACTTCAAATATGGCAGACAGGAATTTAAACCATCCACCTTCCTTCTCCGTATGATTATATACAACCGAAACGCGTAAGCAATATAATCCGGCATAGAAATAACGAATAAAAACCATGCCGGTACCGACACATATAATGCCTTATGGAGTCCTCTTCAAGTTTTGTGATCTCAACCCTCATTTCTACAAACTATGCATGCAACAAAGCAGATCACGAATCTCTTTCATCCTCTTTCGATGCCCCTTCTTCTCCTTTAAATTGGTCTTCTAGTAGTGATTGTTTGTCACTGGGAAGGCATCACTTGTGATGAGGATGGTAGAATTAACGCATTTGTTGTTGCCTTCAAACGGCTCCAAGGAGGCGTTTCTCCATCTCTTGGAAACCTTAAGCTTCTTTCGCACCTCAATCTCTCACAATCTCTGCTTTCTGGCTCTCTTGAACTCAGGATGTTTTTGTCCTTGAGTCGCCTTGAGATCCTTGATTTGAGCTATAACCTTTTCTCGGAAAGTACCATTATCATTATCCATCAAGTTACATCCGAACAGTTGATTTTCGAGCAATCAATTCAACGGAACGATTCCATCTTCATTCCTCCAGCATGCCTGCGGAATTTGTGCAGTTTTGAATGTCAGCAATCATTTACAGGCCAAATACCATCCTCTATCTGTCTTCGTTCCTCTTCACTTAGAGTCTTGGTTTCTCCCCAATAATTTCAGTGGCTCAATTCCTCTCGGACTGGAAACTGTTCCAAATTGGGAGGTCTTTCGTGCCGGCGACAATTCTCTGTCAGGGTCCTTCCTAGTGATATCTACAATGCTCAGGCACTTCAAGAAATTTCATTACCTTCCAATGACTTTTGGTCCCATCAGTGAAAATATTGGAAGCTCTCAGTTTAAAGCTCATGCTCCTTGATTTCAACAATCTCGAAAGGTCCTTTGCCCCCACCTTTGATAGATTGCACAAACCTTGTTGACCTAAATCTGGGATTCAACCATTTCAGTGGTAACATCTCAGCAGTTTCTCTAAACTTACTCAACTGGTAAACTCGATTTTATGAATAATCCTTCTGGTCCCTTGCCAATAAGCCTTTACTCATGCAAATCCTCAAAGCAACTCGACTGGCTGAAAACAATCTTGAGGGACAAATACAACCTGAAATTCTTTCGTTTGAAATCGTTGTCCTTCCTCTCGCTTTCTGTAAACAGATTGACCAATGCGACTGGGGCAATGAAGATATTGATGGGTTAGAAGTCTCAGGTACTCTTCTTTCAGGCAATTTTCTCGGTGAAGAAATGCCAGATGGTGATATTATGGTTGGTTCTTCTAGGTTCCAGAATCTATCTATTTTCAGCAGCTTCTATAGGTGCCAATTGACAGGTCAAGTTCCTGTGGTTGTTGAAGCTCAAGAAACTCCAGAAGTCTTGGATTGTCTTTAACCAGACTCACAGGCCCGATACCTGGTTAGTTTGGGGACTCTTCCAAGTCTTTTCCTTTTAATACTGAATAATAACTTGTTTTCAGGAGGGTACCGAAGGAGTTTTGCAGACTACAAGCGTTGGTATCGCAAAATGCCGCAACTCAAACAGGCTATGATTATCTCGAGTTTCCATCACCTAGCAGGTTAGTAAATCTGTAACTGCCTTGCAGTACAAGTATCATCCAACATACCAAGGCAATCTACCTCAGGAATAACAAGTTTAAGTGGTAATATACCGTTTGAGATTGGTCAATTGCAACTTCTTCGAGAACTAGATCTTAGCGTCAACAACTTTTCTGGAGGAATTCCAAACCAAATATCAAATCTCACAAGCTTGGAAAGATTAGACCTCTCAAGGAAATCATCTGTCAGGCGAAATCCCAGCATCAATATCAAGTCTCCATTTCTTGTCTACATTTACGGTTGCTTACAACAACCTTCAAGGAATAATACCATCCAGCACTCAGATCGAAAAGCATGAATGCCACTGCATTCGAGGAACCAAGGACTGTGGTGCCCCACTTCCAAACAAATGCCAGCAGATAAATACAAGTAATAATGACATTTGAAGATGTGCACACTGGTAATGGAAAACGAGTTCCGTGGTTTCATTTTTTTCCGTGGTTTTAGGTTTTATTGTCGGATTTTGGGAGTCTGTGGCTCTTTAGTGTTTATTAGGTCTTGGAGATATGCATATTTCCTGTTTCTGAGCAATGTTAAAGATAAGCTCATAGGGATGGCAAATTAACAAGTACGATTATTGCTTGTATGACAAGTTAATAGTATTGCCTAATAATTGGATGGCATAAAGCCCCCTTTTCCACTTTTTGTTTCTCACTTTTTGTGTTGCATTCTCTCAAACTATCATGCTCCAGTGCTGCCCGAATCAAGAACCGGAAAAATCTATATTTCCCTAATTAATGTTCATATCTGTAATCTAAAAGTAACTCCTTAAGTCTTTGGTTTGTTATTTTATTTTCTGCAGAGTTTCTAGTGAAAAGACTCAAACATTAAAGAATAAAAGGCGACATGGAAATCTTTGCAGGAAAAATAATATATATACCATCCAAGCAGGTGGAATTGTGCATAATATAATTTCATCTTTCTGATGTTTCTCTTCATAGCTTTACTTCTAGGAAAATTGGCTGAAATGATGAAAATACAAAATATCAATTGTCAAAGACGATCATTTTTGGAATTTTTTCAATATATAGATCAATATTTGATCAATAATGTCTTTATATCAGTTGATATGTGAAATTATTTGATTTTGATTATTTCAACAATTAGAATTTGTAAATCCTCTTTCAGTCAATTTCCTAGTTGGTTGGGGACCCTTCAAACCGAACTTCAGGAGGTTTTCAAACGTACTTTGCAGGCTGCCAAAGTTGGTATCTGAAAACACGAAGCTCAACAGACCACAAACCTTCAGAACTCCCCATGATCATCATTGATGAGCACAAATTCTTTACATCAAAACTATATTGCGAAGAACTAGCTAGCGAAAGCGCTCTTCTTTCATAACAATAAATTTACCTGAAGAAATAAACTGGCCAACTGCAGCTTTCCACGCGTTGGATTAATGGAATGTAGAAATGAAATGTAAATCCTTAATTAAACATAAGTGTAAGGTTTACAATATAATTACAATTTGATAGACTAAATAAACAAGGAAACATAAATTAAGGAGGAATCCGGAGATGAGGATTCTTCTCTAGCATTAGTGGCCTCAAACTTGGAGACACTCTGGACACTCTCCATAAATCATCTGTTCGGAGAAACCCCAGCATCATTGGCGGTTCTTAGTTTCTTGTCATTTATGAATGTATCATATATACAGTAGTCTAGAGGGACCAATACCAACAAGCACTCAGCCCCAAAGCTTCAACTCGTCCGCCTTTGAGGTGAATTTGAAACTTGCGGGTGCACCGGTGATGGCATTGGTGCAGATGCTTATCAGCTTGGTCTTTTTACTCTGAATGGCAAGACAAACCCTGTCTTGGCAGGTCTGAGACTCGACAGGCCCTTTCGCGCACCGCACCACTTTGGTGAGCTAACTTCTCTAACGAATCGAGACGCAGCACGATGAGAGTCCAAACAGGACAAGAACCGAAGAAGAGTTCTATTTTCAAGACGTCCTAAAAAGCAACCACTAGGCCAGCCTAGAACTGAGCGTTCAAACAGCGTACATTCTAGCCTAGACCTCCATGCAAGTGTGCACTCAAGGTTGGGTTCACTCTCTGAAGGACATTAAGACATGAGCCTAGGCAGTGTTCATTCAGCGACTTGGCTCGTGGAGATCATCTTATCTCACACTAGAGCGAAAGCTCATGGAAGAGGAATAAGCTCTAGGGAATTCAGAATCAAGTTCAAGCTAGTTCCCATCGCTAAACACAATCACGAGCAGATCGCCAAAAGGAGTAACATGAACATGCAGAAAAGCCGCCATGGGGGCAGCATGAGGCACAATCGACCAAACAAGGCAAGTTGTGGAGTAATCATGAGAATTTGTTCCCGACAAAGTTAGACTCGAAGAAGATGGATATCATCTAAGAAGGTTTGTGCGGATCAACAAAGTAGGTGAAAATGATAGTTATACCCTCGGCATCATAAATGATAAAGAAATGAAACACCAACAATGCGGGAAAGCACTACGCGTGACCTCTCATCATCATATGAACTTCAATCAAATCTATCCAAATAGTTAAAGTCTCAAGCAAATCGGCAGTCAAAAACCTCACCAGTGAGGCTTATTCAAGTTGTTTCCTCAAAGTTCAATGAAGATTCAAAGTATAATTCGAAACTTTGCTCAGTCACATTCAACAAGGACTTCTAAGTTCTCATGCGCAAGAGAATCAAACTAATCCCTTGACACTCATTGGGTGACTTTCCTACGCTAGAGGTAAACTAAACCCTTAACACCATTGGAGTAAAGATATCTAGCGAAAGGGTAAATTAATTATCGACACGCTTTATGGATAAAGCGGGGTAAACTAATCTTCGACACTCAATGAGTAAGCTCTCCCACGAGGGAGGAGTAAGTGTTGCTGAGTCGGACGTGGACTAGCTACGGGATTCAATTACTTCTGTGTAACTAGGAGCATGACAACTCAAGAAATGGTGTCACTTATAATTAGCCACCATAGTCTTTTTCTTAGGATCCCCATACTAAACTTGGCTAAATGGAAGATCTTGCCCAGCCTTGATTTCTAGGAACCCCAGGAGCTTCTTTACCGGAAAAGCATAAGAACAACACATTCCTTGAATTTGTTTACAAATTTTCATACAACCACACATATTATTCTTTGTGACGAGTTAGCAATTTTTGTGTTCCCATAAATCCTATCATGTTGCTCGCTACGGGTTCCACAACTAAGAGATCAATGACTTAGTATTATAAGTGCGACAAAGCTTCCAAGCGAAATTTGCCCATGAATCTCATTACCTTCTACAAAGCATGATTATCATAACAGGTATGAACAGCATTGCCTCAAGTGCATTAAAACTTTGGGCGACACATGAGACTTCGTCATGCCACACGTGTGGCCTTGTGGATTACAAAATCTCATAAGCTTGAAGTGTCACCCTTTCATGAAACCTCACCTTAGTCGCACAAAACGAGGTCCCCATGTCAACAAGGCAATTTTATTCGAGCAATGAAGTGAAAGAGATGACATATGACAACACCACCCAACAACACGAGCTAGCAGCACACGATCGGGGACAACATCGCATAATGAACTCAGCGGCTCATGCTCTAAAAGCTAAAACATGCAGCTTGGACAAGCCTACAAGGAGCGCATGCTTTGGTTTTATCAAAATCGCGTGATTAGTTCACACTTTTATGGCTAAGGTTTTCAAAACGCTTGGCAAGCAGTTTCAAGAATATTTAAGGCAATTCAAAGAATAAAAGATGAAACCAAAATGAAGAAAACAATTTATTAAAATTTTGAGCGAATTGATAGAATTGGCATTAAGGCCACTAAAATCCAACACAAACTAATCGAAGAAGAGAAACTAAGGTCAAGATAAAGGAAAGAAATTTTCTAAGTCATAAGCGGAATTACTTATTAGCGACTTGGATGATCTCTGGCTTTTAGCGGCCACATCGCCTTCGGCAACACGTGCTTTTGCCATCCATATTCCAACAATTCCAATCTTGAAAGCTATAATCCTCGGTTGCTCCACGAGGCGGTGCGAAGACAAATTCGAGCGGGTTCTGCGGGAGATGGAAAAAAACTTGAAGTATTCTTTTGAGGAAGCAGCATGTCAGGTGACCTTCCTTGAAGGCGATCAACATAGCCCAACTTGTAGAAGTCGGCCCGAGATAGAGCAGACCAACTTCGTATTGCGTGTTTTTGGTCCTCATTGTTGCTATTCACTTTAGTAAAATCTTCATTGGCATTCGCGGATCATTGATTTTTCTTCAAGTACTCATTGTGGCAAATTACATCATTATCTAAATCATCCTTTGATGCAAGATTATTGGTAATCTTTTGAAGCCCGAGATAATCTCATTGGTAGAAGCTATAATTTCTTAATCCTTGGCAAGAGAAGTAGAACGAAGCTCGAGTTAACCTTTCCATTTTCCATGGATTCTAAACATGTCAATTTTCTTTCATACACTGATGAAACTAGTGATGATTGAGCGTTGACAAGTTTAAGTTTCAATTCCTCATTCTCTTAGAGAGTTGCTTCCGGATACGAAGTAGGCATGCACAAAAAGCCTTTTAAAATTTTAGTTCGGTAAGTTCGGCCTCTAGATTTCGATTTTCTTGGCAGCTGAGACGCCCGGTTTCTGGTAGTATGGATTGCAACCTTATCAAGGCAGCATGAATCTCATTAGTAAAAATTAATATCTTTAGTATAGTGGCAAGAAAAGGAGCTCAACTTCTTTGTCAATAGATCATTTTGAAAGAGCACCCATACCTTTGTTTTTCCTAACACTTTCAGTGAAGCACGGAGCAAGCGGTTAGCATTGGGCAAATGATAGAGAAATCTTGAGTGCAAAATGTTCAACTTTTCACGGCTGCTCTCGAGGTAGTTTCATTCATCTTGGCGGAAGAATCGCATGAAGCGTGTTTTGGAGCCTCTGAGCGGTGAATCCTATTTCCTAGGCAATGGGCCCTAACTTTTCCCACTTCTCCTTGGCACCAAGTATCTCATAAATTCGCCCTAACCCAGGGCGGCCGAATGCTTGCATTGAGCAATCTTTTCAACAAGAGTCTTGGCTTCTTTCGGAAACGTGGAAGCTAACGAGGCTCCAACGATATTCTTTTTGTCTTTAGATGTTGTCGGGTGCAAGGACAACTTTCTTAGAAGCCAGTCGAACCACCTGAATAGTAGGAGAAGTTTTGCTTTTTCTCAAGCGGCGGCTAACAAGCCGGGTGACAAAACCCTCTTCTTTCGCTATCACTAGGCAAGCTTGAGAAAGCGCGTCGGGCGAGCAAGCGCTTCCTCCTTGATACGCTTAATCTCCTTCCTAGGTGGCAAACCACTATTCTACTGGAAGGCGAGCGAGACAACGCCATTGACGATACTCGGTCGGGATGCAGGGGCAAGTGCACCTTCTTCATATCAAGCGTAGTCTTTGAGTCGAGCGAAACTCGGGAGAAATATGCACAAGGAAGAAGATCATGCATTTAGTAATCATAGCAACTCACAACCAAATTTAAGTACATTGTTAAAGAATGAAGCAGTTGACTTCACAGATTGATAAACTTTACTTGGATTGGCTCGGTTGAAGTCAAATTCTTACTAACAACAAATTTCAGTATCTTTGGGTGGAATCTTCTCTTGCTTGTGTATTTAGGATATGAGAATATTTGGAGTTCCATCCCAATAGAGAATGCCTATAGACAATGTGGAAGTCTATTGTCTTAGGTGTATCCTTTAAACTTTTTGTTCTAGATGAGAGAGTTACTTGAAGTTGTGGGATTGGCCCTTTACGAGATTAATAATTACACTTTTTTTCCCTTCACACTTTTATTTAATTATATCCATTATTTTCGTTTAATTTATTTAAGCGCATTGATCAAAGATAAAAAAAATGAAAGTGCGAAAACTTAAAATGGTGTGTAAAATTCAGTCTCATTGTGCACAATTAGGGTCTCATCCGTAGATTTTGTGTTTTACTGAGTTTTAGGATCAGTTGCTCGCGCATGGGTAGGTTTGATGTATCAGTTGATGTCAGGGTTGAAGCTTGTGAGCAGTGGAGACTGCTCTTGAACTATGGAATTGGTCTCTTGTAATCCCTCATAGTGCAAATAATTTATCCAACCCTATAAATCCTCGATCCGACTGGGCGTGGACATTGAGTTCAGGCAGAGTGAACACATTTTTAATTTCGTGCAATTGGAAATTGTCACGTCTTATGGAAAATAGGACAAGTCATTAAATAACTACAGCTTTTGTCAATAAAATATTACAACTTGAACGTGCTTTTAAAACTATCCTTATTCAAATAATTGTTTATGAATTTTTTATTTTTATATAAGCAATATTAGGGAGAAAAATTTAGATTAGCTTGGTGTGCGGTTTATGTGGCTGTGCGCTGACGGGGATACCAAAACGTAGTCTGTCGCCTTTAGAATTCCACGTCGTGCGTTAACAGACTACCATGATAAACTTATCCATTGGGTATTTCTTATGCGAAAGAATAATTACCAAATTAATTACATAATATCAAACACCCATTTTACAAGTCTTCTCGTCAGCAAGTTCTGGCGCGTTTACATATAAATTGACAGTCTGAGAAATTTTTCCATATTATGAAATTAATAAATATTTCATTGATTCAGAGTCTGGCTAATTATCATACAAATTGAACAGAGGGTAAGCTTGTTAGAAATTATACAATAGCAAAATTACAAGTGGGAAGAAAGTTGAGAAAATACTGACAGGGGAAGGAAAGATGAGAAAATACGGCAAGGTTGGCAGACGAATTCGAACAACTGGCCGCTCAACTGGGGCTCCGGTAAAAGTGGCAAGTTCACTCAAGCATGTCGTCTCGTTTCTCCTCTCATTCGACACTTGAGCGTCGCTATGAAGTTCGCCGATATGAAATTACTCTGCTAAGGTATTATTCATCTCTTACACTTGGAGAGGTTGATGCTCTTTGAGTTGTGATTGAGTGCTACCTTGTCATTGTCTTCTACATTTGAATCAAATTTCAAAGTTTGATATGAAACTTGGGAGCTCTTTAGGGTTTGGTGAATTGTAATTGTTGGGATTGTTTGATTTCTTAGGTGTGTTGACTCATGAGATTAACCTTACAAATAAAATTACACAATTTTAAATATTAATAAAATTCAGATACTATACTAAACAATAAAAATGGACTAAATTTTGGACTAAATTTTACTTTATATAGGCCTTATTGTTTGTTCATTCTCAACTTTATAATTGATTTGTTCAAGACACACTTTGATTTAATGGTTTCTTAAAGCAGAGGTTCAGTGCAAGGATGGAAAACTGAGGATGTTAATGGACATTTCACAACTCCATGTTTTGCTCCAGTAAGGGAGATGTTATAATTCAAGACAGATGAAATGCATTTAACTTTTGTTAAACAATTTAATATGATGAACTTTTTATTGATTGAGTAATTTAATAAAATGAAGGCACAAAACTAAATTTCATTCAAATATATATAAAATAAAATACTCGATTAAACTAAATAAATTTTTTTTTAATTATTTACTATATGGTGATGAGGGTAAAGAAAAAAAATAATGAATTATATTTTGTACATGTTCATCTTGTGGTGGGGGTGGGTGTTGATCTTGAAAAGTTTGGTGTGAAACTCAATTTATTTTTAAGTCGATATAATATTCATTTCAAGACATTTTACATAATTTCAAATACATTATATATTTCCCTATTCAGTTGTTTTGTTCCTTACACTACCCTTTGATGTGAGTGTTCTTGGTTTTTATAACATATTTACAGTTAATGTGGTCTTAGTTTACTGCATGATAAATTGGGAGTTTAAGGCTGGAAAGTCGGTTAATACCTTAGAAGCCTTGCTTGACCGTGACATACAACGGAATACTATCAAGCACCAAAGTAGTAGTTCGAGAATGCTCATCGAGTGAAGCGTTCACTTGAGCTAACGAAGATAATATTCGATAAAATTATGGCCTCAAAGGTTTGTTGTCTCCATCCTCTTCTCTAGAATTCATTGCTTTTTCAGTAATATGTTTAGATCTTTTCCTTTGCAAATGCAATTAATCTTGAAGCTACGCTCACTGTGTATTATATTTTTCGACCCACTTTATATTTCTGTTTATTATGACATTTTAAAATATATATATATATATATGAATCATTAAGCTAAATTACAATGTTTATATTTATAATTTATTTAGGACTTTTTATCAAACTCCTAGAGCACTACAGCACAATTTCCTCCAGTTTTCATTTATATAACTCTCATAGCTAACTCTTGACTCCTTCCTTCATCGTTAAATTTCACCAAAACACATAATTATCTCATTCTAAAGTCATTGATACCATTAACAAATTAACAAACCGTAAATCAATGACTTCTATCCCTAATTTTTACATATCTCTATAATTTTGCAATGCAAGCTAACTGCTATTTTACTATAACAGTTACAGTTACAAATAAATTGATTTCCACTTTTTCTTTTTTTACTTGGGCAGCGAAAATTCTCTCATGGATCCGGTTAACTCAGCATATAAAGAAGTTTTTACCCTACCACCGGATGGGCTAGTAGAAAAACTGTTGCGGGTCTGCTACAAACCCTTCCTACAAAGTCACAGTTCTTAAAAAGACAAATTAGACGGTAAGGCGCTACATCTCTAGTATGTAACTCCCATCATTAGCACTATCGCCCAAAACCAGGTTTCTAACAGACAAGCTCATATCTGTGTTGACATTAGGCTAGTGATTTGGGATTTAGAGTTGATCAGTTTGACTATCAGGGTGTCGCCGTGGCCGGTTGCAGGTTCTTTTTACATATCTAATATGAAGGAAAAAATCTTAGGTTCAGATATTGAGCATAATTAACACGATCAATTTACTCTGAATGCCGTATATACATACGATGTATTTCAATAGGGTTGGACGATTGGTAACACAGTTGGTTTGGTTATATTTTATCGGAGAATCGGCTTTTGTTGAGATGAAAGGATAGATTATCTGCATTGGCTCCTCTGATACACACCACATTGGACAACTTATTCCATTCAAGGGAGTCAGCTCAAGAGCTTCTACGCTTGCTTTGATCGATTTCCTTTTTCGCATGCATGCATTTTTACAAATGCTTTGATTTCCGTATTTCGAATTCATATGTATATCTTATATTCTACACATTGTTGGTGGTATTCTATCAAGTACGATTGATCATACATATACCAGTGTGATGAACCTTATAAGGATTGTTATTCGATTTGGTACATACTTATGATAAAAAAAAATTTTCAATGCCTGCCATTCCATACTTCGTGTACATGTCAACTTTTTTGACTAGAAGGTCCGGACAATTTAGGGAGGAAATCGACAGTGAATTACAAGTTCTGAAGAAAAATCGGCTAATACCTCCTAAATATATTTGCTCGTAGTGCCCCCGTGGCTTTTCTTGCTCCACCACTAAGTTGGAATACCTATCAATTATCACCACCACCATAACCAGTGGCAGAGCCACCTTAAGCCAAGGGTAGGCTTGGGCCTATCCTGAAATTTTTTTTTCCTTATAAACCTCTACTACCATTAATCAATTTTATAATACCACTATCAATTTGAATTTGTAATTGTATTGGTCAGTCAAATTAACTTCAATCTAACAAATATAAAGCCTTTAATTTTTGACATCAAAGATTCGAAACTATATAGTTCTATAATTATATTAGTTAATCATATTATTTGTTTCTTGCCAATATACAATTTTTTCCCTATGCTTGCATGACACATCCCGACCCGGATGTACACGTGGACACCCAAAAGTCGGATGTGCTGGCCGACACCACGTAAGGTGACGAAAGCCAATTTGAAATAATTAAGGAATATTTGAATAATAGAATACCAGAGTGTACACAAATGTACGGGCGGAAGAATTTAATACAATGCAAGTCGTACAAGGTACGGAGTATAGAGTATTTACAATACCAAGGAATTTAAGCCTTCGTCATACCACCGCCTCGAACGTAGACAGCTCCAGCCACTAAACCTGGAGGGGCGCAAAACAAAAGGGTGAGTGGGCCATAAATAGTCATTTTTGTAAAAACCTTTGTTTTCTGAAAGTAGTAACCCCTCGCCGTCAAAATCAAGTAGTTGGTTGGAAAAACCGTTTCAGAAAACGTACTATAATAGTAGGCAGAAAAACGGGGTAAGTACGAAAATATACTTACCGTCCGAAACGGGCAGAAAGTCACCGTTCGGCATAAAAATACTTTACCCAAAGGTTCGCAAAATAAGGATCTACGGAAAACCCGTAAACCAAATAAATGCCCCCGTGGCATCAGTGAAATTCGGTGATAATACCTCAATATAAAACTATAAGATACACGCTCATATACACAATCACGTGAAGCTGGCGCATAAGCGCATCACAACGAGTTCGAGTCGCCCATACGACCTAGAACAGGCTGGCACCTACTATGGATTCATAGTGAGCGTGTCGGTGCGTGTGAACAATCACGTGAAAGTGGTCCTGGCCCCACAATCCAAGACTACAAGATAGACGCTCGTTTAGGTATAGCAAACACACAAGTTCATACAGATAAATTCTGTCATGAACAGGCTGGGTGTATAAGTAACAGTACGCTCGTGTACACAATCACGTGAAGCTGGCGCATATGCGCATCACAACGAGTTCGAGTCGCCCAGGAGACCTAGAACAGGCTGGCACCTGCTATGGGTCCATAGCGAGCGTATAGGTGCGTGTGAACAATCACGTGAAGCTGGTCCTGGCCCCGGACGGTACACCAAACACCGTGTAAGCAACCTAGTTGAGCATATGAAAATATACTACGGAAAACTCTACATAAAACATGATGGGGTAATTTCCCTATAAGGGATGCCCTCAAATTAATCAATATATATTTGGTATTCTCGGGGCCGTACCCGAAATACCAAGCATATAGCTACAATACGTGAAATACCAAGCGTACGCCACGTGGGTACCAAGGCATAGAAATACCAACTTAACGGCAAGCTAGGTGAACCCAAAATACGGTAGAAGTTTACCATATCCAAGGTTCACCCAAATACGGCCCAAGGCCCGCAAACGAGTATAAAACCCATAATCACAAATAGGTACAAGTAGGGAATTAAAATACTTAATTCCCTAAATTCCCCAAAATAGGTCCGGTTCGATACCAATAATACGCGTACAAAAAGATACGGAAATCACCAATTTAATGGTATAATTCCCAAATGGAAATGTGGGCCCAAGCCCACTAATTTCCATGGCCTACTGATATACCGAGCTAAGCTAGTAAACCAAGTAAATACCACAATAATACGAGGTCTACTAAAATACGAGTCAAATACCAATTTAAAATCATTCACCAGAGTAGGCAATAAACCAAAATATAATTTCCCAAAATAAAACACATTTAAATAATAGGGAAAGGGCCCACTCACAAATACCGAAGCCGGAAAGTCCAAACGTACGTCCTCCGAGCGCCAAGGGTCGCCAAACCTATTTTGGAACACCCAAGATTAATAAAGTAATTGAAAATACGAAGAAAACGGCGTTCGGAAACCCGAAAACGGAGTTTCGGGGTCAGAAACCCCAAAACCGCCGCCGTGGGCCGCCGTGTGCCGTCGCACACGCCGCCACACGCTGCCATTTGGTCTCACCTATATGAGATATCACCGGTACAATGATTAAACTCATAAAGGTAACGAATTAACGAATTAATTAAACCTATCCTTTGCTTTCTCAATTTGGAGGTCCAAAACACCTCAAAATTTAACATGCATACTACCCCGAGGTAGTACACGTCGTCACGAGTCGACCCGTGAAAACAGAACACGATTTGGACCTTCCACGCGCCCTCACGCGCGGCTTGAAGGTCGGAGCCGTTGGCTCCACGCGCGGCTCAAGCGCGAGCTGGTCAGCTGAGCCGGTGAGCCGGTCAACTCGGCTCGGCTCGAGCCGGTCAACACGGCTCGGCTCAAGCCGTCAACGCGGCTCGGCTCAAGCCGGTTCAGTCAATGCTGACGTCAGCAAGTCCGGTCTGAACCGGTCTGCTGACGTCAGCAAGGCCGGTCCAACCCGGTCCGATGACGTCAGCACCGGTCAACACTTGTCTTTTTCCGGTCGCCGGCGCCGGCGCCGTGCCGGCCGCCGTCGCCGTCGCCGGAATCTGGGGAAATTGGCCGGAATTCTGGGGATTTTTCAAAGCTTCATAACTTCCTCGTTTTAAGCCCAAATTGGACGATTCAAGTACCAAAATGAAGCTAGGAGTGAGGAGATTCAGAATTTACCATTTTGGAGGCCGGTCACTGGCCGGAGGTGGCCGGAATTTGGCTCCAAAGTTTCGGCCAAAACACAACTTCACGATCTCGATGCCCCCATCACACGCAGGCCCTGGGTTGTGTTCCCAGGGTTCCCAGAAGTCCCAAGGTGACAAGATCGAGGTGATTCGAGCTCGGTTTCACCGAGAATCACGAGGAAAAGTTCTCGGGGAGGATCGAAAAATAGCCACGGGTGTCATTAGCAGTTTTCTGGGTGTTTTGTAGTGGCTTCAGGGTTTGATTTGAGTGAAATGAAGATGGTGATGATTTGGTCTGGTGGGAGCTCGGGGAGAGGGAGAGGAATGGCCATAGTGCCATTAACAATTTGGAGCTTTGCTCCTTGTTGTTTTGCAGAGAACCAAGGGAGAAGAAAGAGAGGGATGCACCGGTCAAAAGACCCAGACCACATCCCTGATTTTTAGGGATAGGCCATATGGCCTGCTGCCAAATGGGCCCCAGCCCAATAATTCCAAAATTGTCCAAATTTAAATTACGGGAAACGTCGAAAATCAACGCCCGTAAAATATTCGTTCGGAGTCCAAACGACGTACGGCTCGCGTCTACGCGTTCGTATCGACGAGCACGTCAAGAAAATACAATTGGAAACGTCGTACGAGTTACGACGTAAAAGTCAATCGAAAGGTCAACCAAGGGCAAAATCGTCATTTTGCACCTCTGGGAATAAAATAATATTATTCCCGGAACGGGATGTAACATTGCAGACTCTATTATTTAATTTGGTTAATTTTTCATTTATCATCTATGAAATCAAGAAGAGAAAAAGATTTCCTGTGTCCAAATTAGCAAAAAAAAACCTTCAAATTCTCTTATGCCTTATGTTTTTACAAAAAAGTTTTCTTAGTCACCAGGAGAAAAAAAAATGCTCGGTCACTCACCTTTGAATTTGATATAACGAATAAATTAATGTGCTTCTAATGTTTTATTTTCAACTCTTGATATAGTTGACCATGTTATGTTTCTATATATATTATGTTCATTTCAGTCTAAAGTGTGCTCCTCGTAACATAAATTTCTGGTTCCGCCACTGACCATAACCACCATCCCTAGCAGAATTGGAACACCAAAGGGATACTCATTGGACTCAATAGGTGCCCATGCATTGTCCTCCCTGCTATTCGAGGATTGGCAAGTGTTCTTTCTTTCTTGGATCAATTAGAGTTTAATATATATATATATATATATATATATATATATATAATGACAACAAATTTTTTGAGTTGGTCTTCTTGGCTCGGGAAGAAAACCAACTAAATAAGTTTGTTTTGAATGCTGCCTGTATTTCGTAAGGAGAGTTTTCATTTTCTATACTTTTTTTTTTTTGTCATTAGATTAGACATAATCAAGAAGAGGAATGCAGAATTTGACATGAGTGATATTGTTTTGTTGGGCCACTCTTGCTTCTGATTCTCTCGTGCATGTTCCACTTTGCTTTTTTTTTTGGTGGGGTGGGGTGCTGACTTTGTCTTTTTGGTTTGGTCGCTTGGCCTGGTTCCTCTTTGTCTAAAGAATTTATAGTAAGTACGTCCAATACGCCTTTAAGGCTTCATTTGGTATGTCATATAGCGCATCAAATAGTATTTATAATACAAAATTGAGTGTTTAGTGCGTTTCATATTAAAATAGTAGTCCGACTAATTAAATTGGGCGCACCATTTAATACCTTTCACACTCAACTAATTGTAGCCCAAAAAACCTCCATACAATTAGTCGAGACCGCTTTCTCTCGCTCTCATTTTCCAGTCTTCTCCCTCTCTTTAGTTCCTCCTTCTTGCTTCCTCTCCCTCGCCACCAACCCAGCCTTTTCTCTCCTCCTCCCTCGCCACTAACCCAGCCCCCAACCCTCTCTCCCCTCCTCCCTCACCATCAACCCAAAACGCAGAAGGCGCGACCCACCCACTCACCAACACCTACAACACCTATTCACGATCCGCCGACGACGCCATTCGCGACCAGCCCACGACGCTGCTCACGATCCACCGACAACTCACTCCACCTCGAGACTGATGCTCGGGACGACGCCAACAGCCCATGCCCAACTTCTCCCATCTCAAGATATCGAGATCCCCTCTCCTTCACCACAAGCCCAGTCCCGACTGTGATATTCCTCCTACGCCATCAATGGTTTTCTTGTGAACCCAGATTTACTTTGAGTTTTGAATTTCAATTCTTGGTTTTAGAAGGATGTGTTGGGTTGGATTTGGTTGGGTGAGAAGCACAAGTATGGCAGTGAAGATAGAGAATTCTTAGTTTTACAATCCCATGATTATTAATTCGGTACAATATCAAACAAAATATAAATAATACGATCATTAGTTCAAAATTGTACCAAACGTTCGACTAATTTAGTCAATACTTTTTTATAACTATTTATCCTATAAATAGTCAGTATAGTCTGAACTGACAAACAACCTAATAGTCTATTTTAATCTCAAAAGGACAATGCAATATAAAAAAGAAATGGTAAGTTACAGTTTGCATCCTCAAGTTTGGATGCAATTGCAACCTCATACATCAATTTTAAAACATTGCAATATCATACATAAGCTTACGAGTTCATTGCAATATCATACATCCATTGCATTTTCTGTCAATTTGGTCGTTAAATGATAACGCGGCAAATGTAGCGCCCACATTTTTGCTGATGTGGATGTCAATTTTGAGCCATATGGATAAAAAAATGATAAATAACATTTTACCCCCTCAACTTTTCATCCAATTTCAACTTCATACAATATCTTGCAAGTTTTTTCAGTTTCATACAACGACTCTCTATGTCATACCAAGTTCATACGACGATATATTTTTTCGTCAGTTCCTCTGTTAACTGCCTACGTGACAGTATCAGACCCCACAAAATTTGTGCTACGTGGGTCATCTATATTTTTCCTTCATTCATTGGCTCAAAACGCCACCATATATAGTTTTCCGAGGGGTGCATGTAACTTGCCTACGTGCTTGGGTTGTTGTTGTTTTCTTTGTCTTTATTTTGATTGGTTGTTTCGGGTTTGTTTTGATAAAAATTTTTTGGATGTTCCGGAGTATCTCGTATTCTAAATTTTTTAACTATTCGATCTTGATTTTTATATTTTAAAATAAAAATTTAACAGTTAAAATATTTAAAATACGAAATATTTCAAAATATGCGGAAAAAAAAAAGTTTCTTACTTTGATATGATAGGAATCAACGACTTTTGAAACAATTTGCAAATTGATCACAAGTCTATGAAAAAGATACCTTACACCCACGTAGCACTGAATTTTAAAAGGAGTGTGGGCTAATATTTTGTTAATAAAAAACAAAACTTTATATAGACACTGAAGATACTTAAATTTAAATTGTTAAACTTGAAATGTGCAAGTGGATGAATTGAATTAAGAAAATATGACTTTTGAAGAAACAAATTATCTAAAGCTATTTGTGGAGGGCTAACTGTAAAAAGCCTATGGTTTATAAATTTTTATAGTAAACTGTAGCAGGTTCAAGCTGTAACATCCCGTTCAAAATTTAACTTACTTTATTCCCGGAGGTGGGAAATGACGTTTTTACCCCTGGGTTGACTCTTCGGTTGACTTTTGTGTCGTAACTCGTACGACACATTCACTTGTATTTTCCTGACGTGCTCGTCGATACGAATTCGTAGACGCGAGCCGTACGTCGTTCGGACTCCGAACGAATATTTTACGGGCGTTCGTTTTCGGCGTTTCCCGTATTTCAAATTTGGGTTGTTTGGGCTGGGGCCCAATTCTCTGCAGCCACGTGGGCCTATCCCAGATTTTCTGGGATTTGGTCTGGTTGGTTTTGGCCTTTGTGGCCGAGGCCCCTTCTCCCTTTCTTCTTCTTCCTCTTGTTCTGCAGACTTCAAAGCCAAACCGTGGCCAATCTTGGCCACTTTGACAACACCCATCTTCACCAAATCGAATCCAAAACTTGTGTTTCATCACCTTGAACACTGCAGCAGTCTTCTTGCTGCCCAGAAACCGACCCAACAACTTGGGTGAATTTCCTCAAGCCACCCCGTGGCTCTTTCTCGGTGATCTCGACCTCCATGGTCCTCTCTGAGATCACCAAAGCACTTCTGGAAGCCTTGGGAACCCAACCCAAGGCTTGGAACTCGTTTTGGCATCGTGGTTGGAGAAGCACCATTTTGGCCGAAACGTCTTCCTCATTTTCAGGCCACTTCTGGCCAGTTTTTGGTCCCCAAAATGGTACAATCTTGTTCTCCTCATCTCTAGCTTCATTTTGGTACTTGAATCGTCCAATTTGGACTTAAAACGAAGAAGTTATGAAGCTTTGAAAATTTCCCAGAAATCCGGCCATTTTTCCCAGATTCCGGCGACGGCGACGGCGGCCGGCACGGCGGCCGGCGGCGGCGACCGAAATCCTGGCAGGGATGACCGGCGCTGACGTCGTCGGACCGGGTTGGACCGGCCATGCTGACGTCAGCAGACCGGTTCAGACCGGGTTTGCTGACGTCATCAGCTTGGACCGGCTTGAGCCGAGCTGCGTTGACCGGCTCAGCCGAGCCGAGTTGACCGGCTCAGCCGAGCCGTGTTGACCGGCTTGAGCCGAGCCGCGTTGACCGGCTCACCGGCTCGAGTTGACCGGCTCGCGCGTGAGCCGCGCGTGGAGCCGAGCTCCCGACCTTCAAGCCGCGCGTGAGGGCGCGTGGAGGGTCCTTTTTCGAATCTGTTTTCACGGGTCGACTCGTGACGACGTGTAATACCTCGGGGTAGTATGCATGTTATTTTTTGAGGTGTTTTGGACCTCCAAATTACAAAAGCAAGGGATAGGTGTAATTAATTCGTTATTTAGTAACCTTAATGAGTTTAATCATTATTACGGTGATTTCTCATATAGGTGGGGCCTATCCAGAGGACTACCGGGGCTACCCAGGATGGGGTACTTCGACCCGGCTACGTACAGGTGAGTGAGTGGGTCTTTGTTTGATAAATGTATATCTATACTTATGGTTTTTCAACGCTTTCTTTAATTGTTAGCGTAGATGCATATCATTACGAATGTTGGAGGTAGAACATTCGTATTATACTGCCATACATGTTTTCATACTGTTGCTCATCATTAGATGTATACACCCCAGGTATTAGTACTCAGTCTTGTGGCCAGGACTAGCCTTGACGTTAGGAGTAGTCACTATCAGTACCGCTACGCAGCTTTGGATCCATTGTAGGTACTAGCCTGTCTTAGGTTGCACTAGGCAACTCGGACTTGTGTGACTGCACTTTGTGCACCAGCGCTTAGCGCTAGACTCGCGTCATTGTAGTACTCAGCGTATTACTTTTATACCTAGCCTGTTCACTGTGGTTTAGCCACGTGGACTTGTGTGTTTACATATGGGTGAGCATGTCAGTACATTATATATCGGGGAGTACCCGAATGTTTTCATGTTAGTATTTTGAGGTTCATGCCTACGGGTATGACGTATTTTCTCAATTATACTTGTTTTCAAACGAGGGGTTACTAAACTTTTGAAAACAACGGTTTTATCAAACTTTGCTTTTTGACCCACTCACCGTTTTATGTTTTGCGCCCCTCCAGGTTAGTTGGCTGGGAACCTTGTGACGTCGATGGCGCGGTGGTATGGCAATGTAGGGATTTTTTTACGTTTGTGTATCTTTGTATCCCTCACCCTACTCTTACTGTGTATTATAAAAATTCTTCCGCACTCTGTTTTATTCATTTAAATATTCATTTTTCTTTATTTCATCCTTCAATTTTTCTTTTTGGCTTTCGTCACGCTAACGCGTGTCGGCCAGCACTTCCGACACCTGGTTCGTCCGGGATCGGGATGTGTCACAAGCCACGTTCCACGCGGGTCCGTTCTTCTCTGTTATTTTTTATATTACATTGTATTTTTTTGGATAAATTATAATTTGCACTTTAAAATTTGGGTGCAATTATAACCTCATATATCAATTTTTAAAATATTGCAATATCATACATAAACTTACGATTTTATTGCAATATCATACATGTATGTTAATTTGGCCGTTAAATGATGATGTGACAAATGTGGGGCCCACATTTGTGCTGATGTGGATGTCAATTTTGAATGTGGATAAAAAAAGGATAAATTACATTTCCCCCTCAAATTTTCGTCCAATTTCAACTTCATACAACATCTTGTAATTTTTTCAGGTTCATACAACTACTTCCTATTTCATACCAAATTCATACGACAGTCTCTTTTTTTGTTAGTTCCTCTGTTAACTGCCTACGAGGCCGTAACGAGCCTCACAAAATTCGTGCGACGTGGATCAAAAATAATTTAAAAAATAAATATTCATTATAAAAGAAAATGAAATTAAAAATAAATTAAAAATATTAAAATGGGGCCCACCCTTTCCTTCTCCAGCAACTTTAGAATTAAGGGACTTAGATCCCGATGGGCTTAACAGAGAACAAAATCGCCACCTACCTCTCCAAGGGAAACCCCTCCTCGATCTTTTCTTCAATGTCGTAATGAGCAACTTTACTAGAGAAGAAGGAAAGGATGGGCCCCATTTTAGTATTTTAAATTTATTTTATTTTTTAAATTATTTTTTATCCACGTCGCAGGAATTTTGTGAGGCTTGTTACGGCCACGTAAGCAGTTTACAGAGAAACTGACAAAAAAAGAGACCGTCGTATGAACTTTGTATGAAATAGGGAGTCGTTGTATGAAACCGAAAAAATTGCAATATGTTATATGAAGTTGAAATTGGATGAAAAGTTGAAGGGGTAAAATGTAATTTATCTTTTTTTATTCACAATGTTCAAAATTGACACCCACATCAGCAAAAATGTGGGCTCCACATTTGCCACGTCATCATTTAACGGCTAAATTAACAGAAAATGTAACAGATGTATAATATTGAAATAAAATTGTAAGTTTATGTATGATATTGCAATGTTTTAAAGTTGATGTATGAGGTTGCAATTGTACTCAAATTTGAGAGTTCAAACTGTAATTTACCAAAAAACGAAACAATGCAATATAAAAAAAACATAAAAGGACGGACCCGCGTGGAACGTGGCTTGAACCTGCTACAGTTTACTATAAAAATTTATAAACCATAGGCTTTTTACAGTTAGCCCTCCACAAATAGCTTTAGATAAATTGTTTCTTCAAAAGTGATATTTTGTTAATTCAATTCATCCACTTGCTCATTTCAAGTTTAACAATTTAAATTTAAGTGTTCTTCAGGGAAAAATCTTAAGTAGTACGTACCATTTAATGGTACGACTATTGAATGGTTCAGATTAATTTGCAGTGGGGCCCAAATGAATCTTAACCATTTAACAATACGTATCATTCAATGGTACGTACTACTGAAATTGGACCCGTTATTCAGTGTCTATATAAAGTTTTGTTTTTTATTAACAAAATATTAGCCCACACTCCTTTTAAGATTCTTGCAGCCGCCTTGGATGACAAGTGCTACGTGGGTGCAAGGTATCTTTTTCATAGACTCGTGATCATTTTGTCCTTGATAATTAAAAAATTATGTATGACTACTTTTGCATATTGTTTCAAAAGTTGTTGCTTCCTTTCATATCAAAGTAAGGAACATTTTTTTTTATTTTTTATATTTCAAAGTATTTTGTATTTTAAATATTTTAATCGTTAAAATTTTGTTTTAAAATATAAAAATTAAGATTGGGCAGTTTAGAATACGAGATATTTCAGAACACCCAAATTTTTTTTATCAAAGCAAACCCGGAACAACCAATCAAAATAAAGACAAAGTCAAAACAAAGGGGAAGCCCTCGCCAACCCAAGCACGTAGGCAAGTTACATGCACCCCTCGTAAAACTATATATGGTGGAGTTATGAGCCAATGACAGGGAAAAATATAGATGACCCTCCAGCAAATGCAGAGAGAGCATATTCTATATTGAACTCTAAGTTATATGGGTGTTTTTGCTTTGTTTGGCCTTTTAATTTTGAGAATAACTTATATAGAACATGTTTATTATCATGTGACGTTCTTTGTCCAACAATGCATTGTCATGTGTAAATTTTTATCTACATAGCAATGTGTTATTAGATCTTGACATCGTGTGACGGTAAACTCATTCCATATAAATTACTCTCCTTAACTTGACTTTGGCCTAAATTCATTTATCTATCTAATCCAAAAGAAAATAGACAGCCTATGACAGAAAAAGATTTTGTATTTATTTGTAGGAAAAATTTTTGAGTAGTACATATCATTTAATGGTCCGGACATTAAATAGTACGTACCACTTTTAGTGCAACTATATAAATAAAAGGCATTTCTGATGCTTGGGGTCCGTTTGGCAGAGAATTAAAAATTGTTTTTGAAAGAGTACTAACATCCAAAGCAGGGAACTAAAAATTTAAAAGCAGAGAAGTCTATGCAAAAATTTCTACAGAGAGAGTCCGTCTACGGCTCTACAGCTAGAGAGAATTATCTGATGAGTGAATAGCTGTGCTAACACCCCGCCCCAACAGCAACCTAGTCGAAGTTGAACTGGACAGCCATGGCGGTGGAGTCGAGTTGGTGAATCAAAGCTCAGATCATCAAGTTGTCAGGTATATAGAGAAAATGCAGATGTAAAACCTGTTGGAAATTATGTATTTAATTTACTTGATTGTAAATTGGCTTCAATTTTTTTTATTTTTTGGCAAACTGATCATGATGTGGTATATCAACATGAGTTCGAGTGGTGGTAGAAAATAGAAAAGAGGAAAGTATTTTAGTGTGAGTGAATTAAGGATGTCATTTTATTTTCTAAGTTATTTTCTAAGAATTTAGATTCCATCCTAGGACCTACTAGGTTGGATTTATGTGGCTGCGCTTTTGCTGACAGGGACCCATGTGTAGTCTGTCGCCTTTAGAATTGCGTCGTGCGTTAACAGACTACCCATTATAAACTTATCCATTGAATTATTTCTTATGCGAAAGAATAATTACCAAATTAAATAAATAATAAACTTGCCATTTTCCAAGTCTTCGTCAACAAGTTCTGGCGCGTTTACATATAAATTGACAGTCTGATTTTTCCGTAATTGTGTAAATTAATAAGAATTTCATTGGATTCAGAGTCTGGTGATTATCATACAAATTGAACAGAGGAGCAGAAACTTTGTTAAGAAATTATACAATGGCAAGGGTAGTGGGAAGGAAAGTTGAGAAAATACTGTCAAAGGGAAGGAAAGATGAGAAAATACTGACAAGGTTGGCAGACGAATTCGAACAACTGACCGCTCAACTGAATGCTCCGGTAGAAATTGGCAAGTTCACTCAAGCATGTCGTCTCGTTTCTCCTCTCATTCGACACTTGGGCGTCGCTATGAAGTTCGCCGATATAGAGTACTCAGCTAAGGTATTATTCATCTCTTACACTTGGAGAGGTTGATGCTCTTTGGTGATTGGTACATTGGAATTGCTATCTTGTCGTTGTCTTCTACATTTGAATCAAATTTCAGAAGTTTGATATAAAACTTGGGAGCTCTTTAGGGTTTGGTGGATTGTAATTGATGAGTTGTTTGATTTCTTAGGTGTGTTTGACTCATGGGAATATACTGTTTGACTCATGGGAATTTACACAAATAAAATTACACAATTTTAAATAATGAATAGAACTAGAGGATACTATACAAACAGTAAAAATGGACTAAATTTTACTTTATATAGGCCTTATTGTTTGTTCAGTATTCCTCAACTTTATAATTGATTTGTTCACATTCCCCTTTGATTTAATGGTTTACAAGTTATAGCTAATTTAGTTTCTTAAAGCAAGTTCAGTGCAAGGATGTAAAACTGAGGATGTTAATGGACATTTTACTACTCCGCATGTTTTGCTCTAGTAGGAGATCGAACATAATTTTCAAGATGAAATGAAATGCATTTAACTTTTTTTGTTAAACAATTTAATATGATGAACTTTTTATTCATTGCGTTAATTTAATAAAATGAAGGCACAAAAACTAAATTTTAATTATTCTTATACAAAATAAAATACTTGATTAAACTAAATAATTTTTTTTAATTATTCTTATATGGTGATGAGATGTAAAAAAGAAAGAAAAATAATGAATATATTTTGTACATTTTCATCTTGTGGTGAGGGTGGGTAATTTCTATCTTGAAAGTTTAGTGTACTGAAACTTCAAAATTTATTTTTAAGTGGATAAAATATTCATTTCAAGACATTTTACATATTTCAAATACAATCTTATTTATATTTCCTATTGATTATTTTTGTTCATACTACCCTTTGATGTGAGTGTTTCTTGGTTTTTATAACTATATTTTGATTAATGTGGATGTGGTTGCCAGATAAGTGGGGTTGCAAAGGCTGGAAAGTCAGTTAATACCTTAGAAGCCTTGCTTGACCGTGACATACAACGGAATACTATCAAGCACTTTAGTAGTAGTTCGAGAATGCTCATCAGAGTGAAGCGTTCACTTGAGCTAATGAAGATAATATTCGATAAAATTATGGCCTCAAGGTTTTATTTATCTCCATTCTCTTCTCTAAATTCATTGCTTTTTCATTAATATGTTTAGATCTTTTTCCTTTGCAAATGCAATTAATCTTGAAGCTACACTTACCTGTGTATTATATTTTCTGACCCACTTTATATTTTTGTTTATGACATTTAAAAAAAAAAAAATATATATATATATATATATATATATGAATCATTATGCTAAATTACAATGTTTATGTTTATAATTTATTCAGGATTTTTTTTTTTTATCAAACTCTAGAGTACTGTACATAATTTCACTCAAATTTTCATTTATATAACTTTCATATATTAACTCTTGACTCCTTCATCGTTAAATTTCAACAAAACACATAATTATCTCATTCTAAAGTCGTGATATCCATTAACAAAATAACATACCGTAAATCAATGACTTCTATCCCTAATTTTTGTATGTCTCTATAATTTTGCAATGCAACTAACTGCTATTTTACTATAACAGATTCACAGTTACAAATAACTTGAATTTCCTTCTTTTTTTTTTACTTGGGCAGCGAAAATTCTCTCATGGATCCGGTTAACTCAGCATATAAACAAGTTTTTTACCCCTACCATGGATGGGCTAGTAGAAAGACTGTTGCGGGTGCACTGCAAACCCTTCCTACAAAGTCACAGTTCTTAAAAAGGCTAAAATTAGACGGTAAGACTACGTACTCTAGTATGTAACTCATCGTCATACTATCTGCTCCCAAAACCAGGTTTCTAACAGACAAGCTCATATCTATTGACATTAGGCTAGTGATTTGGGATTGATCGGTTTGACGGCTCACGGTAGTCGTCGTGGCCGGTTGCAGGTTCTTTTTACATATCTAATATAGAGAAGGAAAAAAAAATCTTAGGTTGAGATATTGAGCATAATTAACACGATCAATTTACTATGAATGCTATATATACATGGGTATTTTAATTAGGGTTGGACTTGATTGGTAACACAGTTGGTTTGGTTTTCTATTTTATCAGAGGAATCGGCTTTTGTTGAGATGAAAAGGATAGTTACTGCATTGGCTCCTCTGATACACTACATTGACAACTTATTCCATTCAAGGGAGTCAGCTCAAGAGCTTCTACGCTTTGATCGATTTCCTTTTTCGCATGCATGCATTTTACAAATGCTTTGATTTCCGTATTTCGAATTCATATGTATATCTTAAATTCTACACATTTGTTGGTGGTATTCTATCAAGTACGATTGATCATACATATATGTCGTGTGATTAACCTTATAAGGATTATTGTTATTTGATTTGGTTATAATTATGATAAATTTTTATAATTTGGCAAGAAAAGCTCTTCTTTGTCCCAATGGATCACTTTGAAAAGGCACCCATACCCCTTGTTTTCCCAACACACTCATTAAACTTTGGAGCAAGCGATTAGCATTGAGCAAATGATAGAGAAATCTTGAGTGCATAATGTAGGAAGAGTAGAGGGATGGAAATGTAAGAAGTATATGAAAAATCTGAGTTCTTCTTATTGGGAAACTCTTGTATTACTTCTTGTGTAACTCTCACTTGATACAAAATGAAATGCTAGAATATATATATATATAGTGAACACAAAGTACTAGAGAGTTACAAGCCCAGATAACTTAATAGGCGTAGAAATTTAGGAGCAAATGACCTACAGAATAATTATTTCTTGGGAATGTCTAGGTTACATACATTTGAGCTAGTGCATTGGTTTCAACACTCCCCACTTAATGCACTTTCTTCCATGAAGCTCAATGAGCTCTCTGAGGTAGCAAAACTTTCTTTTGGAAGTGCTTTGGTGAGTAAGTCTACTAGAAGTTTGCTCATCAGTTCGTGATATTCAAGGCCGAATTTCTTTCTTCTGGCAGGCGTCTGACAAAATGATATTTGGCTACTTGATATTGCTTGGGCTGCATCATGATTGTTTGGATTTTCCAATTGCAATGGGCGACTTGTTGTCACGAGAACACTACGAGTGCCTCCTTCTTGTTTTCTCAGATATCTTCAAGAATTCTTGAAGCCGTCTGACTTGAGATCTTTGCTAGCTGTTGCCACATACTGCCTTGAAAGATGATTGTGCCTCTGCTGTTTCTTTGTACGCCAGGTGTATCCCTGAGCAGAGAGAGAAAGCGTGGTAGACATACTTTTCATATCATGAGACACATCCGAGCCCGATCTTGCTCGGTGTGCAGGAGTAAGCCTTGAACTTTGATAGCTGACCTTGTACATAATTCCATAGTCAAGTGTGCCCTGCACATATCTTAACACCACTTTTTAGGCACCAAGCAGTGAAGGCGACTTGGTTCCTCATGTATCTTGGCATGCTTGAAGCAAACATGATATCCCAGGCTAGTGGCGGTGAGATATAAAAGACTAGATCCAAACTTCGATACTTTGGCATGCCTTTCTTTGCACCATCACATTTCTTCATCTTTTCATTCGGCATCAAAGGAGTAGTTCTTGTCTTTTTAATCGAGACAAATTGAACTTCTTAATGATTTTCTGCATATTTCACAGAAATAAATATCATTTTTCTTTGAGAAATTTAATTCCCGAAAATAATGAAGCAAACCTAAATCCTTTCGTCATGGAGGTGCTCATCATATCTTTCTTGAGCTAGCGTAACAAACTTTGATCATTTCCGATGAAGACTATGTCATCACGTATAAGAAGCGATAAGAATGGAAGCTCCTCTCTTCAAAACATAGGAGTGTAGGCTCACTTTGGCTCTTTTCTGGCTTAGCGCTTGACAAAATACTTATCAATTTCGGCATACCATGTTAAAGTGCTAACTTTAACTTAGTAAGTGCCTTTTAGCACTATAAACTTTTTGTCTTCTCCCCTTGGCTCCACGAAACACGGGGGTTGTTTAACATAAACTTCTTCTTCCCGACACTACGATTCAAAAATACGGACTTGGCATCAAGTTGATAAATCGACCAATTCTTTTGAAAGCGACAAGAGCAATCAAAGTTCTAATAGTTTCAGCCAGGTACTGCTGGCCGGAGCAAGGTTTGAGAAAAATCAATACGGCTTTTGAGTAAAGCCTCTTTTGCCCACGAAACGCTTTGTGCTTTTGAATGCTCCACAAATCACGATTTAATTTCGTCTTGAAAATCCGCCCGTTAATACGCTGACGCCTTGGCATCGCTGTGGATAATTAACTTGACTCCGTGTTTGATTTTTCGATCGATCTCATCTCCTCGCTTCATGGCTTTCACCCACGTATTTCGGATTTTATTGCCTCTTTGAAGCTTTCAAACCTACACACCAACGAAATTGCAAGTCTCGTACAACTCTTGCAAACTCAGAGTTCTTAATGGAGGACTTTATGATGAAGAGTAGTTTGGAGAATCGGGTTCGGCAGTGACCTTCCCACCATCATTTAGTTTCTTAGACCAAGCTGCGGAGTCGGCGTGACTTATTTCTTGATGTTGCTGTGGAATTTCACCTTAACCTCGCACAATTGCATATGGCGTCTCTGCACTTTATTTTTCATTCCAATCTCATTAGCTTTTTCATTAAATATCATCTCTACTTTCTCCGATCAATTTTTTAGTTTCAACATTATAAAGCCTATAACCTTTGGTCTTTCGGAACAATAGCCAAGAAAGATACATTTTTGGCTTTTCTATAAATCAGAGCAGTTATAACTACATTTGGAATATGAGCACATAACGAATGCGACCAAAAATTTTGAAATGACTTTCCTTAGAAGGTTTTGAATCAACTCGAGCTTCCAAATGGAGTTTTGTTCTTTTTCTCCTACTGACTTTTGGTTGGACGTCTATTAAGGATGCTTATCTTTAGCGTATACGGCTTACGCCCCAAAAACTTTTTGATAGCCACTTTCTCATTCATCATGGATCTAGCCATCTCCCGCGATCGTTCGATTCTTTCTTCGGCTTATCCCGTTTTAGCGGGACTAAACCTGTGTTAATTGCTTCCAAATGCCTTACGTCTTTGCGGTAGTCTTCAAATTCATGAGAGGTATATTCGCACCATAGAGTCCCTTGAGATGATTTTGATGTTGCAACCACTTTTGCTTTTCTACTAAAGCTTTGAATTGTTTGAAAGGCGGTGAAAGTTTCGATTTCTCCTTCAAAAAATAAACCATGTCATCCTCGAAAAATCATCGATGAACATGAAAGTATCTGCTTGGCTTAAGGAAGGAGTTGGCATTTTGCCCGCGAATATCCCGGTATGCCCGCGAGTTCGGTGCCTTTGCTTTCTCCGATACTTTGACTTGGGAATGAATTACGGTCTTTGCTTGCGCGTGGCGTGCCACTTCCGCAACCATCGATTGTTGCTTGATTTCGAGTAACCGCTCGCCCCATGCTTTTAACCACGGAGAAGCTTTGGCCTGAAAATTTAAATGACGAACTTCTTGTGCCCACGACCAAGAGTGCTTTGCCTGTGTCCCGACCTTTAAAAAGAAACCTCATTTCCACGAGGCATTGAAGAAAGGGGAAAAGTTTGATTTGTCTCCATCGAGCCAGGTACAACGGTACCCGTTATCCTTACTTGTCATAGATAGTACAGGCCCACGTCTTGAAACAACTTTATAGCCATTTTTCGCATGGTGCCACCCACACTTAACAAATTTTGAGCTATGTTTGGAGCAATAGCTTATCACGGATATATTTGACTCCCTTTTTTGTTTGGACAAGAAACGGTCATGCCTATCCTGGCCAGCTTGGTGATAATAATCATCTCCCAATTTTATTACAGGAGTAATGGAAGTATCGGTCAATAAATAATGTTTCGTTTGATGTCATATGATTGCTGGTATTATCCACGTATTAAACATTATTTCCTTCTCCGGTTTTGATTAGTAGGCATAAAATAAAAATACTCTTTTGCATCATCTTATAGCAAAATTTACTTGATTAGAATTCTTGAATGCGCATTTCCTTTTCAACATGTCCAAATTTGTTGCAATAATGACCACTTTTGGCTTCCGCGGTTAAAACCTGTTTGTATCATGCTTACTTTTGTTACAAATCTTGCAAAAAAGCTTATTACCTCTGTTGCTTTTAGCGTAAATCTCTTTCCTATTTGGGCCTAAGCGCTTTCTTAGTTTTTACATGTTCCCTTCTTTGGGTAAATCTCGAGCATTGCACTTTCTTAAAGAACTTCTTGGATTTGAATGTGAGCCGATTGGAAACGCTTTCAAGCCCGATTGCTCATTATTTAGTGTCGACCTTAACCTTTCACAAAGGACTTCAGAGAGCCCGTGATTGCTCTGGGATAAAGGGCGGTCAGCTCGATTAACTGATGGTGAAGCAGTCGGTCGTATTTTTGACAGAGTGGTCGAGATCTTACCGACAACTGCTTCAGTGGACATCTCTTATCGAGTGTTAATTTGATCACCAGCAGCAACTCACGGAAAAGTAGTCTTGGATGCATTAATTCCGCTTAAATCTTCAAATTGTGGAACTCGCGCCGCAAGCGTTTGAAAGCTTGATGGTTTACCTTCTTTGTCGCCTTGGAACTCTTTTCTAATATCTCCCGTACTTCTTTTCTTTGTTTGGGCTGCTTTGTGATTCTTGGAAAAATATTGCCAGTGGACTCTGGTTACACGAATTTTTGAGAGAGCACTTGGCATGCTTTCATTACATCGCTGAACTTTTCTGCAGCAGCCGGAACCCCGGCGTTGCGTTTGGTTCTTGAATCCTGTTGGCCCATGCTTGAGGTCCTTGACGACAAAGTCCTGTCTTCATATGCAAAAATCATAATTCTCTCCTCAAAGAAGTGGAAGAAGAGAGTAGAAGCGAGCGGACCTTAACCCACGGCTAGAAGCGTTAGTTAGAGAGTGTATTGAGCAGCTTCGGATATGCGAACCAGGCTACGATACCAATTTGTAGGAAGAGTAGAGGATAAAATCTTAGAAGTATATGAAAATGCGAGGATTCTTCTGTGAGAGCTGCTTTGTATTAGCTAACTTTATTGTAACTCTCGCTTGTCTGAAATGAAATGTAGTATATATATATATAGTGAACACAAAGTACTAGAGAGTTCTAACTAGATAACTTAATAGACATAGGCTAGGAACAATGACTCTAGAATAATTATTTCTTGGGAATGTCTAGAGTCTAGCTATTTAGGCTAGTGCGTGAATAATAGTTCTTGGGAATGTCTAGAGTCTAAGCATTTAGGCTAATTACTGGTTTCGACCGCATAATCATTGAACTTTTCACAATTTGCTCTCGAGAAGGTAGTTTCATTCATGCAAAGAGGCGGAAGGAATCACATGAGAAGCATGTTTTGGAGCCCTGGGGCTGTTGAATCCTGTTTCTTTAAGCGATAGGCTTAAACTCCCAACTCAAGTGGGACCAAGTATCTAAAATAAATTAACCCAGCAGCAGAGCGACATAGAATGCTTGCATTGAGCAATCTTTCGAAGCCAAGAATCTTGGCTTCTTTTAAAGCGTTAAATGGAAATTTCAGCTTGATATTCTTTTTGTTTTTAGATGTTGTCGAGAGTTAAGGACAACTTTCTTAGAAAATTTGTCGAACCACTTATGAGCAATAGGGGAGAAGTTTTGGCTTTTTCTCAGCGGCCGGTAACAAGCGGGTGACAAAGCCTCTTGCCTCGCTATCAGCTAGCCGACAAGCTTGGAAGCGGCAATCGGGCGAGCAAGCGCTTCTCGTGATCTGCCAATCTCGCCGCAGGTGGCAATCCCTTTATTACACGTGAAGAAAAGCGTGCGGCCAGCCTTCGTGACGATACTCGATCGGGATACTTGAGGCGAGAGTGCACCTTCTTCATATCAAAGCGTGGTCGATATTGGAAGTCAAATTCTCACCTAATTACAAATTTCATTGAAGAGGATACTCGGTCGGGATGCCCAAGCGAGATGTAGCGTGCTTACATGCTCAGCGTAGTCCCGATGTGGAAATCAATTTCTCACTAACTACAAATTTCAAAAGTATCTTTGGGTGGAATCTTATAACTTGCTTATTACGTATTTAGGATATGAGAGTGTTGGAGTTCCATCGATAGAGGGAATGCTTACTATAGGCAAATGTGGAAGTGTTGTCTAGGTGTATTTGTTCAGCGAAACCTTTACTGCCCGGGGGTGCGAGGCTTGGAATATGTCGAGTCGGCCGTCAGTCTCGAACCTTTCTATTTAGCGGCCCGGTTGCCGGGCTTAGCTCACTATCCGCCGGAGGATGTTCGCGAGCACTGTGTTGTATTTGATGTTTGTCGGGCGTGCCGTATTGGCTCTGCCAATAGAAAGATGTAATGTTTATCAAGTACTTGCCCACCAGTAATGTAACTTCATGATTAAATCGGATTGGCGACTTATATATAGATATATATATATATATATATATATATATATATATGAAGGCTTATTAGGTTCGTTATTTGCCTTGCTTATTAAGGACTTTTATTCTCTCTTGATGTTATACCGAGAGATAGTTTGAGATGGAATTCGGTATATTTGGTTATGGCGAAACCTCCACGCTCGAGCGTCGTAAGTAATTTGTCAGTAAAAGCTAAATGGTGAATGTAAGGCTGTTAGTAAAGACTTTTAATTAAGCTGAGTTAATCCCGGAAGCGAGCGTAAAGAAAGACATCGAAATAAAGAAAAGAGATCAATTTTATTACGATGAGTTCATCGAGGCACATTATGTGCTTTGTCGGGATGGATTTATTTCCATCGGGATGGTACGGCGTTTATCGGTATGGTTTTAAGGTTGGTTCTAAGGAAGAACAAATCCAGACCACTGCAGTCCGAGATTCTAATACATACTATCACCCAGAGGATTGGTGGGATAGCGGCTAAACAGCTACTTTCACGCGTGGGAGTTTTGGATATATAATCCTGGGTACTTGGTATTTGAGCTTCTGGTCGCCCGAGGCTACACAAGTAGTGCGGCAGAAATTATAGATAAGATAGAAATCTAATATATGTGAAAGAGCTTGAGGGTTTCCTCGAGTTTCTTCTGTAGGTATGAACGATGTGAGTTACGTTTTTATTTGGTTGAGTGTCTCTTTTGAATCCTCGCACATTTATATAGGCCGGCGAGAGCCAGTAATAAATCCATAGTAAACCTGTCTTGAGCAGTGAGGGAAGGGCAATTTGGAAAGCAGTGTGACTTGATCGGCCCCTACTTTCAGCTGAGAAAAGGTTAACATTCGGGTCCAGGTTCCGCCCGATTTGTCCGGTGCTTTGCGTTAAATGCAGGTTTGAGACTTGCTTTTGCATTTTGTTTGGCTTGGCCGAGGTTGAGCCTTCTCTCTTAGGCCGACACATTCTAATAACTCAGTTTTACCAGTCATGGCCAGCCACAATATAGCCGGTGGCGTCTGCGTGGCTAGCTATTAAACTACTGGAGATACGGTTTGCCTTTCAATCTTTAAATATCTTTGCATTGAATACTCTTGCTTGGGGTAGGGCGCGGTACTTGAGTGTTCCTGGCGGGGTAGATGCCTCTTTTCTCCTTCAGTTCGCTTTGGACTTGAAATTTGGGCCTTTTAGCTTTAGGCTCATTACGTCAGGTTTTGCTTGATCTCGATTAAAGTAGATTAATCCTGACGGGTATTTTGATGTGCTTGATGTCGTTTAAACTTTTATGTTAGATGAGAAAGTTCTTGAAGTTGTGAGGCTATCTGGCGAATTAATAATTGCAGCTTTTTTCCACTTCACACACTTTTATTTAATTATATTAGTTATTTTCATTTAATTTATTTAAACCGATGAACAAAAATAAAAAAAAATAAAAGTGTGAAAAACTAAAATAGTGTGTAAATTCAGTCTTATTGTGCATAGTGGTCTCATCCGTAAATTTTGTGTTTTACTGAATTTTTAGGAACAGTTGCTCGCTCATGGGTAGGTTTGATGTATGCAGTTGATGCTCCAGGGTTGAAGCTTGTGAGCAGTGGAAGAACTGCTCTTGAACTATGGAATTGGTCTCTTGTAATCCCTCGTTAGTCTCGATCATTTTTATCCAACCTATGGGATCCCTCCGCAATGGGCAACGGACATTGAGTTAGGCAGAGTGTGAACACATTTTTTTAATTTCGTGCAATTGGGAATGTGTATGTCTTATGGAAAAATAGGACAAGCCTAAACTAAAAATATTACAATGTTTTTGTTGTTAATAAAATATTACAACCAGACATTAACTTTAAAACTATCCTTATTAAATAATTGGTTGAATTTTTATTTTTATATAAGCAATATTAGGGAGAAAAATTTAGATTCCATACTAGCTTGGATTTATGTGGCTGCACTTTTGCTGACGAGGGGCCATGTGTAATCCCGATCGCCTTTGAAGCCGGTTGGCCAGCCGATTGTTTGAGGGAGCCGATGCTTGAGAATTGTCAGAAGAAAGGAGCCAGAGGGATGGGAGTGGAAAAAGTGGAGCTCTTCGAGGGAAGGGAGAGCGGCGTCGAGCTGTGAATTGTTGACGACGAGGCCATAAGGTGGTGACGTCGAAGCAGCTCACAGCGTAGCGTGAGTTGAATGAGAGTTATGATTTGAGTTTTTGAGATTGAGCGATTTCTAGTAAAACCACAGAATTTAATTTTAAATTTTTGATGTGGGAGTCCAAAAAATTTTGCAAAAATCAGAATCTCAGGAGAAATGGAAAGAAAAAATGTGTCATTTTGGTATTTGGTTGCTCAAAAAAAGAAAAAGAAAAGGCAAGGGTCTTGGATCCTGAAGAGATGAGTCTGATAAGGGAGAAATCAATTTCCTTGCTTGAGGATCACAGGTGACCCTTGTTGTATGCAAAAGATCAAAGATTGAGTAATAAGAGCTAATAAGGCAGCGACCTATGGGAGGTTGCCTTTGGGAAAATGGGCTGGCCCTACGCGGAGGAGTGGAAACGGCAAACATGATGTCAGGCCCGATTTAAATAATCTCTTATTATTTAATTCTTCGATTGTCGAGTAATTTAATTGTAAGGGTGGAGATGTAAAAAGTAATTGTCAGGAGGATCTTTTGTATATTAGGCCGATTCGCATTGGGTGGAGTGGATTGAATAGTGATTGCTTTTGCGAAAAAAGTGGAAGCGAGGCTGCTATTAAATTGCGTCCTGCGTTAACAGACTACCCATGATTAACTTATCCATTGAATTATTTCTTATGCGAAAAGATAATTGCAAACTAATTAAATAATAAACTTGCCATTTTACAAGTCTTCGTCAACAAGTTCTGCAGAAACTTTGTTAAGAAATTATACAATGGCAAAGGTAGTGGGAAGGAAAGTTGAGAAAATACTGACAAGGGAAGGAAAAGATGAAGAAAATACTGACAAGGCTGGCAGACGAATTCGAACAACTGACCACTCAACTGAATGCTCCGGTAGAAATTGGCAAGTTCACTCAAATAATCTCGTTTCTCCTCTCATTCGACACTTGGGCGTCTCGCTATGAAGTTCGCCGATATAGAGTACTCTGCTAAGGTATTATTCATCTCTTATACTTGGAGAGGTTGATGCTCTTTGGTGATTGGTAGATTGGAATTGCTACCTTGTCGTTGTCTTCTACATTTGAATCAAATTTCAAAAGTTTGATATAAAACATGGGAGCTCTTTAGGGTTTGGTGAATTGTAATTGATAAGTGGTTTGATTTCTTAGGTGTGTTTGACTCATGGGAATATACTGTTTGACTCATGGAAATATACACAAATAAAATACTATACAAACAATAAAAATGGACTAAATTTTGGACTGAATTTTATTTTATATAGGCCTTATTGTTTATTCAGTATTCCTCAACTTTATAATTGATTTGTTCACATTCCCCTTTGATTTAGTGGTTTACAAGTTATAGCTAATTTAGTTTCTTAAAGCAAGTTCAGTGCAAGGATGTAAAACTGAGGATGTTAATGGACATTTTACTACTCCACATGTTTTGCTCTAGTAGGAGATCGAACATAATTTTCAAGATGAAATGAAATGCATTTAACTTGTTTTGTTAAACAATTTAATATGATGAACTTTTTATTCATTGCGTTAATTTAATAAAATGAAGGGACAAAAACTAAATTTTAATTATTCTTATACAAAATAAAATACTCGATTAAACTAAATAATTTTTTTTAATTATTCTTATATGGTGATGAGATGTAAAAAAGAAAAAAAGTAATGAATATATTTTGTATATGTTCATCTTGTGGTGAGGGTGAGTAATTTCGATGTTGAAAGTTTGGTGCACTGAAACTTCAAAATTTATTTTTAAGTGGATATAATATTCAAGACATTTTACATATTTCAAATACAATCTTATTTATATTTCCTATTGTTTATTTGTGTTCATTTATACTACCCTTTGATGTGAGTGTTTCTTGGTTTTTATAACTATATATTTTGATTAATGTGGATGTGGTTGCTAGATAAGTGGGGTTGCAAAGGCTGGAAAGTCAGTTAATACCTTAGAAGCCTTGCTTGACCGTGACATACAACGGAATACTATAAAGCACTTTAGTAGTAGTTCGAGAATGCTCATCAGAGTGAAGCGTTCACTTGAGCTAATGAAGATAATATTTGATAAAATGATGGCCTCAAGGTTTTATTTATCTCCATCATCTTCTCTAAATTCATTGCTTTTTCATTAATATGTTTAGATCTTTTTCCTTTGCAAATGCAATTAATCTTGAGTTGTGTAGCTACGCTCATTATATTTTTTGACCCACTTTATATTTCTGTTTATTATGACATTCTTAACATATATATATATATATATATATATATGAATCACTACAATTGCTTGCATTAAGCTAAATTACAATGTTTATATTTATAATTTATTTAGGACTTGTTTTTTATCAAACTCTAGAGCACTGTACATAATTTTACTCAAATTTTCATTTATATAACTCTCATATTAACTCTTGACTCCTTCCTTCATCGTTAAATTTCACCAAAACACATAATATCTCATTTTAAACTTGTGATAACCATTAACAAATTAACAAACCGTAAATCAATGACTTCTATCCCTAATTTTTGTATGTCTCTATAATTTTGCAATGCAACTAACTGCTATTTTACTATCACAGATTCACAGTTACAAATAACTTGAATTTCCCTTTTTTTTTACTTGGGCAGCGAAAATTCTCTCATGGATCCGGTTAACTCAGCATATAAACAAGTTTTTTACCCCTACTACGGATGGGCTAGTAGAAAGACTGTTGCGGGTGCACTGCAAACCCTTCCTACAAAGTCACAGTTCTTAAAAAGGCTAAAATTAGACGGTAAGACTACGTACTCCTAGTATATAACTCATCATTGGCATACTATCTGCTCCCAAAACCAGGTTTCTAACAGACAAGCTCATATCTATTGACATTAGGCTAGTGATTTGGGATTTGGGATTGATCGGTTTTGACTGCTCAGGGTAGTCGCCGTGGCCAGTTGCAGGTTCTTTTACATATCTAATATAGAGAAGGAAAAAAATCTTAGGTTCAGATATTGAGCATAATTAACACGATCAATTTACTCTGAGATGCTGTATATACATGGGTATTTTCATTAGGGTTGGACTTGATTGGTAACACAGTTGGTTTGGTTTTCTATTTTATCAGAGGAATCGGCTTTTGTTGAGATGAAAAGGATAGTTCTGCATTGGCTCCTCTGATACACTACATTGACAACTTATTCCATTCAAGGAGTCAGCTCAAGCTTCTACGCTTGCTTTGATCGATTTCCTTTTTCGCATGCATGCATTTTTACAAATGCTTTGATTTCCGTATTTCGAATTCATATGTATATCTTATATTCTACACACATTGTTGGTGGTATTCTATCAAGTACGATTGATCATACATACCAGTGTGATGAACCTTATAAGGATTGTTATTCGATTTGGTACATACTTATGATAAAAAAATTTTCAATGCCTGCCATTCCATACTTCGTGTACATGTCAACTTTTTGACTAGAAGGTCAGGACAATTTAGGGAGGAAATCGACGGTGAATTACAAGTTACGAAGAAAAAATCGGCTAATACCTCCTAAATATATTTTAACAAGTAGTGCCCCGTGGCTTTCTTGCTCCACCACTAAGTTGGAATACCTATCAATTATCACCACCACCATAACCAGTGGCAGAGCCACCCCAAGCCAGGAGTAGGCTTGGGCCTATCCTGAAATTTTTCCTTATAAACCTCCTACTACCATTAATCAATTTTATAATACCCTTTATCAATTTGAATTTGTAATTGTATTGGTCAGTCAAATTAACTTCAATCTAACAAATATAAAGCCTTTAATTTTTGACATCAAAAGATTCGAAACTATATAGTTCTATAATTATATTAGTTAATCATATTATTTGTTTCTTGCCAATATACAATTTTTTCCCTATGCTTGCATGACACATCCCGACCGGATGTACACGTGGACACCAAGTCGGATGTGTTTGGCCGACACCACGTAAGGTGACGAAAGCCAATTTGAAATAATTAAGGAATATTTGAATAATAGAATACCGGAGGTGTACACAAATGTACGGGGAGAATTTAATACAATGCAAGTCGTGCAAGGTACGGAGTATAGAGTATTTACAATACCAAGGAATTTAAGCCTTCGTCATACCCACGCTCGAACGTAGACAGCTCCGACCACTAAACTGGAGCGCAAAACAAAAGGAGTGAGTGGGCCATAAATAGTCATTTTGTAAAAACCTTTGTTTACGAAAGTAGTAACCCCTGCGCCGTCAAAATCAAGTAGTTGGTTGGAAAAACCGTTTTCGAAACGTACTATAATAGTAGAGCGGAAAAAACGGGGTAGAGTACGAAAATATGCCACACGTCAGAAACGGGCGAGGAAAGTCACCGTTCGGCATAAAAATACTTTACCCAAAGGTTCGCAAAATAAGGATCTACGGAAAGCCCGTAAACCAAATAAATGCCCCCAGTGGCATCGGTGAAGTCGGTGATAATACCTCAATATAAAACATAAGATACACGCTCATATACACAATCACGTGAAGTGGCGCATAAGCGCATCCTAGCAGTTCGAGTCGCCCATCGACCTAGAGCAGTGGCACTTGTGGATTCATAGTGGCGTGTCGGTGCGTGTGAACAATCACGTGAAAGTAGTCCACGGCCCCCAATCCAAGACTACAAGATAGACTCGTTTAGGTATAGCAAACACACAGGTTCATACGGATAAGTGCTTGTCATGAACGAGTGGAGTGTATAAGTAACGGTACGCTCGTGTACACAATCACGTGAAGGCGGCGCGTATGCGCATCACAACAGTTCGGTCGCCCGGGCGACCTAGAGCGAGCTGGCACACCTTTATGGGTCCATAGCGGCGTATAGGTGCGTGTGAACAATCACGTGGCGGTCACGGCCGGACGGTACAGGCAAGTGTAAACAGCCTAGTTGAGCATATGAAAATATACTACGGAAAACTCTACATAAAACATGATGGGGTAATTTCCCTATAAGGGATGCCCTCAAATTAATCCAATATATATTTGGTATTCTCGGGGCGTACCGAAATACCAAGCATATAACTACAATACGTGAAATACCAAGCGTACGCCACGTGGGTACCAAGGCGTGAAATGCCAACTTAACGGCAAGCTAGGTGAACCCAAATACGGTAGAAGTTTACCATATCCAAGGTTCACCCAAATACGGCCCAAGGCCCGCAAGCAGTATATAAAACCCATAATCACAAATAGGTACAAGTAGGGATTAAAATACTTAATTCCTAAATTCCCCCTTGAAAATAGGTCCGGTTCGTGCACGATATCACAGCGTACAAAAGATACGAAATCACCAATTTAATGGTATAATTCCCAAATGGAAATGTGGGCCCCAAGCCCACTAATTTCCATGGCCCTCTTGATATACCCGAGCTAAGCTAGTAAACCAAGTAAATACCACAATAATACGCGAGGTCTCTACTAAAATACGAGTCAAATACCAATTTAAAATCATTCACCGAGTAGGCAATAAACCAAATATAATTTCCCAAATAAAACACATTTAAATAATAGGGAAAGGGCCCACTCACAAATACCGAACCGGAAGAGTCCAAACGTACGTCCTCCGAGCGCCAAGGGTCGTAAACCTATTTTGGAACACCCCAGATTAATAAAGTAATTGAAAATACGAAACGGGCGTTCGAGCCGAAACGGGTTTCGGGGTCGAAACCCCAAAACCGCCGCCGTGAAGCGCCGTGTGCCGTCGCACACGCCGCCTGCCCAGCTGCCATTTGTGGTCTCACCTATGAGATATCACTTAGGTACAATGATTAAACTCATAAAGGTAGCAGTGCCAATTAATTAAACCTATCCTTTCTTTCAATTTGGAGGTCCAAAACACCTCAAGTTGCTGTCATACCAGAGGTAGTACACGTCGTCACGAATCGGCCCCGTGAGAAACGGAGACACGATTTGGACCTTCCACGCGCCCTCACAGCGGCAGAAGATCGGACGGGTCTTCACCAGCGCGGCTGGCGCGGCTGATCAAGCTGGCCGTGGCAGTCCAGCTCGGCTCGGCTCGAGGCCGTCAACACGGCTCGCTCAAGCCGTCAACGCGGCTCGGCTCAAGCGGTTCGGTCAATGCGGCGTCGGCAAGTCGGTCTGACAGGTCTGGCTAACGTCGGCAAAGGCGGGTCCCGGCCGGTCAGGTGGCGTCGTACCCGGCGTGACACTTGTCTTTTTCAGAGTCGCCCGGCGCAGCTCGTGCCGGCGCCCGTCGCCGTCAGCCCAGGAATGCGAGGGAGGTGGGTAGGGTGCAGGGATTTTCAAGCTTCATAACTTCCTCGTTTTAAGCCCAAATTGGACGATTCAAGTACCAAAATGAAGCTAGGAGTGAGGAGATTCAGAATTTACCATTTTGGAGGCCGGTCACTGGCCGGTGGCAGGTGGCTCCAAAGTTTCGGCCAAACACAACTTCACGATCTCGATGCCCCACGTCACACGCGGTACAGGTTGTGTTCCCGGGGTTCCCGGAAGTCCCAAGGTGACAAGATCGAGGTGATTCGAGCTCGGTTTCCGCAGGAATCACGAGGAAAAGTTCTCGGGGAGGATCGAAAAATAGCCACGGGTGTCATTAGCGGTTTTGGGTGTTTTGTAGTGGCTTCGAGGGGTTTGATTTGAGTGAAATGAAGATGGTGATGATTTGGTGCGGGTGGGGCTCGGGGAGAGGAGGAAAGGAATGGCCATAGTGCCATTAACAATTTGGAGCTTCCTTGTTGTTTTACGGAGAACCAAGGGAGAAGAAAGAGAGGGATGCACCGGTCAAAAGACCAGGACCACATCCACGATTTTAGGGATAGGCCATATGGCACCTGGCTGCCAAATGGGCCCCGGCCCAATAATTCCAAAATTGTCCAAATTTAAATTACGGGAAACGTCGAAAATCAACGCCCGTAAAATATTCGATTCAGTCCAAACTGACGTACGGCTCGCGTCGTTCGTATCGTGAGCACGTCAAAAATACAATTGGAAACGTCGTGAGTTACGACGTAAAGTCAATCGAAAGGAGTCAACCAAGGGCAAAATCGTCATTTTGCACCTGCGGGGAATAAAATAATATTATTCCCGGAACGGGATGCTTGGCATTGCAGACTCTATTATTTAATTTGGTTAATTTTTCATTTATCATCTATATGAAATCAGAAGAGAAAAAGATTTCTTTGTGTCCAAGTCAAAAAACCTTCAAATTCTCTTGCCTTATGTTTTTACAAAAAGTTTTCTTAGTCACCGGGAAAAAAAATGCTCGGTCACTCACCTTTGAATTTGATATAACGAATAAATTAATGTAGCTACAATGTTTTATTTTCAACTCTTGATATAGTTGATATGTTGTGTTTACATATATATTATGTTCATTTCGGTCTAAAGTGTGCTCCCTCGTAACATAAATTTACGGTTCCGCCCTTGACCATAACCACCATCACAGCAGAATTGAACACCAAAAGGGATACTCATTGGACTCAGCCAAGTGCCCATATTGTCACTCCCTGCTATTCGAGGATTGGCAAGTGTTCTTTCTTTCTTGGATCAATTAGAGTTTAATATATATATATATATAATATATATATATATATATATAATGACAACAAATTTTTTGAGTTGGTCTTCTTGGCTCGGGAAGAAAACCAACTAAATAAGTTGTTTGAATGCTACCTGTATTTCGTAAGGAGAGTTTTCATTTTCTATACTTTTTTTTTGTCATTAGATTAGACATAATCAAGAAAGGGAATGCAGAATTTGACATGAGTGATATTGTTTTGTTGGGCCACTCTTGCTTCTGATTCTCTCGTGCATGTTCCACTTTGCTTTTTTTTTTTGGTGGGGTGGGGTGCTGACTTTGTCTTTTGGTTTGGTCGCTTGGCCTGGTTCCTCTTTGTCTAAAGAATTTATAGTAAGTACGTCCAATACGCCTTTAAGGCTTACGTTTGGTATGTCGTATAAGCGCGTGAAATAGTATTTATAATACAAAATTGAGTGTTTAGTGCGTTTCATATTAAAATAGTAGTCCGACTAATTAAATTGGGCGCACCATTTTATCCTTTCCTTATTTCAGCTGTTGTAGCCCAAAAACACCATACGGTCAAGTCAGACCTTTCTCTCGCTCTCATTTTCCAGTCTTCTCCCTCTCTTTAGTTCCTCCTTCTTGCTTCCTCTCCCTCGCCACCAACCCAGCCTTTTCTCTCCTCCTCCCTCGCCACTAACCCAGCCCCCAACCCTCTCTCTCCCCTCCTCCCTCACCATCAACCCAAAACGCAGAAGGCGCGACCCACCACTCACCAACACCTACAACACCTATTCACGATCCGCCGACGACGCCATTCGCGACCAGCCCACGACGCTGCTCACGATCCACCGACAACTCCTCCACCTCGAGACTGATGCTCAGGACGACGCCAACAGCCGTGCCCAACTTCTCCCATCTCAAGATATCGAGATCCCCTCTCCTTCACCACAAGCCCAGTCCCGACTGTGATATTCCTCCTACGCCATCAATGGTTTTCTTGTGAACTTAGATTTACTTTGAGTTTTGAATTTCAATTCTTGGTTTAGAAGGATGTGTTGGGTTGGATTTGGTTGGAGTGAGAAGACACAAGTATGGCAGTGAAGATAGAGAATTCTTAGTTTTACAATCCCATGATTATTAATTCGGTACAATATCAAACAAAATATAAATAATACGATCATTAGTTCAAAAATTGTACCAGCGTTCGGCTAATTTAGTCAATACTTTTATAACTATTTATCCCTATAAATAGTCGGTATAGTCTGAGCCCGACAAACAACCTAGTCTATTTTAATCTCAAAGGACAATGCAATATAAAAAAAAGAAATGGTAAGTTCTGATTTGCATCCTCAAGTTTGGATACGGGTGCAATACTCATACGTCAATTTAAAAACATTGCAATATCATGTACATAAGCTTACGAGTTCATTTGCAATATCATACATCCATTGCATTTTACGTCAATTTGGTGGATTAAATGATAACGGCAAATGTAGCGCCCACATTTTCTTCGATGTGGATGTCAATTTTGAGCCATATGGATAAAAAAATGATAAATAACATTTACCTCAACTTTTCATCCAATTTCAACTTCATACAATATCTTGCAAGTTTTTTCGGTTTCATACAACGACTCTATGTCATACCAAGTTCATACGACGATATATTTTTTCGTCGGTTCCTGCGATGCTTGCCTGCGTGACGGTGTCGGACCCCACAAAATTTGTGCTCGTGGGTCATCTATATTTTCCTTCATTCATTGGCTCAAAAACGCCACCATATATAGTTTTAGGGTGCATGTAACGCCTAAAGTGGCAGGTTGTTGTTGTTTTCTTTGTCTTTATTTTGATTGGTTGTTTGGTTTGTTTTGATAAAAATTTTTGGATGTTAGGATATCTCGTATTCTAAATTTTTTAACTATTCGATCTTGATTTTTATATTTTAAAATAAAATTTAGGTTAAAATATTTAAAATGCGAAATATTTCAAAATATGCGGAAAAAAAAAGTTTCTTACTTTGATATGATAGGAATCAACGACTTTTGAAACAATTTGCAAATTGATCACAAGTCTACACGAAAAGACCTGCCACCCGTAGCACTGAATTTTAAAAGGAGTGTGGGCTAATATTTTGTTAATAAAAACAAAACTTTATATAGACACTGAAGAATGCTTAATTTAAATTGTTAAACTTGAGATGTGCAAGTGGATGAATTGGAGTAAGAAAATATGACTTTTGAAGAAACAAATTATCTAAAGCTATTTGTGGAGGGCTAACTGTAAAGCCTATGGTTTATAAATTTTATAGTAAGCATGCTTGGAGTTCAAGGCTGTAACATCCCGTTCAAAAATTTAACTTACTTTATTCGGTGGGAAATGACGTTTTTACCTGGGTTGACTCTTCGGTTGACTTTTTGTGTCGTAACTCGTACGACACATTCACTTGTATTTTCTACGACGTGCTCGTCGATACGGGTCGTGAGCGCGGCGTCGTCGATCGGACTCGAGCAGATATTTTACGGGCGTTCGTTTCGGCGTTTCTAGTATTTCAGAATTTGGGTTGTTTGGGGGGGCCCAATTCTGGAAACCACGATGGGCACATCCGGATTTTTAAGGTTTGGTCTGGTGGTTTTGGCCTTTGTGGCGAGGCCCCTTCTCCACTGTGCTTCTTCCTCTTGGTCACAGGACAGAAGCCAAGCTGATGGCCAATCTTGGCCACTTTGACAACACCCATCTTCACAAATCGAATCCAAAACTTGTGTTTCATCACCTTGAACAACTGCGGCCGGTCTTCTTCTTGCCAGAGGAAACCCGACCAAACAACTTGGGTGAATTTCCTCAAACCACCAGTGGCTCTTTCTCGGTGATCGGCCTCCATGGTCCTCTCTGAGATCACCAAAGCACTGTCTACGAAGCCTTGGGAACCCAACCCAAGGCTTGGAACTCGTTTTGGCATCGTGGTTGGAGAAGCACCATTTTGGCGAAAGCGTCTTCCTCATTTTCAGGCCACTTAAGCCGGTTTTGGTCCCCAAAAATGGTACAATCTTGTTCTCCTCATCTCTAGCTTCATTTTGGTACTTGAATCATTCAATTTGGACTTAAAACGAGAAGAAGTTATGAAGCTTTGAAAATTTCGAAATCGCGACCATTTTCGAGATTCGGCAGCGGCGGCGGCCAGAACGCAGCGGCAGCGGCCGAAATCAGCAGGGATGACGTGACCAGCGTCGTCGGGCCGGAGGATTTGGACGAAGCCATCTTGACGTCAGCCAGACGATTGAGCCAAGGGTTTCGCGGCGTCATCGGCTTGGGCAGGCTTGGCCCGGGTGCGTTGGCCAGCTCGTGCGGCCCAGTTGGCAGGCTTCCGGCCGGCCCCGTGTTGACGGCTTGGCGAGCCGCGTTGGCCCGGCTCCCACCGGCTCGAGTTGGCCAGGCTCAGCAGCGTGAACCGCGCGTGGAAAGCCAGGCTCAGACCTTGAAGCCGCGCGTGAGGCGCGTGGAGGGTCCTTTTGAATCTGTTTTCACGGGTCGACTCGTGACGACGTGTAATACCTCGGGGTAGTATGCATGTTATTTTTGAGGAGTGTTTTGGACCTCCAAATTACAAAAACAGGGATAGGTGTAATTAATTCGTTATTTAGTAACCTTAATGAGTTTAATCATTATTACGGTGATTTCTCATATAGAGTGGGAGCTATCGAGAGGACTCACGGGGCTACCCGGGGATGAATTTACTTCGACCGGCTACGTACGGAGTGAGTGAGTGGGTCTTTGTTTGATAAATGTATATCTATACTTATGGTTTTTCAACGCTTTCTTTAATTGTTAGCGTAGATGCATATCATTACGAATGTTGGAGGTAGAACATTCGTATTATCTTACCATACATGTTTTCATCTTGTTGCTCATCATTAGATGTATACACCCCGGTATTAGTACTCAGTCTTGTGGCAGGGACTAGCCTTGGCGTTAGGAGTAGTCCTTTATCGATCTGCTACGCGGCTTTGGATCCATTGTGGGTGCTAGCTGTCTTGGAGTTTGCCTTACAGGCAACTCGGACTTGTGTGGCTGCACTTTGTGCACAGCGCTTAGCTAGACTCGCGTCATTTGTAGTACTCGGCGTATTGCATTTTATACCTGGCACATTCCTTTATTAGTTTATGCATGGACTTGTGTGTTTACATATGGGTGAGCATGTCGGTACATTATATATCGGGAGTACCCGATGTTTTCATGTTAGTATTTTGAGGTTCATGCTACGGGTATGTGTGTTTCTCGTCTGCTTGTTTTTCAAACGAGGGGTTACTAACTTTTGGCTCATGAGGTTTACTCAGCTTGCTTTGACCCACTCCGTTTTATGTTTTGCGCCCCTCCAGTTAGTTAGTGGGAACCCCAGCTGTGTCGATGGCGCGGTGGTATGGCAATGTAGGGATTTTTTTACGTTTGTGTATCTGTATCCCTCACCCTACTCTTCTTGTGTATTATAAAAATTCTTCACTTTTCTTTGTTTTATTCATTAATATTCATTTTTCTTTATTTCATCCTTCAATTTTTCTTTTTGGCTTTCGTCACGCTAACGCGTGTCGGCCGGCACCAGACACCTGGTTCGTCAGGGATGGGATGTCACAAGCCACGTTCACGTGGAGTCCGTTCTTCTCTTTGTTATTTTTATATTACATTGTATTTTTTTGGATAAATTATAATTTGCACTTTAAAATTTGGGTGCAATTATAACCTCATATATCAATTTTAAAATATTGCAATATCATACATAAACTTACGATTTTATTGCAATATCATACATGTATATATGTTAATTTGGCGTTAAATGATGATGTGACAAATGTGGGGCCCACATTTGTCTTCGTGTGGTGTCAATTTTGAATGTGGATAAAAAAGGATAAATTAAACACCTCAATTTTCGTCGATTTCAACTTCACTTTTATCTTGTAATTTTCGAGTTCATACAACTACTTCCTATTTCATACCAAATTCATACGACGGTCTCTTTTTTTGTTAGTTCCTCATTTAGCGCCTACGAGGGAGGCGTGCTCAGGCCTCACAAAATTAAGTGTGACGTGGATCAAAAATAATTTAAAAAATAAATATTCATTATAAAGAAAACAAATTAAAAATAAATTAAAAATATTAAAATGGGGCCCCGCCCTTTCCTTACTCCCGACAACTTTAAATTAAGGGACTTAGATCCGTGGAGCAACGAGAGAACAAAATGCATACCTACTACTCTCCCAGAAACCCCTCCTCGATCTTTTCTTCAATGTAAGTAATGAGCATTTACTAGAGAAGGAAAGGATGGGCCATTTTAGTATTTTAAATTTATTTTTATTTTAAATTATTTTTTATCACGTCGCGGAAATGTGAGCTGTTGCGGCCCACGTAAGTTCTGGAAGAAAGCATTTTAAAAGAAGACCGTCATTATGAACTTTGTATGAAATAGAGAATAAGGTATATGAAAGCCACGAAAAAAAATTGCAATATGTTATATGAGGTGAAATTGGATGAATAAGTTGAAGAGGTAAAATGTAATTTATCTTTTTTCACAATGTTCAAATGACACCCTATCTGACAAAAATGTGGGCTCCACATTTTGCCACGTCATCATTTAACGGCTAAATAACGGCTATAACGATGTATAATATTGAAATAAAATTGTAAGTTTATGTATGATATTGCAATGTTTTAAAGTTGATGTATGAGGTTGCAATTGTACTCAAATTTGAGAGTTCAAGCGCAATTTTGTTACAAAAAACGAAACAATGCAATATAAAAAAAACATAAAAGGACGGACCGCGTGGAACGTGACGAACACTGCTACGAGTTTACTATAAAAATTTATAAACCATAGGCTTTTTGCAGTTAGCCCTCACAAATAGCTTTAGATAAATTGTTTCTTCAAAAGTGATATTTTGTTAATTCAATTCATCCACTTGCTCATTTCAAGTTTAACAATTTAAATTTAAGTGTTCTTCGGGGAAAAATCTTAAGTAGTACGTACCATTTTAATGGTACGACTATTGGAGATAGTTCGAGGATTAATTTGCGGTGGGCGGAATGAATCTTGCGGGTGCAACAATACGTATCATTCAATGGTGCGTACACCTCACCACGAAATTGGACCCGTTATTCAGTGTCTATATAAAGTTTGTTTTTATTAACAAAATATTAGCCCACACTCCTTTTAAGATTCTTGCAGCCGCCTTGGATGACAAGTGCTACGTGGAGTGCAAGGTATCTTTTCATAGACTCGTGATCATTTTGTCATGATAATTAAAAATTATGTATGACTACTTTTGCATATTGTTTCAAAAGTTGTTGCTTCCTTTCATATCAAAGTAAGGAACATTTTTTTTATTTTTATATTTCAAAGTATTTTGTATTTTTAAATATTTTAATCGTTAAAATTTTGTTTTAAAATATAAAAATTAAGATACAAGAGCGGTTGCCCAGAATGTCTGAGATATTTGAACACCCAAATTTTTTTTTTTATCAAAAGCAAACCGGAACAACCAATCAAAATAAAGACAAAGTCAAAAACAAAGGGAAGCCCTCGCCAACCCAAACACGTAGGCAAGTTACATGCACCCCTCGTAAAACTATATGGTGGAGTTATGAGCCAATGACAGGGAAAAATATAGATGACCCTCCAGCAAATGCAGAGAGAGCATATTCTATATTGAACTCTAGTTATATGGGTGTTTTTGCTTTGTTTGGCCTTTTAATTTTGAGAATAACTTATATAGAACATGTTTATTATCATGTGACGTTCTTTGTCCAACAATGCATTGTCGTAGCCAAATTTTTATCTACGCTAGCAATGTGTTATTAGATCTTGACATCGTGTGACGGTAAACTCATTCCATATAAATTACTCTCCTTAACTGACTTTTGGCCTAAATTCATTTATCTATCTAATCCAAAAGAAAATAGACAGCCTATGACAGAAAAAAGATTTTGTATTTATTTGTAGGAAAAATTTTTGAGTAGTACACATATCATTTAATGGTCCGGACATTTAAATGATGCATTACTCACTTTTAGTGCAACTATATAAATAAAAGGCATTTCTGATGCTTGGGGTCCGTTTGGCAGAGAATTAAAAATTGTTTTTGAAAGAGTACTAACATCCAAAGCAGGGAACTAAAAATTTAAAAGCAGAAGTCTATGCAAAAATTTCTACAGAGAGAGTCCGTCTACGGCTCTACAGCTAGAGAGAATTATCTGATGAGTGAATAGCTGTGCTAACACCGCCCCAACAGCAACCTAGTCGAAGTTGAACTGGACAGCCATGGCGGTGGAGTCGAGTTGGTGAATCAAAGCTCAGATCATCAAGTTGTCAGGTATATAGAAAAATGCAGATGTAAAACCTGTTGGAAATTATGTATTTAATTTACTTGATTGTAAATTAGCTTCAATTTTTTTTATTTTTGGCAAACTGATCATGATGTGGTATATCAACATGAGTTCGAGTGGTGGTAGAAAATAGAAAAGAGGAAAATGTATTTTAGTGTGAGTGAATTAAGGATGTCATTTTATTTTCTAGTTATTTTCTAAGAATTTAGATTCCATCCTAGGACCTACTAGGTTGGATTTATGTGTAACTGCGCTTTTTGCTGACAGGGACCCATGTGTAGTCTGTCGCCTTTAGAATTGCGTCGTGCGTTAACAGACTACCCATTATAAACTTATCCATTGAATTATTTCTTATGCTGAAAGAATAATTACCAAATTAAATAAATAATAAACTTGCCATTTTCCAAGTCTTCGTCAACAAGTTCTGGCGCGTTTACATATAAATTGACAGTCTGATTTTTCCGTAATTGTGTAAATTAATAAGAATTTCATTGGATTCAGAGTCTGGTGATTATCATACAAATTGAACAGAGGAGCAGAAACTTTGTTAGAGGGGAATTATACAATGGCAAGGGTAGTGGGAAGGAAAGTTGAGAAAATACTGTCAAGGGAAGGAAAGATGAGAAAATACTGACAAGGTTGGCAGACGAATTCGAACAACTGACCGCTCAACTGGGTCTCCGGTAGAAATTGGCAAGTTCACTCCAAGCATGTCGTCTGTTCTCCTCTCATTCGACACTTGAGCGTCGCTATGAAGTTCGCCGATATAGAGTACTCAGCTAGGTATTATTCATCTCTTACACTTGGAGAGGTTGATGCTCTTTGGTGATTGGTACATTGGAATTGCTATCTTGTCGTTGTCTTCTACATTTGAATCAAATTTCAGAAGTTTGATATAAAACTTAGGGCTCTTTAGGGTTTGGTGGTTGTAATTAAGTGAGTTGTTTGATTTCTTAGGTGTGTTTGACTCATGGGAATATACTGTTTGACTCATGGGAATTTACACAAATAAATTACACAATTTTAAATAATGAATAGAACTAGAGGATACTATACAAATGACAGTAAAAATGGACTAAATTTTACTTTATATAGGCCTTATTGTTTGTTCAGTATTCCTCAACTTTACTCAATTGATTTGTTCACATTCCCCTTTAGTTTAATGGTTTACAAGTTATAGCTAATTTAGTTTCTTAATGAGTTCAGTGCAAGGATGTAAAACTGAGGATGTTAATGGACATTTACTACTCCATGTTTTGCTCTAGTAGAATCGAACATAATTTTTCAAGATGAAATGAAATGCATTTAACTTTTTTTGTTAAACAATTTAATATGATGAACTTTTTATTCATTGCGTTAATTTAATAAAATGAAGGCACAAAAAACTAAATTTTAATTATTCTTATACAAAATAAATACTTGATTAAACTAAATAATTTTTTTTTAATTATTCTTATATGGTGATGAGATGTAAGAAAGAAAAATAATGAATATATTTTGTACATTTTCATCTTGTGGTGAGGGAGTGGGTAATTTCTATCTTGAAAGTTTAGTGTCTTGGCTTCAAATTTATTTTTAAGTGGATAAAATATTCATTTCAAGACATTTTACATATTTCAAATACAATCTTATTTATATTTCCTATTGATTATTTTTGTTCATACTACCCTTTGATGTGAGTGTTTCTTGGTTTTATAACTATATTTTGATTAATGTGGATATTAGTTTGCCGGATAAGTGGGGTTGCAAAGGCTGGAAAGTGGTTAATGCCTTAGAAGCCTTGACCGTGACATACAACGGAATACTATCAAGCACTTTTAGTAGTAGTTGAGAATGCTCATGAGTGACGTTATGAGCTAATGAAGATAATATTCGATAAAATTATGGCCTCAAGGTTTTATTTATCTCCATTCTCTTCTCTAGAATTCATTGCTTTTTCATTAATATGTTTAGATCTTTTTCCTTTGCAAATGCAATTAATCTTGAAGCTACACTTACCTGTGTATTATATTTTACGACCCACTTTATATTTTTGTTTTATGACATTTAAAAAAAAAAAAATATATATATATATATATATATATATGAATCATTATGCTAAATTACAATGTTTATGTTTATAATTTATTCAGGATTTTTTTTTTATCAAACTCTAGAAGTACTGTACATAATTTCACTCAAATTTCAATTTATATAACTTTCATATATTAACTCTTGACTCCTTCATCGTTAAATTTCAAGCAAAACACATAATTATCTCATTCTAAAGTCGTGATATCCATTAACAAGAAATAACATACCGTAAATCAATGACTTCTATCCCCTAATTTTTGTATGTCTCTATAATTTTGCAATGCAACTAACTGCTATTTTACTATAACAGATTCACAGTTACAAATAACTTGAATTTCCTTCTTTTTTACTTGGGCAGCGAAAATTCTCTCATGGATCCCGCTCAGCATATAAGCTCACAAGTTTTTACCCCACTACCATGGATGGGCTAGTAGAAAGACTGTTGCGGGTGCACTGCAAACCCTTCCTACAAAGTCACAGTTCTTAAAAAGGCTAAATTAGACGGTAAGACTACGTACTCTAGTATGTAACTCATCGTCATACTATCTGCTCCCAAACCAGGTTTCTAACAGACAAGCTCATATCTATTGACATTAGGCTAGTGATTTGGGATTGATCGGTTTGACGGCTCACAGTCGTCGTGGCCGGTTGCAGGTTCTTTACATATCTAATATAGAGAAGGAAAAAAAATCTTAGGTTGAGATATTGAGCATAATTAACACGATCAATTTACTATGAATGCTATATATACATGGGTATTTTAATTAGGGTTGGACTTGATTGGTAACACAGTTGGTTTGGTTTTCTATTTTATCCAGAGGAATCGGCTTTTGTTGAGATGAAAAGGATAGTTACTGCATTGGCTCCTCCCTGATACACTACATTGACAACTTATTCCATTCAAGGGAGTCAGCTCAAGAGCTTCTACGCTTACTTTGATCGATTTCCTTTTTCGCATGCATGCATTTTTACAAATGCTTTGATTTCCGTATTTCGAATTCATATGTATATCTTAAATTCTACACATTTGTTGGTGGTATTCTATCAAGTACGATTGATCATACATATATCAGTGTGATTAACCTTATAAGGATTGTTATTTGATTTGGTTATAATTATGATAAATTTTTATAGTGGCAAGAAAAGAAGCTCTTCTTTTGTCAATGGATCACTTTGAAAAGGCACCCATACCCACTGTTTTCCCAACACACTCAGTAAACCTGGAGCAAGCAGTTAGCATTGAGCAAATGATAGAGAAATCTTCGAGTGCATAATGTAGGAAGAGTAGAGGGATGGAAATACTTAAGAAGTATATGAAAAATCTGAGTTGCTACAGCAGAGCTCTTGTATTACTTCTTATTGTAACTCTCACTTGATACAAAATGAAATGCCAAAGACTATATATATATAGTGAACACAAAGTACTAGAGAGTTCTAACTAGATAACTTAATAGACATAGGCTAGGAACAATGACTCTAGAATAATTATTTCTTGGGAATGTCTAGAGTCTATACATTTAGGCTAGTGCATTAGTTTCAACACTCCCCCTTAATGCACTTTCTTCACAACTCCAATGAGCTCTCTGAGGTAGCAAAACTTTTCTTTTGGAAGTGCTTTGGTGAGTAAGTCTACTAGCTGCTCATCCGTTCGGCAATATTCAAGCTGAATTTCTTTCTTCTCAACAGCGTCTCTGACAAAATGATATTTGACTGCAATGTGCTTGGTACCATCATGATTGACTGGATTTTTTCCAATTGCAATGGCTGACTTGTTGTCACAGAACACTACAGTGCCTCCTTCTTGTTTTTCTCCGATATCTTCAAGAATTCTTCGAAGCCATACAGCTTGAGATGCTGCTTTTGCTGCTGCCACATACTCTGCTTCGGCAGATGATTGTGCCACCACACTTTGTTTCTTTGTACGCCAAGAACATATCCCTGAGCCAAGAGAGAAAACGTAGGCCGACATACTTTTCATATCATCAAGACATCCAGCCCAATCACTATCGGTGTACCCGATAAGCCTTGAACTTTGTGCTTCAACCTTGTACATAATTCCATAGTCAAGTGTGCCCTGCACATATCTTAACACCCTTTTTCCGGCACCAAAGTGAAGCTGACTTGGTTCCTCCATGTATCTTGAAAGCATACTTGAAGCAAACATGATATCCGGCCTAGTGGCAGTGAGATATAAAAGACTACCGATCAAACTTCGATACTTTGTGGCATCTGCTTTCTTTGCACCATCACATTTCTTCATCTTTTCATTCGGCATCAAAGGAGTAGTTACTGTCTTGCAATCAGACAAATTGAACTTCTTAAGCAGATTTTCTGCATATTTCTTTTGAGAAATAAATATCCCATTTTTTCTTTGAGAAATTTCAATTCCCAAGAAATAATGAAGCAAACCTAAATCACTCATCTCATAGGTGCTCATCATATCTTTCTTGAACTGCTGTAACAAACTTTGATCATTTCCAGTGAAGACTATGTCATCCACGTATAAGGAAACAATAAGAATGGAAGCTCCTCTCTTTAAAACATAGAGTGTAGGCTCACTTTGGCTCTTTACGAAACCGCGCTTGACAAAATACTTATCAATTTCAGCATACCATGTTCGAGGTGCTTGCTTTAACCCGTAAAGTGCCTTTTTTAGCTTATAAACTTTGTCTTCTCCCCCTTCAAGCACGAAACCTGGGGGTTGTTTAACATAAACTTCTTCTTCCAACACTCTATTCAAAAATGCAGACTTCACATCAAGTTGATAAATCAACCAATTCTTTTGAGCAGCAAGAGCAATCAAAGTTCTAATAGTTTCCAACCGTGCAACTGGAGCAAAGGTTTCAGAAAAATCAATACCTGGCTTTTGAGTAAAGCCTCTTGCCACGAGCCTAGCTTTGTGCTTTTGAATGCTCCCATCCTGATTTAATTTCGTCTTGAAAATCCACTTCATGTCTATGACATCTGTATCTTGTGGATAATTAACCAACTCCCATGTTTGATTTTTCTCGATCATTCTCATCTCCTCCTTCATGGCTTTCACCCATATTTCATGATTTTGTGCCTCTTTGAAGCTTTCCGGCTCTACACCAACGAAATTGCAAGTCTCATACACTTCTTGCAAACTCCGAGTTCTTAATGGAGGACTTTATGATGAAGAGTAGTTTGGAGAATCAGGTTCAGCATTCGAACTGCTTCCACCATCATTTGAGTTTCTTCTTCCGACAACTACTGGAGTCTGAGGCGTGACTTCTTCTTGATGTTGCTCTCTTGGAATTTCACCTTCTTCTCGCACAATTGCATATGGCGTCTCCTGCACTTTATTTTCATTCCAATCTCAGCTAGCTTTTTCATTAAATATCACATCTCTACTCTCAATCAATTTTTTAGTTTCAACATTATAAAGCCTATAACCTTTGGTGCTGGAACAATAGCCAAGAAAGATACATTTTTGGCTTTTCTCATCAAGCTTGGTTCTCTTTTCAGCTGGAATATGAGCATAACAAATGCAGCCAAAAATTTTGAAATGACTCACCGAAGGTTTGAATCCACTCCAAGCTTCAAATGGAGTTTTGTTCTTTACGGCTTTGGTTGGACATCTATTAAGGATGTATACTGCTGTATACACAGCTTCTGCCCAAAAACTTTTTGATAGCCCTTTCTCATTCATCATGGATCTAGCCATCTCCACGATCGTTCAGTTCTTTCTTTCGGCAATCCCATTTTGCTGGGGACTAAACCCTGCTGTTAATTGCTTCCAAATGCCTTCATCTTTGCAGTAGTCTTCAAATTCATGAGAGGTATATTCGCCTCCTCGGTCACTTCGAATGATTTTGATGTTGCAACCACTTTGCTTTTCTACTAAAGCTTTGAATTGTTTGAAGACAGTGAAAGTTTCTGATTTCTCCTTCAAAAAATAAACCCATGTCATCCTCGAAAAATCATCAATGAACATGAGAAAGTATCTGCGCTGGCTTAAGGAAGGAGTTGGCATTTTGCCACAAATATCGGTATGCACAAGTTCCAGCGGTGCCTTTGCTCTCCACGTACTTTGACTTGGGAATGAATTACGGTGCTGCTTGCCCATGACGTACCCTTCACAAGCATCAGTTGTTGCTTCAATTTTCGGTAACCCTTTCACCATGCTTTTCTTCTGGAGAAGCTTTAGCCCCTGAAAATTTAAATGACAGAACTTCTTGTGCCACAACCAAGAGTCTTGCACAACATCAACCTTTAAAGAAACCTCATTTCCACAGAGCATTGAAAGGGGAAAAGTTTGATTTGTCTCCATCAGAACCGATGCAACGAGCTACCCATTATCCTTCTTGTCATAGATAGTGCAAACCACATCTTCAAAAACAACTTTATAGCCATTTCGCATGAGCTGCCCTACACTTAACAAATTTTGAGCTATGTTTGGAACAAGCAAAACATCACGGATATATTTGACTCCCTTTTTTGTTTGGACAAGAACAGTGCCTATCCCCAACGCTTGGTGATAATAATCATCTCCCATTTTTATTCTAGGAGTAATGGAAGTATCCAGATCAACAAATAATGTTTCGTTTGATGTCATATGATTGCTGCAGCCGCTATCCACGTATTAAACATTATTTCCTTCTCCAGATTTTGATTGACCGGCATAAAATAAAATACCCTCTTTTGCATCATCCTTCTCCACAAAATTTACTTGATTAGAATTCTTGAATCTGCATTCCTTTTCAACATGTCCAAATTTGTTGCAATAATGACACTTTGGCTTCCCACGGTTAAAACACTCAGCTGTATCATGCTTACTTTTGTTACAAATCTTGCAAAAAAGCTTATTACCTCTGTTGCTTTTGGCATCATCTCTTTTGCTAGACTCGCCTTTCTTCCATTTTCTATGTTCCCCACCTTGCTGGTCATCTCGAGCATTGCCTTTCTTAAAGAACTTCTTGGATTTGAATGTGAGCTTCGATTGGAAAGCACTTTCAACTGATTGCTCATTATTTCGTGTCAACCTTCTTTGCTCATGAGACTTTAGAGAGCCCATCAATTGCTCTAAGGATAAAGGAGCGAGGTCCTTCGATTCTTCAATGGTCGAAACAATCGAATCGTATTTTTTCGGCAAGCTGATCAAGATCTTCTCAACAACCTGCTGGTCAGACATCTCTTCTCCAAGTGTTCTAATTTGATCACCACTTCAACAACTCTGGAAAAGTAGTCTTGGATGCATTCTAATTCCTTCATCTTCAAATTGTGGAACTCCCTGCACAACGTTTGAAGCTTGATGGTTTTTACCTTGCTGTCACCTTGGAACTCTTTTTCTAAATCTCCCATGCTTTTCTTTGTTTGGGCTCTTGTGATTCTTGGAAAAATATTTGCAGGTAGCTCAGTTTGATTTTTAGAGAGAGCCTTGGCATCTTTCATTACATACCTTCAAACTTTTCTCTGTGCGGTAGGAACTTGACGTTGCCAGTACAGTTCTTCGAATCTTTGTTTCAACTATGCTTGAGTCCTTACGGCCGAGAAGCAAAGTCCTCATCTTCACCTTCCAAAAATCATAATTCTCTCCTCAAGAAATTGGAAGAAGAGAAGTGCAGGCCAGCAGTTATTCTCACTAGAAGCCATTAGTTAGAGGTATTGTATTGAGCATTTCGGATATGCCACGAACAGGCTACGTGTTGAATTTGTAGGAAGAGTAGAGGTAAATACTTAAGAAGTATATAAGAAAAATACGAGTTACTGCATGAGAGCTCTTGTATTACTTCTTGTGTAACTCTCACTTGATACAAATGAAATGCAAAGACTATATATATGTGAACACAAAGTACTAGAGAGTTCTAACTAGATAACTTAATAGACATGGGCCCGAACGATGACTCCTAGAATAATTATTTCTTGGGAATGTCTGAAGTCTAGCTTATTTAGGCTAGTCGTGAATAATAGTTCTTGGGAATGTCTGGAAGTGCAGCTTATTTAGGCTAGTGCCGTGGTTTCAACACATAATCGTTGACTTTTCACATTTGCTCTAAGAAGAGTAGTTCATTCATGCGGGCGAAGGAATCACATGAGAAACGTGTTTTGGAGCCTCCCGACGGTGAATCTATTTCCTAGAGCAATAGGCTTCCCTTTCCCACTTCTCATGGGACCAAGTATCTCATAAATTAACCCTATGCTTTGAGATGACATGATGCTTACGTGAAGCAAATCTTTTCGAAGCAGAATCACCTTCTTTTCGAAGCGTTGAACTAATAGGCTCAACGATATCTTTTTGTTTTTAGATGTTGTCGAGGTTAAGGACAACTTTCTTAGAAAACATCGAACCCTTATGAACAACGGGGAGAAGTTTTTAGCTTTTTCTCCAGCGGCGGCTAACAAGCGGGTGACAAAGCCCTCTTCTTTCGCTATCACTAGCAACAAAGCTGACGGCAATCAGCAGAGCGAGCAAGCGCTTCTCGCTGATACTGGCAATCTCTACGCTACAGGTGGCAATCCTTTATTCTACCGACAAGAAAGCGTACATGCCATGCGTGTGATACTCGGTCGGGATGCCCAAGGCAAGGTGCCTTCTTCATGTCAGCGTAGTCAATGTAGGTAAATTCTCCACTAATTACAAATTTCGTGAAAGAGATGCTAAATTAGGGATCACCAGTAAGTGCATCTTCATATCAAGCATAGTCAGTAACCGGAAATCAATTTCTCACTAACTACAAATTTCAAGAGTATCATGGGTGGAATCTTCTCTTGCGTGCCCGTATTTAGGATATGAGAATGTTGGAGTTCCATCCCAATAGAGAATGCCTATAGACAATGTGGAGAATACATTGTCCTAGGTGTATTTGTTCGCGAAGCTGCACTGCAGGGTGCAGGCTTGGGGTCATATCGAGTCGGCCCGATCGGCCCGGTCTCGAACCTTTCTGTTGTGATTTAACGAAGGGCCAGCTCCTATCCTTAGGAGGGATGTTCGAACATGTTGTATTTGATGTTTGTCGGGCGTTACTTATTGGCTTACGCCAATAGAAAGATGTAATGTTTATCAAGTACTTGCGCCACAAGTAATGTAACTTCCGTTCATCGGATTGGCGTCTTATATATAGATATATATATATATATATATATATATATATATATTTATTAGAGTTCGTTATTGCCTTGCTTATTAAGGACTTTTATTATATAATGATGTTATACCGAGGGAGATAGTTTGAGATGGAATTTCGGGTATAGCGGTTATAGCGAGAACCTCCCACGGCACCGAGCAGTACATAAATAAAAAATTTGTCAAGTAAAGCTAAATGTAAAGCTGAATGTAAAAGGCTGTTAAGTAAGACTTTTAATTAAAGGCGGGTTAGTCGGAAGCTGAGCGTAAAAGACATCAAATAAAGAGAGATCAATTTTATTGCATTAGAGTTCATGGGCATTTAATAGCACAGCCGGGGATGGATTTATTTCCATCGGGATGGTCTACGACGTTTATCGGTATGGTTTTAGAGTTCCCTGGGAAGAACAAATCAAAGACCTCTGGTCGAAGATTCTAATCTATACTATCACCAAGTTGGTCGGGATAGCAGAAGTAAACACTACTCACGGCGTGGAGTTTTGGATATATAATCTGCTTTGGTGCTTAATTATTTGAGCTTCTCGGAGTCGCGAAGTACACAAGAAGTATTGGAGTGCGAACGAAATGCTCTTGATAAAGATAATCTAATATATGTGAAAGAGCTTGAGGGGTTTCCTCGAGAGGTTTCTTCTGTGAGGTATGAAGCGTGTGAGTTACTGTTTTTTATTTGGTTGAGTGTATATAACTTACCCGAATCCTCTCCTTGTTTATATAGGCGGCCCAGAGGGGCCCATGTCATCCGTCTGCTTCTCTGTCTTCAAAGACTTAGTGAGGAAGGGCTTAATTTAGAAGCAGGTGTAGCTTAAGTCGTCCTACTCCCATGAAAAGTTCTTTAATCGTAGTCGGTTCCTTCAATTTGTCAGTGCTTTTGCATTAATCTTGTGGTTCCAGACTTCTTTTCTGTTTTGTTTCATGACCCAGTTGGTGCTCTCCTGCCAGGCGCAGACTGTTGCTAGATTTTCAAGTAAGCCCACAGCCCATGTACAGTGGCGTCCTACGTGGCTCTTTGTCGCTTCTCGGAGATCTGGTTTGCCTTTCCAATGCGCGAATATCTTTGCAGTGAATGCTCTTAACGGGAGTGGCGCAGTGCTTGAGTGTTCTAGCGGTGAATACCTCTTTTTCTCTTGGATTGGCTGGACTTGGTGACCTTTAAGCTTCAGGCTGTTTGTGATTCTTGATCTCGATTAGCCAAATTAATCCCCAGCGGGTATTTTTCGAGTGTAAACGTGTCATTTAAACTTTTATGTTAGATAGAGAAAGTTACTTGAAGTTGTGAGACTATACCATAAATTAATAATTGCACTTTTTTCCCTTCACACACTTTTATTTAATTATATTAGTTATTTTCATTGTTTATTTAAACGATGAACAAAAATAAAAAATAAAAGTGTAGAAAAACAAATAGTGTAAATTCAGTCTTATTGTGCATAGTGGGTCTCATCCGTAAATTTTTATTATTTTACTGAATTTTAGGAACAGTTAACTCGCTCATGGGTAGGTTTGATGTGCAGTTGATGCTCCAGAGGGTTGAAGCATTGAGCAGTGGAAGACTGCTCTTGAACTATAAATTAGGTCTCTTGTAATCCCTCGTTAGTCTCGATCATTTTATCAACCTATGTGGATCCCTCACAGCTGGGCAACGGACATTGAGTTGATGAAGTGACCATTTTTAATTTCGTGCAATTGGGAATATTAATATATCTTTATGGAAAATAGAATTAGCCTAAACTAAATATTACAATGTTTTTGTTGTTAATAAAATATTACAACTTGAACATTAACTTTTAAAACTATCCTTATTAAATAATTGGTTGAATTTTTTATTTTTATATAAGCAATATTAAGGGAGAAAAATTTAGATTCCATACTAGCTTGGTTATGTGGCTGCGCTTTTACCTTTGTGAGGACCCATATGTAATCGTCGCCTTTAAAGCCGATTCCGGCCAGTTATTTGAGGGGAGCTTGATGCGTGGGAATTGTCGGGGGAAGGAGCGGGGAGGATGGGAGTGGAAAAGTGGAGGCTGCTCGGGAAGGGAGAGGCCGAGCATCGAGGCACAATGGTGTTGTGGCCCAGAACCAGGGTGGGCGGCGTCCAAGCAAGCTACGCGCGTGAGTTGAATAGAGTTATGATTTGAGTTTTTTTTTTTTTTTTGAAAAGTTGAGCGATTTCTAGTAAAACCTAGAATTAATTCAATTTTTGATGTGGGAGTCAAAAAATTTTGCAAAATCAGAATCTAGGAGAAATGGAAGAAAAATGTCATTTTTGGTATTTAGTTTGCTCAAAAAAAGAAAAAGAAAAGGCAAGGGTCTTGGATCCTGAAGAAGATGAGTCTGATAGAGAAATCAATTTCCTTGCTTGAGATCACAGAGTGACCCTGACAGTATACAAGATCAAAGATTGAGATTAAAATATCAAGGCAGCGACTCCATAGGAGGTTGTGGGAAAATGGGCTGGCCCACACGGAGGAGTGAAGCGGCAAACATGATGTCGGGGCAATTTAAATAATACTAATGTTTAATTGCTGATTGTCGGGAAATAATTTAATTGTAAGGTGGAGATAAAAAGTAATTGTCGGGGAGGATCATATGTGGACAATTCGCTTCATTGAGAGTGGATTGAATAGTGATTGCCTGAAAAAAGTGGGCAGGCTGCTATTAGAATTGCGTCTGCGTTAACGAACTACCGCGATTAACTTATCCATTGAATTATTTCTTATGCGAAAGAATAATTGCAAACTAATTAAATAATAAACTTGCCATTTACAAGTCTTCGTCAGCAAGTTCTGCAGAAACTTTGTTAAGAGAGTGCTAATGGCAGTGGTAGGAAGAAGTTGAAAAATACTGACCGAGGAAGGAAAGATGAGAAAATAATACGACTGGCAGACGAATTCAAGACAGCTGACCACTCAACTGAATATACATTGAAATTGGCAAGTTCATAAGCATGTCTGTCTCGTTTCTGCTCCTCTCATTCGACACTTGGGCGTCGCTGTGGTTCGCCGATATAGGCACTCTGCCCTGGGTATTTATCTCTTATACTTGGAGAAAGTTGATGCTCTTTGTTGATTGGTAGATTAGGTGCTACCTTATCGTTGTCTTCTACATTGAATCATTCAAAGTTTGATATAAAACATACAGAATATTTAGGAGTTTAGTGAATTGTAATTGATAAGTGGTTTGATTTCTTAGGTGTGTTTTGACTCCTTCAGGAATATACTGTTTGACTCATGGAAATATGCACAAATAAAATACTATACAAGCAATAAAAAATGGACTAAATTTTGGACTGAATTTTATTTTATATAGGCCTTATTGTTTATTCAGTATTCCTCAACTTTATAATTGATTTGTTCACATTCCCCTTTGATTTAGTGGTTTACAAGTTATAGCTAATTTAGTTTCTTAAAGCAAGTTCAGTGCAAGGATGTAAAGCCAGGGATGTTAATGGACATTTTACTACTCACATGTTTTGCTCTAGTAAGGAGTCGAACATAATTTTCAAGATGAAATGAAATGCATTTAACTTGTTTTGTTAAATAATTTAATGATGAACTTTTTTTATTCATTGCACGTTAATTTAATAAAATGAAGGACAAAAGCTAAATTTTAATTATTCTTATACAAAATAAAATACTCGATTAAACTAAATAATTTTTTAATTATTCTTATATGGTGATGAGATGTAAAAAGAAAAAATGTGAATATATTTTGTATATGTTCATCTTGTGGTGAGGGTGAGTAATTTCGATGTTGAAAGTTTGGTGCCTTTGAAACTTCAAAATTTATTTTTAAGTGGATATAATATTCAAGACATTTTACATATTTCAAATACAATCTTATTTATATTTCCTATTGTTTATTTGTGTTCATTATACTACCCTTTGATGTAGTGTTTCTTGGTTTTATAACTATATATTTTGATTAATGTGGATGTGGTTTGCTGAATAAGTGGGATTGCAAAGGAAGGTAGAAGAATCGATTAATACCTTAGAAGCCTTGCTTGACCGTGACATACAACGGAGATACTATAAAAAGCACTTTAGTAGTAGTTGAGAATGCTCATCAGTGAAGCGTTCACTTGAGCTAATGAAGATATTTGATAAAATGATGGCCTCAAGGTTTTATTTATCTCCATCATCTTCTCTAAATTCATTGCTTTTCATTAATATGTTTAGATCTTTTCCTTTGCAAATGCAATTAATCTTAGGTTAATGTAGCTACGCTCATTATATTTTGACCCACTTTATATTTCTGTTTATTATGACATTCTTAACATATATATATATATATATATATATATGAATCACTAATTACTTGCATTAAGCTAAATTACAATGTTTATATTTATAATTTATTTAGGACTTGTTTTTATCAAACTCTAGAGCACTGTACATAATTTTACTCAAATTTTTCATTTATATAACTCTCATATTAACTCTTGACTCGCTTGTATGTTAAATTTCACCAAGCCCACATAATATCTCATTTTAAACTTGTGATAACCATTAACAAATTAACAAACCGTAAATCAATGACTTCTATCCTAATTTTGTATGTCTCTATAATTTTTGCAATGCAACTATGCTATTTTACTATCACAGATTCACAGTTACAAAATAACTAGAATTTCCCTTTTTTTACTTGGGCGGCGAATTCTCTCATGGATCCGGTTAACTCAGCATATAAGCAAGTTTTTTACCCCTACTGCGGATGGGCTAGTAGAAAATTTGTTGGTGCGCTGCAAACCCTTCCTACTAGGAGTCACAGTTCTTGAAAAGGCTAAAAATTAGACAGTAAGACTACGTACTCTAGTATGTAACTCATCATTGTCCTGTACTATCTGCTCCCAAAACCAGGTTTCTCACAGACAAGCTCATATCTATTGACGTGGGGCTAGTATTTGCAGGATTGATTGGTTTTGACTGCTCACGGTAGGTCGCCGTGTTGATTGCAGGTTCTTTGCATATCTAATATAGAGAAGGAAAAAAATCTTAGGTTGAGATATTGAGCATAGTGTAAGATCAATTTACTCTGAATGCACTATATATATACATGGGTATTATTTTAATTAGGGTTGGACTTGATTGGTAACACAGTTGGTTTGGTTTTCTATTTTATCAGAGGAATCGGCTTTTGTTGAGATGAAAAGGATAGTTACCATTGGCTCCTCTGATACCTACGACGACAACTTATTCTATTCAGGGAGTCAGCTCAAAACTTGTACGCTTGCGTTGATCGATTTCTCGCATGCATGCATTTTACAAATGCTTTTGATTTCATATTTCAAATTCATATGTATATCTTATATTCCTTTGTTGAAGGTAGTATTCTATCAAGGTAAAATTGATCAGCCCATATATCAGTGTGATTAACCTTATAAGGATTGTTATTCGATTTGGTTATAATTATGATAAATTTTTATAGTGGCAGAAAGAAGCTCTTCTTTTGTCAACAGATCACTTTGAAAAGGCACCCATACCCACTGTTTTCCCAACACACTCCAATAAACTTGGAAGCAAGCAGTTAGCATTGACAAATGATAGAAATCTTGAGTGCCATAATCATTCAACTTTCACGGCTGCTCTCGAGGATAGTTTCATTCATCTGGGCAGAAGGAATCACGCAGAAGCATGTTTTGGAGCCTCAGGCAGCTGAATCCTATTTCCTGGGCAATAGGCTTCCTTTCCCACTTCTCATGGCACCAAGTATCTCCTTAAATTAACCCCTAGCACTGGGGCAGCATAGAATCTATGTGCATTGAGAAATCACTGTAGAATCTTGGCTTCTTTTGAAGCAGTGTGTTTAAATCATGATATTCTTTTTGTCTTTAGATGTTGTCAGGTTAAGGGGACAACTTTCTTGAAGCTGTCGAACCTTATGAACAGCAGGAGAAGTTTTTGGCTTTTTCTCCAGCGATGACTAACAGAAGCAGGTGACAAAGCCTCTTCTTTCCGCTATCACTAGCAACAAGCTTGGGGAAAGCGGCGATCGAGCGACAAGCGCTTCCTCCTTGATCTGCTTAATCTCTGGCAATCACTATTCTACCAGCAAAAAACTGGCAGTAACGCCATTGATACTCGGTCGGGATGCCCAAGGCAAGGTGCACCTTCTTCACCTCAAAGCGTAGTCAATGTGAAGTCAGAATTCTCACTAATTACAAAATTTCATTAGCGATACTCAGTCGGGATGCCCAAGGCAGTGCCTTCTTCATATCAAGCATAGTCAATGCTTGAAATCAATTTCTCACTAACTACAAATTTCAAAAGGTATCTTTGGAGTGGAATCTTCTCTTGCTTATTCTGTATTTAGGATATGAGAATGTTGGAGTTCCATCCCAATAGAGAATGCCTATAGACAATGTGGAAGTCTATTGTCTTAGGTGTATCATTTAAACTTTTATTCTAGATGAGAAAGTTACTTGAAGTTGTAAGACTATACACGGAAATTAATAATTACACTTTTTTTTTTTCCTTCACACACTTTTATTTAATTATATCAGTTATTTTCGTTTAATTTATTTAAACCAATGATCAAAAATAAAAAAAATAAAAGTGCGAAAAACTTAAAATAGTGTGTAAATTCAGTCTTATTGTGCATAATTAGGGTCTCATCTGTAGATTTTGTGTTTTTACTGAGTTTTAGGATCAGTTGCTCGCTCATGGGTAGGTTTGATGTATGCAGTTGATGCTCCAGGGTTGAAGCTTGTGAGCAGTGGAAGACTGCTCTTGAACTATGGAATTGGTCTCTTGTAATCCCTCGTTAGTCTCGATCATTTTATCCAACCTATGGGATCCCTCCACCCAATGGGCAACGGACATTTAGTTAGGCAGAGTGTGAACACATTTTTTAATTTCGTGCAATTGGGAATGTGTAAGTCTTATGGAAAATAGGACAAGCCTAAACTAAAATATTACAATTTTTTTTTTGTTAATAAAATATTACAATTTGAACATTAACTTTTAAAACTATCCTTATTAAATAATTGGTTGAATTTTTTTATTTTTATATAAGCAATATTAGGGAGAAAAATTTAGATTCCATACTTGTCATAGCCCGTACTGGGAAACAATATTATTTTATTCCCAGAGGTGTGAAATGACCATTTTGCCCTTGGTTGACCTTTCGGTTGACTTCTACGTCGTAACTCGTACAACGTTTTCACTTGTATTTTCTTGACGTGCTCGTCGCTACGAACGCGTAGACGCGAGCGGGACGTCGTTCGGACTCCGAACAAAGTTTTTACGGGCGTTGGTTTTCGACGTTTCCCGTATTTTCATTTTAGGGCAGTTTGGATTGTTTGGGCTTGGGCCCATTTGTCTGCAGGCCCATGTGGCCCAACCCATATTTTATGGGATTTGGTCTAGGCTTGTCCTTGCCTTTGACCCGTGTCCTTCTCTTCTTCCTCCTTGGTTTTCTGCAAACAGAACAACAAAAAACTCACACTTACAATTGTGCAATTTCACACCGAGGCTTTTCCCTCCTCACCTGGCCAAATCGTGGCTGGTTTACTTGGCTGATCAAGTGACCAGCCTTGTCCCTCTCTGGTTCTCTACTGGCTGACCAAAACAAACAAAATCAAAACCCAGAATTTACTTTAGCCACCCAGGCTCCCCGAGCTGGCTTGGTGGCCAGCCACATTTCTCACACCGGCCTTTATCACCATTCAACAAACTGTAACCTTACAGCCCTCACCACCTCGTGACTGAACCCAGTCGTGGGTGTCCAGATTCTGGGCAAACTTCAAAACCCAGAAAACCAAAATTTACTATTGGCACCCCGTGCCTAAATTCGAACTCACTGAGCCATCCTTTGGCCATGGGAGATCACTGACCTCACCATCGTTCTCGTTGCCTTCAAATCACCCAGCCTGGACCACTGCAACCCAGGTAATCTCTGAAACTGAGTTATGAAAATTTTCCGGCGAGGTTCGATTTCGAACCTCGGCCATTTCTTGATGAATTCGAACCCAAAACGTCTCAAACTAACCACCTTTCAACTCCCCAAGGTCCCAGGGACCTTGCTCAAGCCCTGCATGGCCGAGAATCGACCTTCTGGTGGTCGGCCGTTTTCCAGCCGAGAGCTTTCCTCGATTTTCCGACCAACTCTGGCCGATTTTGGCCTCCCCTCAGGTAAAAATCGAATCCCTCTCAACTCAAGCTTCATTTTGGTATAAAATTCGTGAAAAATGGTGAAGATTTGTGTAATATGCAATTTTCCTAGTTTCCGGCGCGGCGGCCGGCAGCGGCGCTGACGTCAGCAAACCGGGTCAGACCGGTCCTGCTGATGTCAGCAAATCGGTTCAACCCGATCGGATCGGAATATTCCATCCGTTAAACTTAACGACGTTAGAATATTCCGTTAACTTTAACGAAACAGTAACGGCGCGTGTAATGGCGCGTGACAGGCGCGTGGCCGCGCGTGACAGGCGCGTGGCCGCGCGTGGGAGCGCGTGTGACCTCACAACCGCGCGTGGCGGCGCGTGAGGCCAAACGGCAGCGTGTGGCGGCGCGTGCGACGGCGCACGGCGGCGGTTTTGGGATTTCTGACCCCGAAACTCCGTTTTCGAGCATCCAAACGTCGTTTTCTTCGTAATTTCGAGTACTTTACTAATTTGTGGGTTTTAAAAATAGGTTTTGACAACCCGTGGCGCTCGGAGGACGTACGTTTGGACTTCCCGGCTTCGGTATTTGTGAGTGGGCCCCTTCCTTACTTAAATTAATTGTCTAACAATTAAAATACTTAAAATATAAAATAATTCGAAATATGAAAAAAAATCCCTTACTTTGATATGAAAGGAAGCAACAACTTTTGAAACAATATGCAAAAGTACTCATACATATTTTTTTAATTATCAAGGACAAATTGATCACGAGAGTCTATGAAAAAGATACCTTGCACCCACGTAGCACTTGTCATCCAAGGCGGCTGCAAGAATTTTAAAAGGAGTGTGGGCTGATATTTTGTTAATAAAAAACAAAACTTTATATGGACACTGAAGAACACATAAATTTAAATTGTTAAACTTGAAATGCGCAAGTGGATGAATTGAATTAAGAAAACATCACTTTTGAAGAAACAATTTATCTAAAGCTATTTGTGGAGGGCTAACTGTAAAAAACCTATGGTTTATAAATTTTTATAGTAAACTGTAGCAGGTTCAAGCCACGTTCCATGCGGGTCCGTCCTTCTATGTTTTTTTTATATTGCATTGTTTCTTTTTGGTAAATTATAGTTTACACTTTCAAGTTTTAGTGCAATTGCAACTTCATACATCAACTTTAAAACATTGCAATATCATACATAAACTTACGATTTTATTGCAATATCATACATCCGTTACATTTTCTATTAATTTGGCCGTTAAATGATGACGAAGAAAATGGGGGCCTACATTTTTGCTGATGTGGATGTCAATTTTAAACAATGTGGATAAAAAAAGGATAAATTACATTTTACCCTCTCAACTCTTTGTCCAATTTCAACTTCATACTACATCTTGCAACTTTTTCAGTTTCATACAACGACTCCCTATTTCATACCAAGTTCATACGACAGTCTCTTTTTTTGTCAGTTCCTCTGTTAACTGCCTACATGGCCGTAACGAGCCTCACAAAATTTGTGCGACGTGGATCAAAAATAATTTTAAAATGAATATTCATTATAAAATAAAATAAATTTAAAAAATAAAGTTAGAATACTAAAATGGGACCCACCCATTCCTTCTTCTCCAGCAAGTGGCAGAGTTGCTCATTATGACATTGAAGAAAAGATTGAGGCGGGGTTTCCATTGGAAAGGTAGGTGCGAACTTGTTCTCTGTTAAGCCCATCGGGATCTAGGTCCCTTAATTCTAAAGTTGCTAGAGAAGAAGGAAAGGGTGAGCCCCATTTTAATATTTTAACTTTATTTTTTAATTTCATTTTCTTTTATAATGAATATTCATTTTTAAATTATTTTTCATCCACGTCGCACGAATTCTGTGAGGCTCGTTATGGCCACGTAGGTAGTTAACATGTGACAACCCGTCCCTAATCTTGTTGTATTTAATTTCTCCGAAGTTGTAAATTGACAAAAATACCCTTGGTTGGGCTACGTGGACGTTTGAGTTCTTTTTAAATTTTGACTTCTCACTTACCGTATTCTCGTAGTATTCATCACTACGAACGCAGGAGCGCGAACGGGACGTAATTCCGATGTATAATGGAAAAGTTGCGTTCATTTAAATATGTATTTCCTATTTTGGGGGTGTTGTGTTACGTGACACCTGAGACCCCCCTTTTCCTGCTGATTTTGGAAACCCAAAGCTCTCTTCTCACTTTTTCCCTCAGACTTTTCCTCTCTCTCTCCCTCATTTTTCTTCCTTCTTCCTTCCCGTAGAAAAACACTCACAGTCAAAAAGCCTAAACTCCCCACGGTTTGACGGGAATCGGACACGAAAAAACTGGATGTTTTCGGCGAGTTTCTCAAAAATCCCGACCAAGGTGAGGTTCCTAACCACTACCATTAGCTTCCTTTCGTTGAGTAGATGAATTTCCATACTAAATTCGTGCTCTTTGGTTGAGTTTTGGAGATCGGACCTCGGGTTGTAGACCGTGACTTTCCGGCCAATTTCTGGCCAATTTCTGGCCATTTCCAACCACTTTTCAAACCCCAAATAGGTACAATCTCATTCTACTCATCTCTAGCTTCATTTTGATATGTGGATTGTGAAAAATGGTTGATAATTGAAGGAGTTAGGAATTTTAGAAAATTTTCCCACTTTTCGGCGAGTTTTGGCAGGCGGTGGACGACGGCAGGCGGCTACGCCGGCTGCCGGAGTTAGTTGCATCGGCAACCGGGCGGTGATGTCAGCAGTGACATCAGTAGTGATGTCATCGCTGACGTCAGCAACCGATCCAGACCGGAGAATATCCCTGGAATATTCCTTTTAACGCCGCTAGGAATATTCTATTAGATTTAACGGAGATGCCGAAATCTTCTGTTAAATCTAACAGCGTTAACTAATGCCGTTAGTTTGACCGGCTCTGTTTGACTGCGCGTGGGGGTGCGTGGGGCCACTTTTTCAACTTCCGTCGACGCGAGGCGACTCGTGAAGATGCGTACTACCTCAGGGCAGTACGTATGGTATTTTTCGGAGTGTTTCGGACCTCCGATTTGAGCGAACCAAGAATAGGTGTTATTTATTAATTTAATTAGTAACCTTTATGAGTTTAATCATTACAATAATGATATCTCATATAGGTGAGACCTACCACGAAGAGTACATGGGTCAAGCAAGGCGAGGCGGCTACGACCCAACTACGTATCTGTGAGTGGGATTTGTTTTGAATAACTGATATTATTTATATGTTTTCCCACTATGATTTTATAATTGATTTTCTCTATCATGCCATGCTTTACTTACGAGTTAAGTATAATATATATATATATATATATATATATATATTATGTTGGGATTTAGAAAATTTTGATGACATGATTGTGTGTATTTTACTACTAATCATACATGCATTCACCAGTGTCTAGTACTCGTTAGGGCTAGGACTAGCCTTCACGTGTATGTTCACATCCACACCGTATGCTCACTTTGGATCCATTGTAGGTGTCAGCCTGTACTAGTCTGCATTAGGCAGCTAGGACTCGTATGTGATGCGCTTAGCGCCAGTTTCACGTGATCGTAGTACTGAGCATATATTTATTACACCCAACTTGCTCCATGTAGCTACTTTCTACATGGGCTTGTGTGTCTGCATACGTTGATGAACATATTATATATGTTGTTGAGCATACTTTATGTTGCTGAGATATTGATATTTACTCATATTTTTGACATGGATGCCTTTATACAGTTTTGTCGATGAGTACACAATATAATTGTTGAAGTGTTGGTATTACTCATATTTTGGCAGTGGTGCCTTATTAACTTTTTGACATTAAATATTATATTATTGAGATAAAGGTATTTATCTATATCTTTAGAAATTTTCATACTATACGTAGTATGATTTTGGGGAAACTATACAAGAATTTTCAAATAGGGGTTATTATGTTATGAAAATCAAAGGTTTTATAAATGTTTATTTTTGCCCACTCACATTTTCTGTTTTTGCGCCTCTCCAGGTTTTAAGGGGTTGATCTGGTGGCAAGTGAAGTTATCATTGGTCGTTCTGACACCTTATACAGCTATTGTACGAAAGTATGTTCCTAATAGTTGTATTTTGTATATCCTTAAAGGATGAAATTATTCTTACGTTATTGTGCATTAGCTATGCTCTGAGACTGATACTTTGTATTTTGGGTTTGCACTTCGCACAATATTTTGAAATAAGTTTCAAAGTACAGTTTTGTTTTAATTTATTTGCACTTTTACACAACACTTACACTATGGCTTTCGTCATCCTTTCTGGGATGTCGACCAACATATTTCAATCCGATATTGACACGTGAATATCGGGGTCGGGGTGTGTCAAAACAGAGGAACTGACAAAAAAAGAGACCGTCGTATGAATTTGGTATGAAATAGGGAGTCGTTGTATGAAACTGAAAAAATTGCAAGATGTTGTATAAAGTTGGAATTGGACGAAAAGTTGAGAGGGTAAAATGTAATTTATCATTTTTTTATCCACATTGCTCAAAATTGACATCCACATCAGCAAAAATGTGGGCTCACATTTGCCACGTCATCATTTAACGGCCAAATTAACAGAAAATGTAACAGATGTATGATATTGCAATAGAATCGAAAGTTTATGTATAATATTGCAATGTTTTAAATTTAATGTATGAGGTTACAATTACACTCAAACTTAAAAGTACAAGCTGTAATTTACCCAAAATGAAACAATGCAATATAAAAAAAAACATAGAAGGACGGACCCGCATGGAACGTGGCTTGAACGTGCTACAGTTTACTATAGAAATTTATAACCATGGGTTTTTTACAGTTAGCCCTCCACAAATAGCTTTAGATAAATTGTTTCAAAAGTGATATTTTCTTAATTCAATTCATCCACTTGCGCATTTCAAGTTTAACAATTTAAATTTAAGTGTTCTTCAGTGTCTATATAAAGTTTTGTTTTTTATTAACAAAATATTAGCCCACACTCCTTTTAAAATTCTTGCGGCCGCCTTGGATGACAAGTGCTACTTGCAGCCGCCTTGGATGACAAGTGCTACGTGGTGCAAGGTATCTTTTTCATAGACTCGTGATCATTTGTCCTTGATAATTAAAAAAATATGTATGAGTACTTTTGCATATTGTTTCAAAAGTTGTTGCTTCCTTTCACATCAAAGATGGGACATTTTTTTGCGTATTTCTAAGTATTTTTTATTTTAACCGGTAAATTTTTATTTTAAAATATATAAATCAAGATTAAACAGTTAAAAATTTTAAAATACGAACACCAAAATTTTTTTATCAAAGAAAACCCGGAACAACCGATCAAAATAAAGACAAAGTCAAAACAAAGGGGGAAGCCCTCAACAACCAAAGCACGTAGGCAAGTTACATACATCCCTCGGAAAACTATATATGGTGGCGTTATGAGCCAATGACTGAGGGAAAAATATAAATGACCCTCCAGCAAATGCAGAGAAAGAGCATATTCTATATTGAACTCTAAGTTATATGGGTGTTTTTGCTTTGTTTGGCCATTCAATTTTGAGAATAACTTACATAGAACGGGTTCACCGCCACATGACTTTCCTTGTCCAACAATGCATTGTAATGTGTAAGTTTTTCTCTACATGTCAATGTGTTATTGGATCGGGACATCGCGTGGCGGTAAACCTATTCCATATAAGTTATTCTCCTTAATTTGACTTTGGTAATTAAGTTAATTTATCTATCTAATCCAAAAGAAAATAGACAGCCTATGACACGAAAAGATTTGGTACTTATTTTTTTTAAAAAATCTTGAATAGTACATACCATTCAATGGTCTGGCCTTTAAATGGTAGGTACCACTTTTAGTGCAACTATGTAAATAAAAGGCATTTCTGATGCTTGGGGTCCGTTTGGCAGAGAATTAAAAATTGTTTTTGAAAGAGTACTAACATCCAAAGTAGGGAACTAAAAATTTAAAAGCAGAGAAGTCTATGCAAAAACTTCCACAGAGAGAGTCCATCTACAGCTCTACAGCTAGAGAGAATTATCTGATGAGTGAATAGCTGTGCTAACACCCCGCCCCAACAGCAACCTAGTCGAAGTTGAACTGGACAGCCATGGCGGTGGAGTCGAGTTGGTGAATCAAAGCTCAGATCATCAAGTTGTCAGGTATATAGAGAAAATGCAGATGTAAAACCTGTTGGAAATTATGTATTTAATTTACTTGATTGTAAATTGGCTTCAATTTTTTTATTTTTTGGCAAACTGATCATGATGTGGTATATCAACATGAGTTCGAGGGGTGTTAGAAAATAGAAAAGAGGAAAGTATTTTAGTGTGAGTGAATTAAGGATGTCATTTTATTTTCTAAGTTATTTTCTTAACTCTCTGCGTAGAAGAGGAAATTTAAAATTACTAAGTAATTTTAAAATGTTGGAATTTGAAATTATGGATTTTAATTTTCTAGGATTTGTAAACTTTTTTTTATTTATTTAATCTAAAAATATAATGAAATTTAAATACAGAAGGTAGTAGTTGGTAAATGTGCTAGGGGCTACAGTGATGATTTTTGTGGGTGGTGGAGGCAGTTTGATGATGGGTGGTGGCGGGCGACGGTGTTGGTAGTGGAAGCCGTAGTTGTGGTGTTGTACAACGATGGTGTGAGAGTGGAGGTAACAGTTGCGGCGGCACCAATGACGATAATGGTGGCCGTAGTGATAGTGATGGCAAGGTGGTTGTGGCATGTTGGTGGGTGTGTAAGAGTGAAGGTGATGATACTCGTATACATAGTTTTTACTCACTTAAAAATTCAACCCCAACCAAGTCCCTACCATCTTAAAAATGAACTCCGAGTAGTTCCTTATAAATAGATTATAGATACCATTACTTTATGGGAGCTTTAATAAAAAGACTTTGAGATTAAAAAATAATAATCATAAACATTTAATAATAATCAGGACAATAAAAAAAAATGGAATGACATTTTTGTAATTTAGTGGCGACATCAAAATTAAGTTGAAGTTCAAAAAAAAAAGAGGCAGTGACATTTTGTACATAAGTTGAAGTTTAGGAGGTGGTGCCATTTTTGTAAAAGTTGAACTTTGGTAGTATCGATTGTTTATGCGCGATTAGGTCAATTGTTTATAAACAGTTGACCTAATTGTGTATAAACAATCTTACCTATGTATAAACAGTCATTGCCACCAAAGTTCAACTTATTTACCAAAATGCCACCGTCTCTTTTTATTTGTTTATTTGTTATCCTTATTATTAATAAATTGTTATTGAGTGTTTATGATTAATATATTGTTTGAATTGTTGTCTTTATTATCAATAAATTGTTATTGAGTGTTTATGATTAATATTTTCTTTGACTAGAGGTTTTTCATTAATTTTTTATTATTTTAATGGTCGTTGTAAACACTCGAAAAATAGTCATCATGCACTCCAAATTATAATCACTATATAAATACCTTTATGTAATGCTATCGGCTCCCAGTCCTACTCCAAAAACTGCAAACCAATAAAATATTAGTTAAATTCTTTTCTCTGCTAATCCTTCGTCTACCTTATCTGTTATCAAACATCAGACGAACTCTAACCAACCTCTCATAGTCATTGACTTTCGTCCAAGGCACAAAACGTTCACAAAGTCTGTACCAGTTGAAGATCCAGGTTAGTCATCTAGTTATCAAAATCCTACATAGTTTTTCTCCGTTTTTGGTGGTACGTATTTTATTGTTTGAACTTTGAATCTTACAATATTTTCTTCTATATATGTTTAATTTTTTGTTTCAATGTCTCTAGGGTTTCATTAAAAAGATCAGCTATGGAAATTGTTGGTTTCGTACTACAGATTGGTCAGTTGTCATGGGCTCCAGTGAAGCGTAATGTGGGTTACTTGGTGCATTACAAGAGACACATACAGTACCTTGAAGTTCTGGTAGAAAAGCTTGGGGCCACGCATAATGATTACCAGCGAGAGGTGGATGCGGCGCTAATGAATGGAGGCGAAGTTAAGTCCGAGGTTCAAAAATGGCTCAAGGAAGCTGACAAGGCCATAACCGACGCGAAAAGACTGAATGACGAAGCCGGAGAAAACAAAACATGCCTTGGAGGGTGCTGTCCGAATTTAAAATGGCGTTACCGTTTAGGCAAGAGAGCAGTTAAGGAGGCAGAAGAAATGAACAAGCTTAAAGAAGAGAAAAGTTTTGAAACAGTTTCGCTTCAAGTTCGCCAGCCCATTGAGTTTGAGTCCACCATGTCAACAGGAGATTTCGAAGCATTTGAAGCAACAAGGCAAGCCATGGATCAGGTCATGAAGGCACTGAAAGACGATAACGTCACTGTCATCGGGGTCCATGGAATGGGAGGCATAGGCAAGACAACTATGGTGAAACATGTCGGTGTGCAAGCGCGTAAGGGCAAGCTCTTTGATCATGTGATTATGGCCGTCGTATCCCAAAACCCGAACCTGGTAAAGATTCAACACCAGCTTGCAGAAATGCTGGCCTTGAATTTGAATGAGCAGACAGAACTAGCCAGAGCAGCTAGATTGAAGGAGAGAATAATGAGAGGAAAAAATATCCTTATAATTTTCGACGACATTTGGAGGACAATAGATTTGTCTAGCATAGGGATCCCCGATCACTACGAGCTCCAAAACTGCAACTCCAAAGTCCTACTCACCACAAGGATAGGGAATGTATGTCATGCCATGAAGAGCCAAGAAATAATCCGCCTCCATATCCTATCAGAAGAAGATTCTTGGGCCTTGTTTGTGAAAAAAGCAAACAGGCCTTTTGAATCAGCCAATTTCTATGACATAGCGAGGAAGGTAGCTGGAGAATGTAGTGGTCTCCCAATTGCTTTGATTGCAGTTGCAAGAGCACTCGGAGATAAGGACTTGGAAGAATGGAGAGAAGCAGCTCGACGACTAGAGATGTCCCAAACTACCAACCTTGATGACGAGGAAGATGTGTTTAGATGTATAAAGTTGAGCTATGATTACTTGAAAGACAATGACGCCAAGTCATGCTTCTTACTTTGCTGTTTATTCCCGGAGGACTCTGATATCCAAATCGAAGACTTGCTGAAGTATGGTATCGGGAAAGGATTGTTTCGAGATGCCAACTCAATGCAAGAAGCCAGAAGCAGAGCTCATTCGGTGGCCAAGTACCTTAAAGCTTGTAGCTTGCTTTTGGATGGTGAACAAGACGGATGTGTAAAAATGCATGATGTGATTCGGGACATGGCAATACTAATTGCATCATCTGGGGATGGCCAAGGATTCTTCGTAAAAGCAGGCTGCGACTTAAAGAATTGGCCAAAGAATTCACTCGAAGACTACTCTGCAATCTCCCTAATGGGGAATGAAATTTGCAATCTTCCTGATGAGTTGGTATGTCCGAAACTCCAGATTTTATTACTACAATCAAATATTGAAGTAGAGGAGATCCCAGAAGATTTTTTCCAAAGTCCAAATGCGCTGAGGGTATTCGACATAAGTAGTACCGAAATTTTTTCATTACCCTCATCATTCAATCTCTTAACCAAACTCCAAACGCTGCATCTCGATCGTTGTCAGTCAATAACGGATGTATCAATTCTCGGAGAATTGAAAAAGCTGGAGGTTCTTAGTATGAGAGAATCTGGTATTGAGGAACTGCCAGAAGAAATTGGACATTTGACCAATTTAAGGATGTTGGATCTCACTATGAGTACCTACATTGCAACAATTCCATCCAATGTGATATCGCGGCTGTCCAAATTAGAAGAACTATACATGCAACTGAGTTTTGCTGACTGGGGCAAGAAAGTTGAAGGAGAAGATGACAAAACTAATGCTAGTTTTGATGAGCTAATTAGCTTGTCTTACTTAAACATTTTGAAGGTTGACATATCTGATGCAGAATGCCTTCCGAAAAATGTAGGGTTCCTTCGAAATTGGGTAAAATTCGATATATGTATCAGCAGAGATCCAATTCACCGGTCCATGAATGTGCACTTATCAAAGAATATTGTTACTCCATATTCAAGAGCCTTGTTTCTGGACACAACAATCAATACACTGCCGGATTGGTTTAACAGCGCAGTGACGAAGCGAGTGGAGAAAATAATCTACTTGGAGCCTAGAAGTTTAACTGACATTCTTGTGGAGTACGATCATGGGAAGTTTCATGGACTCAAGTTTTTGCATCTCCAAGAGTGCCGTGAGATGGTAACTTTGATGAACACAGTAACTAGGGTTCCAAATAAGCCTGTGCTCGAGAGCTTGGAAGAGTTGCATGTCTTCTGCTGGGACTGCTTGCAACAGTTATGTGTTGGTGAATTACTGGAGGGGTCGCTTAAAAATCTCAAGTTCTTGGAGGTGGAGCAGTGTGAAGGTGTGGCGGATGCACTTGTTCCATCTCATCTGTTGCGGAGACTACAAAATCTTGAAGTACTTATTGTATGTGCAACTGGTATGGTTTATATATTCAGATCTCAAGGGCTTGAACAAGGAGAAACGGTCTTGACAAAATTGAGAGAGATGAAACTGGAGAATCTACCGGAACTGACAGACATATGGAACGGCCCTGCTCAGCCTGAAATGTTTCGTAATCTCAAAACTCTGACGATTTCCAAGTGCAAGAAATTGAAAACTCTCTTCACATTCGACGTAGCTCAATGTCTACTGCAATTGGAAGAGCTTTGGGTGGAGGAATGCCATAGCTTGGACAAACTTTTCGGCCGAAGAGAGGGATTAATAGTGCAGGCTTCCGAGATCATTTTTCCACAACTGAAGAACTTAGCATTGCAAAGTCTTCCAACGCTGACAAGCGTCTACGACGGAAGTGCTAGTCTTTTGTGCCCTTCATTGGAATACTTGCATGTGCTGGACTGCCCCCAGTTTTTAACCTCTACTTCTGACTTCCACAGCCAGATGCAAGTCCAACTAAACAATGAGCAACATTTCCTCCTTCTAAGGAAAAGGTAATGCACCAAATTTGTTTATCTTTTGCTTTAATTTTCTTTTAAAGCTTAACATTACAGAGACGGTTATAAATTAACTTCTTTATTTTGAATTGTCTAAAAGGTTGTGGGACATGAGGTAATTTTACTAGAAGAATAAGCTGATGAACAAGAAGCAAGAGGAGATTTTTCAAGGTCCACAAGAAGAATAATACTCGCATATTTTCCTATGTTTCCTTTAAAAATACATTTTTTTTTCTGTTTTTACTCAAATACATTTAATTTCTTTGTTTTTTTGTTTGGTTGTTGGGAGATTAATGTTTCTTGGTTTTTTTTTTCCGCATACCCTTTTAGGGGCGGGGGGGCAATTCTAATGATAATTAAACCACTATAACTTAAAACCCACAATGTGGAACAATATATCCTGAAATATACACAAATAATCTTTGAGGGAAGATTAAAAAATAGACGGATGAATTGTTGAAATATTACTCATAGAGTGGGTTCTAAGGCTCTAATAGCCTGAATTAATTTGAAAATTTCAATTTTAGGAACTTCTCTTTTAATCCAATATGGTTTCGGATTTTGTATTTCAATGACTTGGATTCAAACATGCATGGAGTGTGCCAGACATCAACCCTATCTTACAAACACAAAAACACCGTTCAACATGTTGTTTACACTAAAAATAAATATTGGGCCTGAACTAAGGCCCATCACATAGTTTTGTGAAGATAAAGCCTTTATGGGCCTTTCCCTTTAGGAAACCCACTTTGAGCCTAATATGGCCTTTGACAAGTCAAATGATCACTGGCCAACTCACAACGACTGATGGGAGTTACATTAAATGCGGAGATGTCTGCTTTTTGCTCAAGGCAAAAGATCTTTGAATAGGCAAAACCATCGTTTTAGTTATGTATATCTTGGGTAAAATTCCAGACATTTTGGTATTACTTTCCTTCCAAAGAATTACTTTCTGAAAAGTAATTACCAAGCCAACTGCAAGTTGCTACACAATACTCATTCAAAGGAGAGGGACAAAATCTATAAATACAAGTGAAGGACTCAAAGCAAAACACACTCAAATCATTCAGCAAACAGACAACTAGCTTAAAAGCCAAAGCTCTCTGTCTTTACCTGTTTCATTCCTTTTGCCTTAAAAAAAGACCACTTAAAACCAAAACCTTAGAACTCTAGGAAACTCTCATTTTGACTCTAAGACCAATTAAAATTTGCTATTCTACCATTACCTTTTTGCGTAGTATCGATTTACCAGCACTAAGACAAATAGTCTCTTTGGTTGTAACCCTTTACAAGGAAGCATCTTTAAACTCAGTCTAATAGGCTCGAATCCAATCCGATAGGAGTTCTGTCAATTGTTCTCAGTTCATACATGTATGTGCTTTGTTTGTTTTATGTTATTCATCAATATTAATATCAATTCCAATCATTTACTTATTGCTCTTATCGCTTATCGTCTCTACTTTCTTTTATCTTTTATGATTAACTGAAGTGGTGTTGAATATAACCAATTTATAGTAAACCTCATCTCAGTAGTTTCTGGTCCAACATCGAGAAACAATTAAAGTTCTTAACAGGCAAGGCATTAAAAAGAACCTAACTTGAGCCTGACATTGGCACAATCCTTTATAAAGAAATTTTACTACTTGTGGCACAAGTATTCAATATTTGTATAACCTAATCTAATTATAACATATCTTTCTATTAGCAAAGGTCAATAGTGGCACACCTGATAATCAACAATTTTAAAGGATTCACCAAACCTCTCTGAAGATCAAGTGGTGAAGCCTATATCAACTGAGAAGCAAACCTTCGCCGCGAGCCAGCTGTGCTTATTTTACCATGAACATATTTTGGCATGCCTAGTGAGATTCTTTCTCGTTGTTTTATGCCTAGGTATAAAGAAGAGAGTCCAGGAGAATCAGGAGAGAGGTTCGAGGTTACACATCCATATCCAAATCCGCCAAAGAAGATGGCAGGAAAAGATAAATGATCCAAACTTGTTGAAACAACCCAAGTTCTCAAGATATTAGGTCATCAACCCAATCTGACAAGGTTGAGATGAGCAAAGAAATGCAATCAACAATGGTTAATGTGTTAAAATCTTTGGAGAAAATTGCTCTTGACAACAAAATAGATATCAAAAATCTTTTCACATTCACCAACAACCATCAAACCAAGGTGGACCAAGGGTTTTCCTTTATTTCAAACCAGTTAAGTGGTTTTGAAAGCTCTTCTGAGAAGCTTGCCCTTATTTTGGGCGAAGGAGAACCTATTAGGCTTTTCATCTTACCTAAAGAGCTAGCTCTTAAAGGAAAGATGGATGGGGGGCAAGATGGAGTTGTTACTCCCAATCTGATGGCAAATAACATATCTTATGAAGAAAAGATTACCCAAACCAACAGTTCTTTGGAGTTGGGGTTAGTATTATTTCCTAATACTGTTGATGACCAAGCTACATCTAGTAGCCGGGGAGCAAAAAGGAGAAGTACATTCCAAAGAAGCAAGATCCTAAAATGTTGTTGTTTATGCGAGAGGGGCCAATGTTGTGTGTTGTCATGCCAATGTACTATATTTCACTTTGCTTCCAATATTTTATTATTTTGTCTCACTATTCCCTCTAGTGCCTCACTTTACCTCATTCTAGCAATTCTTGCATAAAAATCATTAACTTGCTAATGTGGCATGACAACTCGCACTACGGTCTAATAGTATTATTCTTCACTTATAAGAAGATCGTAAGTTTGACTCTCAAAAATAGTGAGTTCGAGGCTAAACTATTTAGAATAAACCTTATTCAAATAAAATAAGCATTCTAAGATCATACAAAGAAAATCCAAAAACAATCCATCTATATCCCAAACGTAAAAATCAAGAACAAAAGTGAAATCTTAAACAAGACACTGCTTGACTACTTTCACATAGAAACAATATTTATGTTTATAAAATAAGTCATTCTATTGTCTTCAATTTGTGGACTTTGCCTAAATCATTTTGATACATTAATAATAAGAAAAGAAAAAAAATGAACGTTATGATGAATTTTTTTGTGTAAACTAGAACATTAGTCTTTGAACTTGAACTCAAATTCAGTTCGATCCTTAGTTAAATTATTTGAACATATGATGAAGTTGATCGATCAACACCTTAGCAATTGCAACATTGACATCATATCCAAACGTTGCAAATTTAGGCCTCAACTTCAATTTAGGCTCGTAATACAACATTACGAGTCAAACTCACCGCTTTGTTGTGATATACGAGCTTTTTAAGACAATTTTTTTAAATTACAAGGTTTTTCAGTAACTTTTGTTAATGAGAATTGCTAGCAACTTTTGAACTAACATTTTCATTTGGATTTTCTCACGCCATGTGTTATTTTTTATACAAAAAAAAAAGAGACATATAATGCCTTTGAAATTATACTTTAATCCATAGCTAAAAGCATTAAAATGTCTTGTTTTTTATGTACAAAATGACACATGACATTTGATAAAGAGAAAGTTCAAATACAAAATCCAATACAAAAGTTGCTAACACTTCCCTTAATTAGGCTAAAACAAGATTATACGTTTTAACGATGTTTTCAAAATTTTGTGATTTTCGTATGTTAGTTCCAATTAGGATGAGTTGGGTTTGTTTTGTTACATATTATTCAATAAAAAAAGTAAAGTTTTATAATGCTTTTTGGTGGATTTCATATGGTTGTTCTTTAATGTTATCGGTAATTTGATTTGCTTTTGTTTGTCTTGGTGCGTCCTTAATTTATTAAAATACGCACCAATAGTCATAATAACACACTTCGACCTGGATGTTCAGGTGGACTTCCAAAAATCGAGGGGTGTTGGCCGACACCCCGTGAGGTGACGAAAGTCATTTGAAGGAATGAGTGTAATTTAAAGTAATAAAAATGAAATTTGAATAAAGTAAAGATCGAGTGCACGGAAGTGTGTGTGAACCAGAAAGAATAATAACAGAGTAACTAATTTGACAGAATAGAAATTACTAAGTAACTACAATTACTAGTTAAGTTCCTTACATTGACAAGGGAACCATGCCGCCGCGTCCCAACGTCAGGAGCTCCAAAACCTACTAAACCTGAAAGGGCGCAAAATAGAAAGGTGTGAGTGGGCAAAAAGAAATAATTTTCTAAAACTTTGCTTTTCCAAAAGTACTAACCCCTCGTTGTAAAAACCCGTAATAGTTCTCAAAATCATACTACATAATAGGTATGAAAAACAACGTAAATGTGGAAAGTCAGTTATTTTCCGAAACGGGTAAATAACCATAAAATCACTATATAAAATCTTTCAACAGAAATCAACACGTGAAATTCAAGAATAACATAAGCCTCCATGGCATCAGTGAAATCAGGTATATCATAAAATCACAGATAACAACAGGGTACGCTCAGTAGGCAGTGTAAACACACGAGCTCATGCAGAGATATTCTTCCACGAACATGCTGGGTGTAATAATCTATGCTCGAGTACTACATACACGTGAAGTTGGCGGTAAGCGCGTCACAACGAGTTCTAGGTGCCAAGGCAACTAGAACAGGTTGGCACCTACGATGGATCCAAAGTGAGCGTGTTGGTGCAATGTGAACATACATGTGAAGCTGGTCTTGGCCCCGGACAGTACTATAGACACCGTGTAAGCAATCCTAATTGAGCGGGTATGAAAACATGCCACGGGTAAAGTCTCATATCTTAAAATGGGGTATAGTATAAAGTATATCGTTTCTCAAGTAAGGCTAGTAGTAAGACATTCTAAAATGGTATTCACAAATACTGTATTCAAAATACCGAATATGCTAAAACATTTGAGTTTCTAAAACCAAGTAAGGTAATAAAGCAAGTCTAAGATTTGTTTCAAAGCATAAACGTAAATCTCATTTCACAGACATATATAAGATATAACTTTAGAAAGAAATGCCCACTCACAGTGACCGTAGCCATAATTGCATTGCTTGTACGCTCTTCGTACTCCTCGGGTTGTCACTCTTAAAGTAAAACAACCACATTTAATAAACTAATCGAAAACTACGAAGAATACGGAGTACGGAACTCAAATTAAGAGTTTCGATGTCCGAAAACTCAAATACGTCGCCGCGGGCAGCCATGCATCAACACACGCACTGCCTTTATGGTTTCACACGCTGCCACGAGCCGTTGTGAGGTCCCACATGCTGTCACGCGCCAGTGGAAGCCTACCACGCGCGATCACGCGCTAGCACACGCGCCGTTAAAGTTAACGGTGCCTCGTTAACTTTAATGGAATATTCCATGGTTTAATGGAATATTCTAACGGCTTTAGGGAATATTCTGTTAACGCCGTCAGTTAGGAAAATGAATATACCTTTGGAATATTCCCGGTCCAATTGGATATGGACTGGGTCTGCTGACGTCAGGACCGGGTTGGTTGACGTCATGGCCGGGTTTGCTGACATCAGTTCCCCGGTCGCCGCTGTAATTGCCGGTCGTCGCTCGACGTCCGCTGACCGGAATCTCACCAGAAACTGGGTTTTTCGCCAGAATTCTTCAAAAATTTATAACTCAGTAAACTCAACTATTTCACACGTGTAATATGTCAAAATAAAGCTAGGAAGATAAGGAATCTATTTCAAGGTCAAAAGATGGCCGAAAAATGGAAGGAAAGCCACGGCTTGAAAACAACAGTTTCCAAGCTGAAATCGAGCATGCAAAGCTTGGGATCTAGACTAGGACTCACTAGGAGTCGATTGGTGGTCACCACAAGGCCGATCGTGGTTAGTATCGCAGGGAAACTCGTCAGGAAAACATGAGGCTTCGCCGGAGTTTTTGGGGAAACAGGGTTCGAGGTTTGAGTTTGAGTTGCAAGGCTCAATGTTTGGGTATCGTGGTGGTGAGTCGAAGGGATTGTGGTGATGGTTGGTTGGGAAAAGGTGGCAGAGCCACCGAGGTTTGTGTAGCTCGGGGAAGGAGAGTGAACGGGAGAGAGAGAGAGAGTGAGTGTGTTGTCAGAGTGAGAGTGAGGGAAAGCAGGGGAAAAATGTGTAGACAGTGGGTGGGTCCCACTGGATCCAACACTTAAACTACAAAATACAATTCTCGTTAAAATTACGGGAATGTCCTTGAAATTAACATCCTGTATAACCTTCGTTCGAACTCCAAATTTCGTTCCGTTCGCGTCCACACACTTGTATCGACTAGTACAACAAGAAAATGTTAAGGAAAAGGTCATACGTGTCACGACATGTGACACACAAAAGTCAACCATTGCCCAACCAGAGGCATTTTGGTCATTTTACGCTTTCGGGAATAAAATACTATAAATTTTGGGACGGGCTGTAACACATAAACATCAACCCCTCCGAAAAATTCTTAAGTCCGGCTCCTCAACATATTGGGAGTCCACATGAGTGAGTTTGATGCCCTAGGTGGATTCGATACTAAAGAACCTTAATGTATAGGATAACAAGTTACATAAAACGAATTTAACGAAACGTAACATTCTAATCTTAATAATATAATGTTATCTGCAGAAATTCTTATACATAAAATTGTATTATTAAATCAGAACGCTACTGTAATAATAAACTCGTTTATATAAGTCCTCTGTTAGTATGCTGACATGGCTCGTATGTGAGGCCCACATTTGAGCGCTACATGGACAATCAAGATAAAAAAATAAAATAAAAAAATAAAATAAGGAAAAAAAAAAACTTTCAGCCAATAGGAAACACGGAACTGAAACTGAATTATTAACTGAAAACATTAGGGCGCCACAAGAACTAGTTTGAAGTCCGCGACTTCCCTCCCGACCTATCTCCAATCTCCAATCCCTCTGCCGGAATTCAATTTCTTCGAATTCACACTCCAAGTCCAATGGCCACTCTTTTCACCCCACAACTCTTCGAAATTCTAGTTAAGCCCCACAATTAGAACAGGTATTCCAATTCCCAATTCGCTCGCATTGACGTCAATCGATCGCCTTCTCTATCACTCTTGGAGCCCTAATTTCAACTTCTATGAGGTTTTGGGACCACACTGTGCTTGAAATTAGGTCAAATTCGGCGAATTGATCTGTTTTGGAGGGTGCCAGTGGGTACAAGTTCAAGTTCTCGATGAAATTGATCGACTTTTCGACGTGGGTTTGCTGAATTGATTGAATTTCGACGTGGGTTTGCTAGGGTTTTAGCGGAGGTCTTGGTTTTGAGGAGCGGTGATGGACTACGAACTCTCAGATAGTAGTGGTAAGCTAAGTTGAATTTGCTTATCTGTTTTTCAATTTTGATTTTTTTGTAACTTTCTTCCAATGTGTAATTTATTGGTTGTCAGAGTAATTTTGACTCAAATTGTTTAATTTATGTTAGATGTGGTAGAATCTGGGTTTAATTACTGCTCTGGATGTTCGTTTTTAACTGCTGAATTCATGGTTTTTGTGGGATTGCCTAACTTCTTTTGTCGACCATGGTTGAATTCGAAGAAAAGTTTATTGTAATGTAGTTCGGCTTGTGCTCCGGCTTTAATTGCAATGTAGTGTACCCGGCTTGTGCTCCGAGGTAGTAGGATTTTGTTTTTGGCCTTGTTCTTTCTTTTAGTTCTTATAAGTTGGTTTGGAAGCACCATGTAAGAGCTACAAGCCTACAAGTTCTCCTGCAACATGTAATTTGGTGCCATTATGTTCTAAAAGATTGACTCCGATTCGGGACACCCAAAAGATATAACCTTTTTTGTGAATAGTGCTTGGAATTGTTTTTTCATCTTCCAAGGATTAAAGTCACTTGTAACTCTTCTCTGTGGAATTTGGTCAATGGTAGTTAGGTCCTACTATTCCGATTCTAGCCAAGGTCACTGTGTAGGAGAAAGAGGCTAATTGTTTGAGAAAGGAAAGCTACCGACATTAAGATTTTTGATATGTTGGCCACTTTTCATGTGGTTGTCGTTGGTTTGGGTTTAGCGATTCAGAAAAGTTGATAATTAATGCTAAGTTATGGCTTATATTAGTTTAACAAAGGATGCTTTGGTTTAGTGTGGAAATAGTGTAAGATGCATTTTGAGCCTGAAAGTTATTCTGTCTCTGTTTTAAATACCTGCAAAGCTGTTCTGTTTCGTTGCATGACAACAATGTGAAAAGCACTAATATTTTTCCGAATTAGCAAATTATTTAACTTTGTAACCATGGTGTCTTTCTTTTTTCCTTTTTCTTGTTTATTTAACATTGGTACTGCTCTTGGATGCTATAGCAACGTTTTTAGTGGACTGTGCATGCTTCTAGAACCCATCTTCTGTATTATCAGAAAATGTTGGCGTGATTTGCAATTTTAGTTCTTTTTATTCTAGTGTCAGGATACATTTGAGGAAGGAACACATTCTTACGTGGCTTGTCTGGACTTGGGAATATAAGATCCTTATTTCTATATACATATAGTTTTTGCCTGCTTTGTGAGGCACAGATACAAGTAATATCCTGCTATTATATGTTGCATGCGTATATACATGTATATAATTGAAAAAAGGTGGCTATTGGCGGGGACAAGGCCCGTAGAAATGAAAAGCATCTTATGCTTTCCTATTGCAAAGTTCTTGAAATATCTAAGGGACTTGTTACTGAAGCTAGAAATAATAGTTTGCTATGCTCTGAAACATTGCAGGAACGGACGATGACCTTCCGCCGTCTCATCAAAATAGGTTTCAAAGAGGAGGCCGGACTTCTGGGAATGGAAGACCTGCAGCCGTCAGTTCTGCTCCATTACCTAGGATGCATGGTGACATGGAAACCCAGATTCACCGCATTGAGCAAGAAGCGTACTATTCACTTCTAAGGGCGTTTAATGCTCAATCTGATGCCATCACCTGGGTAGCTGTTTGATTAATTATTTGTTGTTTCTTCTTCCGCTTTTCCTTTGGATCAAAAGTATGATTTGTGTTAAACTTAGGCCTGAAAGTCAGTTCTTATGTACTTTACAGGATAAGGAAACTTTAATGACAAATCTTAGAAAGGAGCTGAGAGTATCTGATGAGGAACACAGAGAACTTTTGTCCAGGGTCCATGCTGATGACATGATCCAGAGAATAAGGTCTGATAATATTATCCCATGTTGGTTTGAGCAGAAAATATGTATTACGTTTGGATAGCTCTGCATTTTTTATGAGACATGTTATATTATATACTATTAGGGAATGGAGAAAAACAAGTGGGCTTCAACCTGGTACACTTAATGCTGCTCAGCCTGTTCATGACCCCCTACCTAGTCCAACTGTTTCAGCATCACGTAAGAAACAGAAAACATCACAGTCCTTATCCCTCTGTGCTCCAACTCCTGCACTGCCTCCATCCATGCAACCATCCTCTTCAGCCTTGAGACGAGGTCCTCCTCCAGGACCTCGGAACAAGAAACCAAAATCTGTGAGTTGAAATAATTCTGGGTTGAGAAAATGGTGCTATGCTATTTATATATTCTTGGATTTGTTTTTACCTGTTCTTGTGTAATGGAGTTTGTTGCCTGCTTTTGAAGTCCACACAGTACCCTTCCGCAAATATTCCTGGAAGGCCCCAAGCCGCTAATCGAGGTCCCGCCAGTGCATTTGTGGAAAGTGAGCCTGCTGAGGGAGAAACTGATGATCCGTTAGTAGGAAGAAAAGTTTGGACAAGGTGGCCTGAAGACAACCACTTCTATGAGGCTGTTATAACTAATTTCAACCGTGCTGAGGTATGCTCTTGTTGTGAATTCATCTGAACCTGAGTAAGCATTAGTAATTTGCAGTTTTGACCACACGACTCCAATATAAATCTTCGTGAATTCTAACAATGGTCAAATGTTAGCAGGGTCTACATGCTCTGGTTTATGATATTGGTACAGTGGATGAGACATGGGAATGGGTCAATCTAAAAGAGGTATACTGCAACTGATTCTCGTTTCTTTCATAGGCCTTTAATCCTTTTGTTTACTAAAGATATAGTCTTTGTCTCATAAATAATTAAATTTTAAAGCTCAAATGTCAAAGTTTTTTTTATTTTTTATTTTTATGTTTTTGCACATTATGACAAATGAGTTTGTGCGGGTTTATAGCTCTAGTGGTGAAGAGAATTTACCTCTATACCCGAGGTCCCAGCTTGATTCCCCCTGCCCTATCCCAACTATTGTTGGCTGAAAACTGAAAAAACAAATGATTTCCACTGTCAGGAGAATCTCTGAGGTTGCTTTGCTTTTCTGTGCTTATTTTTGCAATTAATTTTAATGGAATAGGTTATTGAGTGACAAAAAAACATTGAAGTATGTCCTGCACTACTGGTGGCATTAGGATGAATGAAACTTAAATCGGTACGCTATGCTAAGTTTTTCATTTCCTTAACCATTTTATTTATAGTAAAGCTACAAATGCAGATTGATTTTGAGTTACCTCATTATCAGTATGTAAATCTTCATGTCAAAAGCTTGTGCTTTTTGATACTGAGCAGTGTTCTTATATCCTTTACCATGGGTGCGTTTAATAACCATTTAGTTCTTAGTTTTTATTTTTCACTTTTCATGCTTAAGATATGGGGAAAGTAGGGATGAACAAAGGTGGTGGGAGACCGAATACTTGCTTAACATTGTACTGATAGTGTAATGGGTTGTGGACCTTGTGGCCCATTAAATTGTGTTTGTGATTTGCCTTATGAGCTCATTTCCCGATCGCTTTTTGCTAATTGTTGTTGTACCTTCTAATGGTATAGATATCTCCTGAAGATATTCGGTGGGAAGCTGATGATCCTGGGATTTCTCGTAAAGGTGGTCGACCTGGACCTGGACCTGGCCGAGGGAATAAAAAGTCCATGGCACGTGGCGGTGCAGTTTCAGGTGCAGGAAGAGGTAGAGGGACTGCAAAGGGTTCCAAGAAGGATTTGCCTCCGCAACTAAATGGCATTGGCAGGAAGGCAATGAGCGATATTGAAATACTTCATACAGACTCGTTGATTAAAGAGGTATAAGTACGACTATTAAGTTTTTTCTTCCCCGCTTTTCTTCCAGTTAGCTGGTGGTAACTTGTTTTTCCCGCTTTGCTTGAAACTATAGGTGGAAAAGGTTTTCAGAGCCAGCCATCCTGACCCCATGGAGATTGAGAAAGCCAAGAAAGTTCTCAAAGTATGAATTCAAGCATCTTTTATGCTTTATTCGTGTGATGTTCTTTTATTGCCGGGATTGTAATGGTTTATTTAAAACGCAGGAGCATGAACAGGCACTGGTCGATGCAATTGCAAGACTCGAAGATGCATCTGACGTTGAAAGCGGTAATAACTAATTGCATATAACCCATGTTCTATAATACATAATAAAGCTCCACTGCCTTATGTTGTATCTTTAGTCCTGATTAGTCAGATCTGACTGGTACTTACTGTGTACAACTCCAGTCAAATTTTATCTGTAATTTTTTTAATCAAGGTTAAATATAATCACACATCTTGTGTTTTACATTAGTGAGGTGGAAGCATGAATTACATCATCTTGCTGCCGTGTTGCGTATATATTTTTCCGCAAATTACAATCGATGTATTATCTATTATTGCAGTGAATGTATCTCTGAAGCAGCACGGCTGCGCAACGTCTTATTAACTTTTGCTGATGACCAATGTGCCATTTTTCTTCCTTCTTTGGCTTCAAAACAGATGAACATACATTGTCCCAAAGACAATCACTAGACCAAGAACGAGGATGGAGAAAACGGCAGTATGACGAAATGGCTGAAGGTCGGGCAGTTGATGGTTCAAATGGCAATAAAATGACAAGAGAGGGCAGAATTGCATCTGATGATCAACGTTTTGAGGGCGACGACATATGATATTTGAGACTTGTAGTTTTTGTGCCATATTCCGATTTGATGACAGTCAAGTGGATGCTTAGCGTAAGTTTTAGGTTTCGTTTCAGTTTTAGTTTAACCTTGAGTTGAGTTAATGCTTGCTGTAACTTATGTTTCGGGTTGTACTGGATGACACTTTACTGTGTAAAGATTGATTTAACGGTGCTCTCACTCGCTCTCTCTCTCTCTCTCTCTCAAATTTACACTGAAGGCACATAGCAAACCAACTAAGCTCCTGCAAATTACACACGATAACAAGTTAGCATATACATACAACAGCCGCACGATGCTAACGAGAATCTGATCGGTGCAGAACGATCCGATCAGTTCTGAAATAGAACCACCCTATTACACATGATTGATTGATTATCTACAATGATGCAATAAATTCAAGGATAAGATTCACCATCTGTGCATCATAAGCAGGGCCTTCCATTTGGAAGTGGCTTGCTCCTTCAATCAGGTGCGTTTCAACACGACCGGCTGCATAACTCAGCTTGTTCTTTAACTGCTTCACGCTCGTGAACCCATCCTGAGTCCCCATTACGAAGAGTTTGGGTTTTGAGGATTGTAGTACGGCTTTGTGGTGTCTCCCGAAAAGGACTGAGGCAAGCATGCCGAAAGGATACCCCAGACTAACATAGCCCACAACTTGTTCAATCTGATCTACCGCAGAGCCTGCAATTGGGGCACCTACACCATAACATAGAGAAATTATAAATATATGAGGAACTTATGTTACACCCGGCTCGAGTGATCATAAAACTAACAAAACATACGGGACTACGAATAACATCTTATATTTTACCGAGCATGCCTACAACAACGGTATGCAGATCATACCAGAAAGATCCTAGATCATGCTTCATAGTTTATCACAAGATTATTTGCAGAAAAACCATCTATTTCTCACTAAAACTGTTTGACCTTGTGATTTTACTCATGTCCTCGTATCGATGTTCATATTGCAATTACTGGAGAGCATTGACAAGACATCGATAACCGAAAATCGCAATTCAGATCAATCAACAGAAAGTTATGTAAGCGATTGAGCATCAGTGAGACGCTGTAGTAAGCGACCTATCATTCATAATTCCCATACTTCAGCATACCACATATCCAAAATATTCAACAACTTACAGAGCCATTCGAAATTAAAACACTACTGGAGATTTTATCAAATCACAGCTCAAGTCCTTGTGTAATTAAGCAAATTGCATGATGAATCTATCTCAAAGTCATTAGACAACAATTACTAGAAACTTAGGCTTCTGACCATTTATCATTTTTTACGACATATACAATCGCGGGTCGACCTACAGAAACCTACCATAGTTGCACATAACATTCTTCATCACACATTCAATTTGAATGTGATAAAATCCCAACTTTTGAATGATCGAAGGACAGTTCGATCAGCAACACGAAAGTCAGAAATACTCCAAAGTCAGCACATCCACAAAATATGAGATAATTAACATTACCAAATGATATCCTAGCCTCAAATAATCAATTCTCCTTGAAATCCAAAGCCTAAATTAATTTTTCGCCGATGCTTCAAAAAGTAATTAGTTGTTATCTAGATAACACTCTGATCACTTCTGCAAACTAATACCCAAATTACAGATCCACAAAACCATTCACCAAACCAATCAAAGAAGCAAACTTTTAAGTTTTAACCACCACAACTAATTCACGATCCACAGATCCAAAAAATCATTCACATGAACCAATTAAACATGAAATCCACCAACTACCCACATAACAAGCCCCCATTAATTTATAACCAACATGCTTAATCCAATAAAAATTGCAGAAAAATATTCTAAAAGTGCATAAAAATGTAAAAATATTATACCTGCAGAAGAACCCACCAACAAAATCCTATCAGCTGATAGATTTTCACAAACCCATTTGCACACAGCAATCACATCCTTGACTTCTGCAAACCCAGTGAGAGAAGCCCTCCCTGTTGACCTCCCAACCCCTCTCATGTCAAAGGTCAAAGCTTTGCAGCCTCTGTCTGCCAACCCAGCTGCTATTCCTCTCAAAAGGCCTTGGCAGCCGCCGAGGACGGAGTATGGGTGCACCAGAACCACCACAGGGCTGCCCTTTTTGATCTCTTCTTCTCTGGGTTTGAAGAGCCTTGCGCTGAGCTTGACTCCATCGCTGGTCTCAACTGTGCAGGGCTCCACCGTACAGTTTGACATCCAGGATAGAGAGAGAGAGAGAGAGAGAGAGAGAGAGAGAGAGAGAGAGAGGTGAGGTGGTGACTGCTATGCTATGAGGTTGGTTGGGCAATGTAGAATGGAAGTTGTTGGGCTAGCTGGTGAGTGTGTTTTGTGATGAGAAAGTGAGAACTGGTACTTGGCTTTTGCCCCTACACTAGACATGAAATTGGAATAGGGAATTAAGCATGCTTTGTTTTCCTTTTGGGCTTAAACTAACCCTAAACTAACTTAATGATTATGTATGTTAACTTATGGAGCTTACTATTTTCGGGTGGATCCATTTCTTTATTTGTCAGCACTCCTTCAAAACCAATTGTAGTTTGACATGTGTGTATACATATTTTAGTTTTACATTTTTAAAGAGTTATTTTTATATACTTGCTAGACGATGATTAGCAGTAAAGGAGGGATAACTTTTTTACATGTAAGATCAACTCCAATGGTGGCCTATGGCCAATAACAAATATTGACCTTTGTCCAAAAATTGTATTTTCTCTCCAATGGTGTGGCCTAAATTTTAGGCCGAAAAGTTGTTAAATATTGTTTTAGCCTAATATTTTTTTTCCGTTAACTTAAAAAAAAATGTATTTGTTTAGATTAACTTAGCTTAATTTTCTGAACATTTTGATCTAAAAATATTTAAATTCCGATAAAGTACGAAAAAATGCAATTTGGCAACTCCACAAATGACACTCCCAAACCACACATCCTACCAACAACACTCTCAACACTTCCAAACCACACATCCTACCAATTTGGCAACTTCATAATAAAGGTTGTGTTGTTGTCTTGGCTTTTTTCAAGTTATTGGATTTTTTTTCCGGATATGAAAGCATACAATTGCATAAAATACCATTATTATTAATGCTTAAATTTAAAATCAAACAACATAGGTGGAGGACTTGGGTTGATCATACAACATCAAGAGTTCGTGGCTTGTCGGGCAACGGTGGGGGAGATGTGCTAATGAACACTTCATAGACTCGAGACCAAAATTCTTGAATATTTTGGTTCGTCCCGGTAGCACCATCTTTGCTAATATTGATCCATGCCTTGCACAAAGCTATATCTTCATCTTTAGACCAATTTGGTAATTTTGTACTAATTTTTGGCATCTTGAAATTTTTTAGAAGTGGGTAGAAGGAGAATGAAAATTTGGAAGTGGGTAGAAGAAGATTGCTAATCTAGAAGTGGGTTTAAAATGATTTAGAAGTGGGTAGAAGAAAAAATGAAATTTGGATGAGGAAAGGGAAGGAAATTGATTTTGTGTGGATGTATAACCAAATGAATGGGTATTTATAGGGTTTTTTGGTGAAATTTCTGAACAAATATTTTTTATTAATTATTTTAGCCGTTGGATTTTAATTTGGACCGTTGGATGATTTTTTTTACCGTTAGATTTGATCTCATTTGATCACAGCCGTTGGATTACAAGTAAAAGTAAAAAAAAAAAAAATTTGAAATCTGACCGTTGGATGATCCAACGGTCGAGTAATCTTAGCCATTAATCTCCAACGGATAGTTTTCGGTGGCCGACAAAGCTGGTGCAAGGCTTGCGCCAGCAATGACGTCACCCACGATCGGCTGCAGCCCAGGCACGTTCCGCGCGTCTCAGTCTCTCTGCGTGCGTTGCACGCACCATTTGCCCACTCGCAGGGCGGGTCCCACTCATTTTGGCCGGGCCAATTCTTTGGCCAATTTGTATCTTTTTTTGTGTTGGGTTACCTTGGGCCTATTCCTTGCCCACCATTGGAGAACCAAGTCCAAAGGCCTATGGCCTAAAAATGTTGGTCTTTGGCCACCATTGGAGATGGCCTAAGACCAACTCCAATGGTGGCCTATGGCCAATAACAAATATTGACCTTTGGCTTTTGGCCTTTGGCCAGAAACTGCATTTTCTCTCCAATGGTGTGGCCTAAATTTTAGGCCGAAAAGTTGTTAAATATTGTTTTAGCCTAATATTTTTTTTCCGTTAACTTAAAAAAAAAGAGTATTTGTTTAGATTAACTTAGCTTAATTTTTTGAACATTTTGACCTAAAAATATTTAAATTCCGATAAAGTACGAAAAAATGCAATTTGGCAACTCCACAAACGACACTCCCAAACCACACATCCTACCAACAACACTCTCAACACTTCCAAACCACACATCCTACCAATTTGGCAACTTCATAATAAAGGTTGTGTTGTTGTCTTGGCTTTTTTCAAGTTATTGGACTTTTTTTCGGGATATGAAAGCATACAATTGCATAAAATACCATTATTATTAATGCTGAAATTTAAAATCAAACAACATAGGTGGAGGACTTGGGTTGATCATACAATATTTAAAATCAAACAATAATTAAAACTAATATGGTGGAGGACTTGGGTGAAAGCTATAACCAACATCATCAAAAAGAGTGCGCCTTGATAAAATTTCATCTTGCTTCTCACGAAAAAACCTCTTCCTCCTTGGAGTAAATTTGTCGAGATCCATCTTCATTATATCCAACTCGTACACATCTTGGTCTAATTTATCTCTTGTGGCTTTCCTTGCCATTTCCCGCTCTTCCATTTCCATTTGCCTCTCCATGAGTTGCGCATTTACAACTTCTCTTGTTTGCTCTCTTCACTACAATGAAGTAGTTTGTCAAGCTTTTCCTCATACTTCTCGCTAGCTGAATCCACTTGCTTCCCTTTTTTCTTTGTTTCCTTTTGCTTATCTCGCCCCGGCGGTCTTGCTATAGATGAAGATGGGCTCTCATCTACAAAATCACCATCAACATCAACACTTGCCCCGCCTTCAAAAGGTTGTCTTGGAACCTTACTAGCTACATTTTCATTCCACCTAGGACAATCTTTGAGGATGTTCCAAGCATGAAATAACTTGAATTCGTGACCTTTAGGGGTATCAAGTGTCATGAATATAGTCATCGCTTTATTAATCTATGTATGAAATAAATAAAGATTGATTAGTTAAAAAATGTAATTATGCACATTTAAAATATAATTATGGACATCAAAAAAATAATTTATCAAAATAAACTCACCATATCTTCTTGACTCTTTCCACTTTCAAGCACATCTTTGGCTTTATTGTAGGCCGACTTCCAACAAGTGCATTTTTTGTTGATCCTCTTAAAACGATCGTACATACCATCAAGAGTTCGTGGCTTGTTGGACAACGGTGGGGGAGATGTGCTAATGAACACTTCATAGACCCGAGACCAAAATTCTTGAATATTTTGGTTCGTCCCGGTAGCACCATCTTCGCTAATATTGATCCATGCCTTGCACAAAGCTATATCTTCATCTTTAGACCAATTTGGTAATTTTGTACTAATTTTTGGCATCTTGAAATTTTTTAGAAGTGGGTAGAAGGAGAATGAAAATTTGGAAGTGGGTAGAAGAAGATTGCTAATCTAGAAGTGGGTTTAAAATGATTTAGAAGTGGGTAGAAGAAAAAATGAAATTTGGATGAGGAAAGGGAAGGAAATTGATTTTGTGTGGATGTATAACCAAATGAATGGGTATTTATAGAGTTTTATGGTGAAATTTCTGCACAAATATTTTTTATTAATTATTTTAGCCGTTGGATTTTAATTTGGGCCGTTGGATGATTTTTTTTACCGTTAGATTTGATATCATTTGATCACAGCCGTTGGATTACAAGTAAAAGTTTAAAAAAAAAAAAAGTTTGAAATCTGACCGTTGGATCATCCAACGGTCGACAAATCTGGACCGTTGATTTCCAACGGTAACCTGCAAGTGGCCGACAAGGTTGGCGCCAGCCTTGCGCCAGCCGTGACGTCAGCGCGCCCTCTCTCCTGCGCCAGGTGCGTGCGGTGCGTGCGCGCGTCTCCTCCCCTTGCGTGGCTTCCACGCGCGGCTCGCCCACTCTCAGTGTGGGGCCCACGTGTTTTGGCCGGGCCAATTCTTTGGCCAATTTGTTTTTTTTTGGGTTACCTTGGGCCTATTTGTTGCCCATTGTTGGAGCACCAAAGGCAAAGGCCTATGGCCTAAAAATGTTGGCCTTTGGCTACCATTGGAGATGGCCTAAGGGGGTCAAACTTCAATGGTACGTACCATTGAATGGAATGGTACGTACTGCTGAATGATTTAAGATTCATTTGGAGTCCACATCAAATTAATCTGGACCATTCAATGGCCGTACCATTGAATGGTACGTACCACTGAAGATTTTTTCCAAATAAGGAGCAAAGTATTGTTTTATTTGTCACTGTTAGGGCATTTTTTGTAATTATGGAGACTCCCTATAAAGGATGTCACGAGATTAACGTTCTTTCTTATAGAACAAAAATTTCAAGAATATCTCACTTATGAGCAATTTTATTTAATTTTAATCTCATTTATTGACATAATTGTTTATTTAAGGAATATAATTGCCCCTTAGAGCTTTGGTTTTAGCTTTAAGTATCAGATTTTAGAATCCGAGCCTATAATCTTAGGGCTTGTTTTATGTCTAAATTGGCTTGGCTTGGACAATCCACTAGATTCAATGAATTTTGAATAGAAATATGGATATCAATTTGGATATTTTGTCAAAGTGAAGGTAGAAGATGGAGAAGTTATGAAGAAAACTTGTCCCTCTCAATCTTACCATTTTTGTGGGGATTAGGAGGTATATGTATTCTTCATGACTTCTCCATCTTCTACCCTTACTTGGACAAAATGTGCAAGTTGGTATTCATATTTTCATCCATTATTCATGGAATTTAGTGAGTTGTCCAAGCCAAGCCAATCCTAAACATCAAACAAGGCCTTAAAGTTTAAGATTTAAATGGTGATTCTTGATCTTAAGACGATCAACTGTGTTAATAAATAAAATCAAAGTTGGAAAAAAAATTGAGTAGACATGAAGTTTCTCAACACATCACTGCCCAAAAAATAAGTATTGGTAATTAGTTTGCTCCTTAATTGAATAGATAATCTCCGGTTCAGATAATTCAAAGTATTTTATATTTTTCGTGAAGGTAATCATGCATCAAGATTCAAACGCTTTGACAAACCATGGTGCTATATATTTGGTGCATACTATCTTTGGGTGGATCCATTTCTTTATTTGTCACAACGGGAAGTTTGTTTTATTGATTTGTAACAAAGTCGCACGAGTACCAATTTCAATTCAGTACACATAATTGTTATCCAAATATTATGTTAATATCCTCAGTAGTCACAAAATCCGAAGGCATTGCCCATACGTATTCTTCTTATGAAGTTATATCGAACGAATCGTCTAATTCGAAAAATGCTAGGATGATCATGTTTATAGTAAGAAAAATTAGATTGTTTCTATGCAGCAGCAACATGGTTAATAAATATTTTATTTGCCAAAGAAAATAACACTTAATTAGCACACGAAGCGATCTTTAACATGGGAGAGAAACTGGAAATATGGATACCGCCATGATCGGCTCAAAGCTAAAGGGCCACAAACTCCCCAAAACCCTACAATGAAACCAAGTGCCACTGAAATATAAAACCATGGAATTTCATCTGCCTTGTCATGCACATCTTTCATTTCCGTAGTTGTATTATTACTTGTGTTCAACTGTTGGCACTCGTTTGGAAGCGGAGCGCCACAAAGTCCCGGGTTACCCTCAAAGGCAGTGGCATTGAAGCCTTGGAGCTGAGTGCCTGACGGAACTTGTCCACGGAGATTATTGTGTGCAACACTAAATGAAGCCAAGAAATGAAGACTTGATAGTGACGCTGGGATTCCACCCGCCAAATGGTTTATTGAGAGGTCTAATTTCTCCAAGTTTTTGCAGTTACATATTTGGTTTGGAATGTCGCCGGAGAAGTTGTTGAGGCTAAGATCCAGTTCTTGAAGAAGTTGCAGTTGGCCAATCTCAAGGGGTATATTGCCAGTTAGACTGTTGTTCCTGAGGGAGATTGCTCTTGGCATGTTGGACAGATACTTGTACTGTGAAGCAGTTGCAGACACATTAACGCGTTCGTAGTAAACGGGCAACTCAAAATAATCACCATTGTCTGTTTGATTTGCAGCATTTCGCAATACAAGCGCTCGTAGTCCGCAAAGCTCCCTTGGAAATTCACCTGAAATCAAGTTATTATTCAAGCTTAAAATGAAAAGACTTGGAAAATCCCCCAACCAACGAGGTATTGTGCCTGCGAGTCTGTTAAAAGACAGATCCAGGATTTTCAGTTTCGTGAGCTTTGACAGCCATGCAGGTACTTGACCTTTCAATTGGCACCTAGAGAAACTCAAAACACGGAGATTTTGGAACCCTGGATCAACCATGATATCACCATCCGGCATCTCTTCACCTTGAAAAGTACTTGTAAGAAGGGGATCCATTCTGTTGTTTGTTTAGAGTGATAGGTGAGGACGTCATTGCTGAAAGACGTTTGGCTTGGTATTCTGCCTTCAAATGCAGTGTTCATCGTTGATAGCAATCAGAGTGCGGAGATGACCTGGTTTGCCACAAATTTGACAAACGTTCTTTCTCCGCAGCTCGCTTTGTCTCCATTACCTTGGTTGTTACGCGGATGATTGTTATTGCGAGGATTGTTCCCTCGTGGAGGCTGCACCACAGTTTCAGGGTTGCCTCGTCCACCACCACGAGATCTCGTCCACCACCACGGCCTCGTGTTATTAGAAGGCCACAAAAGCGATGTGATGGCGCCTTGACCAAAGGAACATTGTGTTCACGCCGATCGTAGATCCGTAGTCGACTAATAAGGATTCAGAGTTGGATATGTGATTGGAGTGTCTACGAGCTTGTGCCGGCGCTCACGATCGTCTCGACGGCCCAAGATTATTAGCACAATGCGGAGCAGTTCTTCATCACTCACGGTTGCCGAGGGCAAGGTTGTCGGCTATTGCATTCATTGGATCGGTAATCGCCCGCAGATGATCACACTTTTTTATGCGCCTTGACGCATTTCTCATAAACAAAATGCGATTTTGAGATGTGGATGCATACCTTTGCTCGAGAGCTTCCCGGTGCTTTCGAAGGTTCTTTTTTCACTTGCCACCACCAGACGAGAGGCGAAGCGGTGAGAGATCATTAATCCCGGCTTCGAATCATTTTGATCTGCTTTGCACCCAGTTGTGTCTGTTTGGATTACTTGATGTCTGAACCATCAACATGTTTCGCGAGGACATAGCATCGTGCCATCAACTTTAAGCCCATCGGATCACTGCTTTTTCAAAATAGGGGAGAATTTGTGCCAACCCGCGATGGGTAGTTGGTCTTTTATCTAATTTGATGTTCTGCTTGATGCGGAAAAGGTTGGAAAGGTGGTGTGTTGGGGTTGGAATTAACACTTGAGGAGCAGCGTTTTCGGCCATAGGCAGTGTTGGGAAGAGATAACGAGGACTGAGATCTTTGTGGGTTAGACAAAAAAGGCACATGGAGACCATATAAAACTTAAGATTACGAGTTTTCTTACACTTTGTTTTGCATACTCTATTGGTAGCCAGGTTACTTTGTGTTACCAACCTCAGCTTTGATTACTACGGGGTTTTGAAATCCTGTTACAGGAGATTCAAAATTCAAAGATACCGCGACAAAAAGCTACAGTTACAAGATTTAAAATATACATCCTAGAAACAAGAAATAAAAACGTTGAGGAGTTCGAAACATGAAACAAACTCTGAAAGTATCTTTGGACTCCTCGATGCACGGTGGAATTATCTAGAGGTTGACTTCGTCTACTTGATGCCACTGAGACTTTGCAACCCCTTCAATATCTCCATTGCCCATTGACATTGGTCAATACATTATGAGAAACGAGAGGAAGGACAAGGATTTCAATGAAAGGATCTCGGGTTGTATTTGACCCTCAAGATCATTTGCACTCGATCCCAGTGCTATGAGGGACATGCATGAGTAAAGGTATATCGGCCCAAGGTACAGTGATTCTCGATGAAGTCGGGGATTTACTAGAAGTTGAGTAAAATTAGCGTGGATATATCTCACTTGGCTTGATTGAATCGAGATTTAGTTCTATAAGGCTTGTGCAGAATTCATCAAAAGCGAGGAAGATGGCCTTCTAGATTATTGAAATGGAAGATTACAAGCTTCAATCTTGAGAGCTTCCCGATATGGGTAAGGCTGCTTGTTGTGCGAGGAAGCAAACAGCCAAGTGAGGAGTGAATAACAAAAGCAATTTGGCAGTAGAGATGAAAGAGTAAGGCACACGAGATTATCTTGGTTCGACAGCTTGCCTACATCGATTTGGAGACTGGAATTTCACTTTAATCAATGAGAACTTACAAACAGTGTTTTAACACTCAATTTCCCAATGACCCAATTAACCCAGCTCACACTTTCATAATAGAAAAGAAAGGAACAAATACAAAACAAGAACGGCCGAGTGATTGCTGCGGAACCAATCGGGATGCTACAAGTGTCGGGTTGCTCGGCACTTCACTTCTTTTCTCTTGTGTTCTATCCGGGTTACTTCTCTCACTCTCCTCCTTTCAGTTATTCCCAATGACTTTTATAAAGCGCGGAATAAATATCTGCGGAGATAGCAAGTTAAAAAAACCTTGATAAACCAACCAGAGACATAATAAATGTCTCCACTAATATTTGTCTTCCACTTTCCTTGGTGCCAACCAACTTCCATAAATGCAGCAGAAAATGGTTTGAAACCCTTAATCAACAATCTCCACCTTGGCCAAACCTCACAGACAAACTCTCCCAATGCTAAATCTCACATCCCATGGGGCAATCAACAGTTCAGTTCCAATCAAGTCTAGGCGGTGCTTAAACTTGAGCAGCGAGATTGGCTTTGTTAACATATCCGGTTTGGATTGCTCGGCGAGTTCAATCTTAAGGAAAAACGTCTACTCATTGACAATCTCGCGAACAAAATGGAAACCTCCACTTTCCCGATATGTTTGTTCGTGCATGATAAAACGATTCTTTGCTAAATGAATAGCGTGTCTGCAATGAGAGCCGCATCCACATGATCTTATTTGAATCCACAAGTCATCAGCGACCGCCCGACCATATAGCTTCCTTTATTGCCTGTTCTTGCCGTGTATTGACCTACGGTTGTTGACAGCTTAAGCTGTAGATTCTTGGAGTCGATCTCTGACTTATTGGACCTCGGCCAATAAGTGAATACAAAACGATGAGTGGATGCAGCTTGTCAAGTCACTGCGAGAAATCGAGAATCCCTTATCTGACAACACATTTTCGATAAGCTTTATTTTATTTGGAACAACCCCAAACCAACATCCTGAGTACCCAAAATATGCGTAGAATTGATTTCCATGACTTGCCAATGTCCTTTTCTGGATTATGCATATATCTGCGACAATACTCCATGACTTGTGAGATATCGAGACCTTGTACACACCATTGCATACATCGAACTACCAACGGCATTTGCATAAAGATTTGAGCCATGTCTGATTTTCTTCTTGATTTTAGGAGACATAGAAGCAGGGCTTGAAATGAGGGGCAAGAGGTATCTTGTGGGTTTGAATTTCAATCATCCCAAAGCATTTTGTATTTTTCTTCAAATCTTGTTTGACTTAGACTAACCTTGCCCGTAGCTCTGTCTCTTTCAATTTCCATACGAGAAATTTCCAGAAGCCTCTGAGTCACTTTAAATACCGAATTCCTTTACTCGAGTTGGGCACTTCAACCTATCAATCTCCACTTTGCTCTTACATGCTATAGTATATCATCAACATACTAAAAGCAAATAAATAGAAGGTTCCATCTTACAGTTTGCGAGTATGCAATGATAAGTATTGACTTCTTGTATACTTTTCTCGACCATAAATCACGATCAAATCGCTTGTACCATTGTCTCGGAGGCTAACTTGGCCAGTACAATGATTTTCCAATTTGCAAACCCAATTTTCCTTTCAGCCCAACTTTTTGAATCATACGGTTGAGACATATAAATCTCTTCCTCCAAATCACCGTGTAAGAATGCGATCTTGACATCAAGGTCCAGGCCAACTCGAATCCAAGTGTGCCACAAAGCATCCAGCAATTCGAATCGAAGAGTGTTTTACTAGAAAGGAGAGAAAACCTCATTGTAGTCAATGCCTTCTTTGAGCATAACCTTTAGCTACCAATCGGCTTTGAATCTTACACATTATCTTTTCCCAACGATTCCATCTTAACTTTTTGCATACACCCATTTTGCAACCAATTTCTTTCTTCCTTTTGGCAAGCCAGACAGTTTCAAGTCTTATTTTATGGAGAGATTTCATCTCTCGTCCCATCACTTTTCTTCAACTCCATGCACTCTGACTTATGGCCGGCTTCTTTATAAGAGGAAGGGAACATCATCTTCAATAAGCTGGAAGTGCATATGCCTGTGCTCCGATAAAAATCGGTAGCTTCAATTTCTCTTCTCGATCTTACGGTTGCAATATAGTGTTGTTTACGTGGAGGCTCTTGGGTTGTTGCCTCTTCTTCATCTCATCCTCGTCATCATCATAATTAACTATGGGGCGGAATACGTAACATCGGACCTTCTTGGGACAAGCTGGAGTCTTTAGTAACTCCACTGCTTTGAGTTACTACGTGGTCTCAAGGCTAGCTTTTAGTTTCACCCCTTCATGCGATACGATTAGCCATAGTTGCCTGCGTCAAGTCACGTCTCTGCACACAACAAATTTCTTCTCAATGGACACCGAGAGACGGTATCCGCTACGCCGGTACTAAATCCCATAAATAGAGCCTTCTTTGCTCTTGGATCGACTTACTTTCCACTGACATGATAGTAAGCGGAGACAACCAAATATGTGTAAGAACTTATAATCGGTACAAGGTTTACCGAGACCATACTTCCCGTGGGTGTTTGCCCTCGTTTGCGGCCGGTGGCGGTCGATTAATGAGATGACTTGCATAGGTGATTGCCTCGGCCAAAATGCCTTGCTTAAACCGGCATTAGACAACATACATCGAACTTTCTCAAGTAAAGTGCGATTCATGCGCTTCTGCCACTCCATTACATTTGTGGTGTCTACTACAGCAAGTGAAGTGCCTCTTGTACCCTAAATCTTGACAAACCTTGAAAAGGATCGGACTTGCTTGTTCCACCTCCATTATGCGATCTAAGAGTCTTGATCTTTAGAGCCACTTTGAGTTTCAATCATCTTTTTCCTAGCAGGAATTTCTCCCATGACTTCATCTTTCGTTTCATGGTGTACGCAATACTCTTGGAGAAGTCATCGAAGGAAACAAAGTAATGGCTTCCTCCCCCAAGATGCATTCTTGGAAGGTCCCATTACATCGGTGTGTACATAATCAAGGATGCCTTTAGTGTTATGAACAAGCATGATTATGCAAACTTTACTCGTTTGCTTTCCCAACACGCAATGTTCATAATTCCAATTTGCAAGCCTTTTGCACCTTTTCAATAAGCCTTGCTTTACCAATCCTTACCAATACCTTTTCTGACATGCCGAGGCGCATATGCCATAACATAGTGGAATCTGTGCAATCTGCTTGATTGACGGCGACTCCACCAATAGCGTATTGCTCCCCACCCAAGAAATACAAGTTATTTTTGTCTTCTTCCTTTCATCACCACCATTGCTCCATGTCTTGCTTCAAGAACTCCACCTTCCATGGTGATCTTAAGATCATAGTTCAAATTCCCGAGAGAAATAAGATTTTCTTCATTTCGGTATATCACAGAACATCAACTTAATTCTCACGACTATTCCATCATGCATTCTCAAGCAGTTTACCTATCCACTTGTGCTTTACAAGCATTATTATTACATCAGAAACAACTCACCATCCGGTTCTAGAAACTAGAAAACCATTCCCGAATGGGACATATATGATAAGGTGCGGCGGAGTCAAAAATCCACTCCTTGGGGTGACCATCGAAGTTGAACTGGAGCAAAGCAAGCTTCGTAGTCATCTTCTTTGATTTTGCAGCATTTGTGAGAACCTACTCTCCTTCTCTTTGTTCTTCAATTTGGGGCGATCTTTCTTCCAATGTCCCTTTTAGCGACAGAAAGCACACTCGTCTTTAGCGAGAAACTTTCCTCGAGACTTTGAGCGAGATTTCCCTCTCTTTCCAAATTTTCTTCCTTACATTCTGCCGCAACCGATGCCTCGGTTTGTGAGCTGTGAGCCTTTAAGTCCTTCTTTCTACACTCATGGTTCACCAATGCGTGACTACCTCATCAAGTTTCACCTCGGATTTTCCATACAACAAGTAGTTGTCAAATGATCCACATAATCATCGAGGCAAAATTTAGCAAACATAATGCCTTATCCTGCATTCGAGGAATTTTGCACGTCAAGGTTTGCTAGATGCAGCCAGTATCTTATTATAATCATTTAGGTGTTCATGCATAGAAGTACGGTACATCTTGTGAGGAAAAGTCTTTTCTTCAAGAAGAGCCGATTTTTACGCGGCTCTTGGTCATATATTTTTCTTCGACTTTATCCATAACTCCTTCGGCAGAGAATATACCCTTCATATAATGAATGTTTCAACTCCCTTATCAAGAAATGATCGAATAGCGACCTGACATGAAGATTCATCGTGTCCCCTTGCTTGTCTTCAATGTCTTACGGTTTGTCTTCGAACCATATCAACTCTTGTTGGTACAATACATCGTAACCCGGCATTGCCCACATTGCCAAAAGTATTAGAACCGTTGAATTTATCAACCTCCAACCTTGTAGTAGCCATTTGGTGTCTATTTGATGTAGACGATGGCCAGTCGACTCCTTTCCTTTCTGAGACTCGAGTTTCACCTCCTAGCCATTTCACTCCCAACTGCCCAGTCGAAACAGGCGGGCTCGATGCACTTGTTGTGCGGGAAGCAAAGCTGTAAGTGAGAGTGAACTAACAAAGCAGGCTGGCAAAGTAGAGATGAAAAGAAGTAAAATATATGAAGATTTATCTTGGTTCGGCAGCTTGCCTACATCCGGTTTGGGGCTATGGAAATTTCACTTTAATCAATGAGAACTTTTACAAACGATGTTTTAACACTCAATTTCCCAATGACCCAATTAACCCAAGCTCACACTCATAATAGAAAAGAGAACCAGATACAACGAAGCAGTAAAGTCGGATTGCTCTGGAACCAATCGAGTTCTTTTACAAATTATCGGGTTGCTCTGGCACTTCCTTCTTTTCTCTTTGTGTTCTATCGGAGTGCTTCTCTCACTCTCCTCCTTTTTTGATTATTCCCCAACAGCTTTTATAAAGCCAAAAGCTGAGAATAAATATCTCTTGGAGATAGCAAGGTTAAAACATGATAAACCAACTGGAACCTAATAAATGTCTCCACTAATATTGTCTTCCACTTTCTTCAGCTGTAACCCGGCTTGGCCATCTGAGAAAATGGTTTCAGTAAACAATCAACAAACACGCCTTAGCTCGGTGATTACAATAGAGATCCAAGGCTTGTGAGTTGGTGAAATTTGTAATGTTTTAAATAATATAGGCCGAGAAAGCATATTGGAAGGCAATGAAATTTCTTCAAGTGCAAGAGCACTGTAAATGTCACTTGGAAGTGTCCCTGAAAGGTTATTGAAGCCTGCATGGAAAGAGTTGGAGTTTCGAACAGTTTCTAGTCCGAGAGGAATAGGCCACTGAAATCATTGAGGGAGAGTCCAAGAGCCTGACTGAAGAAGAAGAATAAAAACAGATAAAGAGGATGGCATTTGGCCTGTAAGTAGATTGTTGCTGACATTCAAACTGCTCAAAGAATCCATGCATGCTGGAGGAATGAAGATGGAGTTGTTCCATTGATTCGATTGCTGGATAAATCCACCATTCAGATATAACTTGATGGTAGGGATAGCGATAGTTCTCAGAGAGAAGGTTGCAGCTCAAATCAAGGATCTGAAGAAGCGGCTCAAGGACAAAAAGAGTCCAGGTTTTAGAGGACCAGAAAGCAGATTGTGGGAGAGATTGAAGTGCGAAAGATGTGAGAGGTTTCCAAGAGAGAAATAAAAGCCTCCTTAGGCCCTTTGGAGGGCAACAACAAACGAGTTATCCTACCATCCTTATCACAAGTGATGCCCTCCCCATCGACAACAATCTTTGGAAGACCAGTTTAAGCTTGAAGAAGCGAAATCAAATGAAGATAAAAGAGAGTCTTGATCCATTTTTGTGCATGCATGGATTGTAGAACTAAAACTTGAGATAAAAAAGATGAAGAGGAAGCCATAAAAGTTAGATGATTAATCTGGTCGCATGGCTCTTGTATATCAGATTTCTTACAGGTTTTGTTACATTTATATCCAGAATATACACTGCTTTGTTTACACCAGAAGAGCAAGAAACAGCATCAAATTGCAAGCAAATCCTTTCTTTTGACTAGTGAAAAACGATTTTAGTCATGATTACGAAAGAACTTTCGGTTTGAAAGAAGAAAAATGATGATGACTCGGTACGTAGGGCAGAAATATTTTAAGCAGAGAAAGTATAGAATACTCCCTAATAGTGTTAATTAGCACCAAACATTTTTAATTCCCCCTTGTGACATTGGTCAATCTGTTGTGTGGGCAAGTGAGAGGAAGGACAGAATTTCAGGAAATAATCTGAGGTTTGAAATCTGAAAGAAGCAAAGACGTTAAATTAATTAATTGTATCAAATATTTGATTTGCACAGCTGTCTAAACTCTTTATTTACTTTATTAAGAGATAGTAATCATTGACATCATTAGTAAGAGATAGTATGTTGATTTTCTGCAGATTGGTTTCAAAAGGGGTTACTTGAGGGAAGTTGATAAGCTGACAATAGGCTGGTGGAAGGTCAATTGAACAAGATATTACATTTATTTTTTTTATACAAGCGAAATTGGGAAGAGAAGTTCGAACATAGATTCTCAGGTGCAGGAGCTCAACTCGTTCGTTGGCTCATCATCTCCCTCATTATTCTTTCATATCTCATTCTAATTATTATTTTCTTTCATATCTTATTCTAATTATTCTTTCACTTTGAAGGCATAGGCACCCCAGGAAAAAGAAATTCCCAAAGTTTACAATCAAACACTCAAAAACATTAACAAGAATGCTCAAATTTAAGTAGAAACTAATAATACTTATAGTAGTTACTAGATGAAAATAATAGGGTTAACCTGTTTTACACCACAAGGTTTGGGGGTCATTTGTAAAGTGAGCCATGAGGTTTTACAACTTACTGCATATATATTACACCACGTGTTATACGAATTGCGCAATTTAACCTCTCCATCAATTTCTTGTCCAATTAGACTTAAGTGCTAATGTGACATATGCTTTACCCATATTTTGACAAACAAGCACTGCTTCAAAGTGAAAATAAAAGTTACAAGCACACTATGTTAGCTTGATACATATTAAGTGATATGGTAGGTCATCCCTATATTGGTAAGTACTATACTTCACAATTTCAAAATCTTGGAATTTTGAAAGGGTTTTCCTATTCCTTTTTTTTTTTTTTTCTTCTAATTTTCTTGAAACAAGCGATATTCTATTTCAAATAATCTAAAATGCGGGGGGAGAGAATTTGGAATTGAGTGCATGAAAGGGCATATCCAATGGAGCTACGCCTAAGCAGTTGTAATGTATATGGTAGTTCTAAGGAGATTCCTACCAACCCACGATGGAGGGTGCAAAATTTCTACTCGAGTTTTATCTGGACTTTGGACTACTCATTCTTCAAAGTCTTCATAATTTGAAAGCAAAGACTTCAACTATGGCGAACAAGATTTAAACCATCACCTTCCTTCTCCTTATGGTATATACAACCGAAACGCGTAAGCAATATAATCCGGCATAGAAATAGCGAATAAAAACCATGTTTTGTGATCTCACCCCTCATTTCTACAAACTATGCATGCAACAAAGCAGATCCGCGAATCTCTTTCATCCTCTTTCGATGCCTCCTTCTCCTTTAAAATTGGTCTTCTAGTAGTGATTGTTGTCACTGGGAAGGCATCACTGTAACCGGAGATGGTAGGTGATGAGTCGATATTATATTATAATTTTATGAGTTTTTCAAGTTAGCTTTTATGTTTGTTTTTAAGAGAGAATTTTGATACTTCTCTATGTTTTTGTCATAGGATGGGTTGAATCGGTTTGAGCATTAAAAATGGACAAATTGCGAAGTTTTGGAGCTAAAAATTTATGTCAGCGTTTCCAAGCCTTAATTCTATGCGTTTGATTGTGATGAATAATTGAAGACGGATGCGTAATTTGGACAAATTCGTTTTAGGCTTATTTGGCATATAAGTGATCCAAGATGACGTTTTTTGGGCTAAAGTCTCTTCTACAAAGTTGTAGAGGACGTTTTTATCTTTCCAAACGACCTATTATGGACTAATTAGGCTGATTTGGTCAATCAAAAAGATTTTACTGCAGTCCAAATCCTTGTTAGAAAAGGAATGCATCAATTTATTTATTTTTGTTTCTGATTCTTTGGGAAGCTTATTTTTAGTAAATTTAGTTTTTAGTAGTATATATAGCCGAGTCTCTAGGTTAAAAGAAGATAACGAATTTTTGAAGAGAAAATTAGTGGGCTTCGGTACAGCTTTTACAACGGTGTTTTCTAAACTTTTATTAATTTATTTTTAGGATTTCAATTATGATTATGCGTAACCATTCTTTTTCTAAAGGTGAGGCCTTGAGCGGCACCAGCATGAATATGTAGTTTCTTTTCAATTGCTTATGATATTATGCATGTTACTTTGAATTATCCCAATCACGGTTTAAACTATCTATTTATCTTAGGCTTGATCACCATTAGGATGTTTTAAACAAGTAATGGGATGCAATTTATGTTGAATAACATCCTTAAATTGGCTAGGAGCTTCTTGTGATTGATAATTGTAGGATTCACTTAGGCCCGAATATCACGCTCTTAAGGGTTGCATAGTTTTTCAAAAGGTTTTCACAAAGCAGCAAGCTGGAGTCTTGCATGTTCATATTTGATCACGAATATCACGAGACGGGGTTGCGTATTAGATATACATTCTGGCTAGAATATCACTAGTAGAATATGCAATTAGAAAACCTAACCTTCAAGTGTATGTAATTCACATAAGTAATTAGTAGAACTATATAGGATTGTTATTGAGTGATGGTTGAGGCTTTAGTGTTGCTTGCCTTTGATTTAGATAATTGTTGACCGAACTTTATTTTTGAGTATTTTAATTCTATGAATTAATTATTTTTAATTTAATTGTTTTGTTATTTTAATTCTATGATCTTAGATTTTTATTTCTTGTATAACATAGTTAATTAAAGAATCATTTTTAAATACAAGTTATTCACATCGATCTACGTGGAGCGACCTTGCTTGAGTTATCTATACTACAATAACCTTTACTCTTGTAAGTATTTTTATGTGATTTTTGCCTTCAATTTGGGTGTGGTAAAATTGCTATCGAGTAGGGTAACATTTGTTTGTTGCCTCCAAGCAACTCCATGGAGGCGTTTCTCGATCTCTTGGAAACGTTAAGCTTCTTTCACATCTCCAATCTCTCCCACAATTTGTACCGGCTCTCTCTTGAACTCAGGATGTTTTTGTCCTTGAGTGTAGAGATCCTTGATTTGAGCTATAACTAATAGCAATTTTACACCAAATTTAAGGTAAAAATCACATAAAAATACTTGCAAGAGTACAAAGGTTATTGTAGTATAGATAACTCAAGCAAGGTCATTTCCACAAAGGAAGCGATGTGATATTTAAAAGCGATTCTTAATTAACTATTTAATACAAGAAATAACAATGCGAGATCATGAATTAAAATAACAAAACAATTAAAAGTAAAAAAATAATAGAATTGGGAGGAATTAAAATACTCAAAATAAGTTCGTCAGCAATTGTCGAAATCAAATAAGACTTTAGTACTTCGGCCATAAGCCCACATGCTAATCATATAGTTCTACCAAATTACTATGAATTACATATCTGCACACCGCCGGGTTTTCCATAATGCATATTCTCGCCGGAAGTGATATTATTGGCATATATCAACACAACCTACGTGATATTAGGATCAAATATGAACATGCCAATAAATTTTGTGGCTGCACAACGGCTCTGCAACCCTTAAGAGTAATGTGCACGGTGAGCAAATTATCCATCACGAAAGCAAGCCCTAGCCAGTAGAATTGATATTCAACAAATTACATCAATATCTAAACATCAATGGTGATCAAGCATTAAAATAAATAGATAGTTTAAACGATATTTGATAATTCCAAGTAAACATATAATATCATAACTCACAGTATGAAAAAGAAGCTTATGATAATGTTAAGGCTTTGGGCCTCACCTAAAAATTGGTCGTGTCTGGTAGTCGCAAAAATTATGAACAAAAGTTTAGAAACCTGTTGAAGTCAGCTTATTCTCCAACAATCTCAAATTCGTTCATAAACCTAGAGACTCGTATATATTTACTAGAGAAAACCAAATCCTACTAAAAATGAGCTTCCCAAAAATCGAAACAAAAACAAAAACACAAAATTAAAATTGCAGTTCGCTTTTGCTGAAGAGATTTGGACTCTGGCATTTTTGATTGACCAAATCAGCTGAATGGGCCCATATTAATGGATTGATAAAGCGTCGTCTGTTTTTTGTAGAAAAACAACCCAAAAGCGCCATTTAGTCCTTATAATATCAAATAAGCAAAAAGCGTGAATCTACCAAGAAATTATGCAATACATCTTCAATTATTCATCGCGATCAAACGGCATAAAATTAAGGCTTGAAATTTTGACATAATCTTGAGGAAGCAAACATACAAATTATCCATTTGCAGCATAAAAGCCCACGGTTCAAATCATTATTTTAAATCTCCCAAAAACAAAAATAAGCTAACTTAGAATACCATAAAATATAATATAATATTGACTGATTAATAACCTTTTCCTCGCCATTACCATTATCTTTATCATCAAGTTACACATCCAAACAGTTGATTTTCAGACAATCAATTCAACGGAACAATTCCATCTTCATTCCTCAGCATGCCTGGAATTTGTGCTGCTTGAATGTCAGCAATAATCATTTACAGGCTGTCTCATCCTCTATCTGTCTTCGTTCCTCTTCGCTTAGAGTCTTGGATTTCTCCCACAATAATTTCCAGTGGCTCAATTCCTCGGACTAGGAAACTGTTCCAAATCGGATGTCTTTCATGCCGACAGTTCTCTGTCAGGGTCCTAGTATCTACAATGCTCAGGCATGAAATTTCATTACCTTCCAATATGGAAGCACTTTTCGGTCCCATCAGTGAAAATATTAGGGAAGCTCTCCAGTTTAAAGCTCATGCTCCTTCATTTCAACAATCTCGAAGGTCCTTTGCCCCCACCTTTGATGAATTGCGCAAACCTTGTTGACCTAAATCTGGGGATTCAACCATTTTAGTGGTAACATCTCGGCATGATTTCTCTAAACTTACTCAGCTGAGTAAACTGCGATTTTTACGAATAATCGCTTCTATAGTCTCTTGCCAATAAGCCTTTACTCATGCAAATAACTCAAAGCACTTCGACTGGCTGAAAACAATCTTGAGAGGACAAATACAACCTGAGATTCTTTCGTTGAAATCGTTTGTCTTTCCTCTCGCTTTCTGTAAACAGATTGACCAATGCGACCAGGGCAATGAAGATATTGATGGGTTGCAAAAGTCTCAGGAGTAGGTACTCCTTTCAGGCAATTTTCTCGATGAAGAGAAATGCCAGATGGTATTTATGGTTGGTAATGAATAATAACTTGTTTTCAGGAGAATTTCGAAGGAGTTTTGCAGACTACAAGCGTTGGTATCACAAAATGCTGCAACTCAAACAAGCTATGATTATCTCGAGTTTCCCATCTACCAACGAGTTAATGCGTCTGTAACTGCCTTGCAGTACAAGTATCTATCCCAACATACCAGAGCAATCTACCTCAGGAATAACAGTTTAAGTGGTAATATACCGTTTGAAATTGGTCAATTACCTTCTTGAGAACTAGTTCGCGTCAACAAATTTTCTGGAGAAATTCCAAACCAAATATCGAACCTCACAAGCTTGGAAAGATTAGACCTCTCGAGAAATCATCTGTCAGGCGGAATCCCAGCATCAATGTCAAGTCTCCATTTCTTGTCTACATTTACGGTTGCTTACAACAACCTTCAAGGAATAAAACCATCCGACGCACTCAGATCGAAGGCATGAATGCCACTGCATTCGAGGGAACCAAGAACTTTGTGGTGCCCCACTTCCAAACAAATGGCAACAGATGAATACAAGTAATGACATTGAAGATGTGCACACTGGTAATGGAAAAGGAGTTCCGTGGTTTCATTTTTCTGTAGTTTTTTGGTTTTATTGTCGGTTCTAAAGTCTGTGGCTCTTTAGTGTTTATTAGGTCTTGGAGATATGCATATTTCCTGTTTCTGAGCAATGTTAAGATAAGCTCATAGCCATAGGGATGGCAAATTAACAAGTACGATTATTGCTTGTATGACAAGTTAATAGTATTGCCTAATTGGATGGCATAAGCCCCCTTTTCACTTTGTTTCTCACTTTTTTGTTGTTGCATTCTCTCCAAACTATCAATACTTCCCCAGTCCTGCCCGGAATCAAGAACCCGGGAAAAATCTATATTTCCTAATGTTCATATCTGTAATCCTAAATAACTCCTTAAGTCTTTGGTTTGTTAATTTATTTTCTGCAAAGTTTCTAGTGAAAAAGACTCAAACATTAAAGAATAAAGACGACATGGAAATCTTGCAGGAAAAATAATATATATACCAAGCAAGTGGAATTGTGCATAGTATAATTTCATCTTTCTGATGCTTCTTTCTTCGTAACTTTACTTCTAGGAAAATTGACTGGAATGATGAAAATACAAAATATCAATTATTGAATGATCACTTTTGAATTTTTTTAATATAAGTCAATATTTGATAATGTCTTCATATCAGATGATATATGTCGTCATTATTTGATTTTGATTATTTCAGCGATTAAAATTTGTAAAATCCTCTTTCAGTCAATTTCCTAGTTGGTTGGGGACCCAGCCCTTCCCAACCAAACTTCAACAAGTTTCCAAAGGAACTGCAGGCTGCCAATGTTGGTATCTAGAAAACACTGACGCTCAACAGACCACAAATATCTTGAACTCCCCATGATCATCATTGATAGTACAAATTCTTTACATCAAAACTGTTGGAATTTTAAGTGGTATTTCAAAATACAAAATCACATCTTAACTAACCTTTGTCATATATATTGTTTTATTTCACAATTGAATTTGATTCTTTTTGGCATTAATTCATTTTATAACCTTTGTTATTTGTTACCTTTAAAAATAACTTATCAGATTGTACACTTTCAATGCATTTGATATCAAATCTTTTATAAGTATTTTATTTTATTCCAATTTTATTTCATTTGACTGTTTGGACATTGCATTAGAATTGGTTTCTTCTAGTTATTGTTTTCCAAGTTGGATGAAAACAAAATTCCTTGATTACATGAGTTATTGTTTTTTAATGTATTGATTAACAATTATATTTCAATGCATAGACGTTACAATCTTTTGATTTAATCTATTTCAATTGCCATGATTATACAACAGTTTTTTGGGCTCGGCCTCTACTACATATACGAAGATCATCCTCTTTGTTCAAATATAAAATTGCTTATTCTATTATTTGAGTGTCTTTCGATTTCATTTTCTTTTCAAGGGAAAGATTCAAGTTGTTCATCCGACCTAGAAATGTGCGATCGACCTAAGTATTGCGGTGTACACTTACAGGTCAATAGGTTGTTGTATCTGGGCGTAGGGGCGCCATAACTATTACCGAGATACTATCTCAGATGGCGAAATCTACTCTTAAGGGCCCAGGTGACTTACACGCCTCGACTAATTTTTGTTTGTGATCAAAGAAGCATCGGCCGGTTCGTGATCGAAGGAGCGATCTACCAACTACAATTTTCTAACAATCTTAAGAGTAGATTATGGGCCCTTCCGTTTGGTGCCTTCTTCTTGCTTCCAATGTTCTTGCTACCAAGCTTCTTTGATGTTTCCAAGATCGACGCTTTCAATGGAGCCCATTTCAAGCGGCGGCAAGAAAAGTCTTTCTCAGCACTTGACATTATCAACTTTCTTCTATACAAACCCAAGCCAAAGAAGCCACCGACAACTATCGAAGGATTTAGAGTTATGGGAGAAAGGTAACAAAATATACAGGCACACAATGTTGAGCACACTTTCCAATGAGCTTTTTGATATCTATTGTTCTTATAAGTTGCATGTGAATTTGGGAAATTTTTTAATAAAGTATGTAGTTGAAGGAATCTTTGGCACACAAAAATATCTTTGTTGGAAATTTTACGAAATTCCAAATGGTGGAAGACAAAGATGTATCCTTTACAAATTCATGAGTTCCACAAGCTCGTCAATGACTTGAAGAATGAGGATATAGATTTGCAGCACGTTCTTGTGTGGAAGTTGAGGAAGCTCCACTGAATCATGGAAGGGCGCAAGAACAACATGAAACATAAAGAAACAAGTGAGTCTTGAAGATCGATCGTGCACACATTGAATCGAAGAAAGAACCATATGCAAGACCAAGCCAACAAAGCCAAAGAAATTTATTCAAAAGCAAATATTGTCGAAGGTAAGTTTTTTAAGCCTTTCAATAAGTCTAAGTTTCCTAACCACAATCGTGGCAGTTTCAACCCAACTGAGAACAAACTAAGGTCAACCAACAACAACTACCCATTTTCAAGAAACATGGAAGGCTTGCTTTGTATGTGGTATGCGTGGGCATCATGCACATGAATGCCAGGCATAGGAAGAGAAATGATAACCGTATAGAAGCGAATGTGGTTGAAGCGAGAAAACATTATTATTGCGGTTGTTTGAGATCTACAACATGGTGACCAATGGGAAAGATTGGGTTTGGTAGACTTTGGAGCCCCTTAGACACATTTGTGGTAATAGTGCTTTCACTTCCTTCACACACATGGGGATGGAGAAGAACATGTTTTTATGGGTGACTCCAAGAGCTCATTAATTCTTTGGAAAAGGAAAAGGTTCTTCTCAAACTTGCATACGGAAAAAACTTTGTCACATAGTGATGTGCTTTGTATTACTGATATTAGTTACAATCTTATTCACATTTGCATTACTTGGAAAGGTGGGGTGAAAATAGTTATTGAATCACGATAAGATAGTTTTGAATAAAAATGGAATGTTTATTGGAAAAGGATATTGCAACGAGGGTTTTATTTGTCTTGAATGTTTAAAGTTGTTAATGGAAATGCATCTACACTCTTAAACACTTGGTTGCCTCATTGATTTATGGCATGGTAGACTTGGTCATGTCAATTTCGATTATATAAAGAAAATGAAAGATGTTGACATGTTAACCTTATCTGCTTGCATGAAAGACAAAAAATGTGATGTTTGTGTAGAATCAAAAGGCAGCTAAAAGACTTGTAAGTCTATACACAAAGGGTCAATTACTTGGTTTAATACACGGTGATCTTGAGACTTAAAACAAGCCGGCTAGAGGAGGAAAAAGATATTACACATAACTTTTATTGATGACTACTAAAGTACACAAAGGTTTATTTACTTAGCCAATAAAAAGGCAGAGACTAGGAAATGTTCATAAAGTTTAAAGTAAAGTGAGAATCCCAGTGAACAAAAAAAAAGATAAAAAGTTGCGAAGCTGATGAAGGGGAGAGAATATGAGTCTAATCCTTTTAGTTCATTTGTGAAAGCATGGAATAATACATGAAACAACTCCACCTTATTCTGAATCTAATGGAGTGGGCTGAAAGGGAAAAATAGAAATGTTGAAGACATGATGAATGCAATGTTAGTAAGTTGAGGGCACCTCTGGGCTTTGTGGGGGGGGGGGAAGCTATCTTATCCTGCTTGCCATGGCTAAAATAGGGAATATATACAAGAAAGCGGAAAAACCCTTGTGAGTTATGGAAGGTTATTCACAAATTTAAGTTTACTTGAAAGTGTGGGGGTGTTTGGCCAAGGTCCTGCTAGGAGGCTGAAAAAGAAAATTAGGACCCAGACTTTTGACGCAATGTTTATTAGTTATGCTCAAGACAATGCGCCTCCGGGTTCCTAGTTACTAAAAAGTGAGCTTAATTTGATAGAGTCAATACTATTGTGGAGACCAAGAATGCTGATTCTTTAGAAACAATATTACCAATCCTTTTAGTTCATTTGTGAAGAAATCTTGGGAATAATACATGAAACAACTCCCACCTTATTCTGAGATGTGGAGGTGGCTGAAAGAGGAAAATAGAACGTTGAAAGACACCAGTAGATGCAATGTTAGTAAGTTCAAGAGTACCTCTAAGCTTTGTAAGGGGAAGCTATCTTATACGCTTGCCCACATACAAGCAGAATACCATACAAAAGAAAGCGGAAAAACCCGCCCCTGAGTTATGGAAAGGTTATTCGCAAATTTAGGATTACTTAAAGTGTGGGGGTGTTTGGCCAAGGTCCTCTTGCAGGAACTAAAAGAGAAAATTAAGACCCAAGACTTTTGACGCAATGTTTATTGGTTATGCTCAAGAGCAATTTGATGCCCTACGAGGTTCCTAGTTACTAAAAGTGAGCTTAATTTGATAGAGACCAATACTATTGTAGGCGAAATCTTTGATTTCTTTGAAAATATTTTCCAATCCTTTTAGTTCATTTTGTGAAAGCATGGAATAATACATGAAACAACTCCACCTTATTCACTGAATCTAATGGAGTGGTGAAAGGAAAAATAGAACGTTGAAAAGACATAATGAATGCAATGTTAGTAAGTTCGAGGGCACCTCTAGCTTGTGGGGAAGCTATCTTATCGCTTGCCACATACAAAATAGAATACCATGCAAAGCCCCGGAAAAACCGCTTATGTAAGGTTATGGAAAGGTTATTCACCAAGTTTAGGTTACTTGAAAGTGTGGGGGGTGTTTGGCCAAGATATACTACAGGAATTGAAAAAAGAGAAAATTAGGACCAAAGACTTTTGACGCAATGTTTATTGGTTATGCTTTCAGGAAGGCAGTGTTACCCTCTTGAGTTCCTAGTTACTAAAAGTGAGCAATTTGATGGAGACCAATACTATTGTGGAGACCAAGAATGCTGATTTCTTTGAAAATATTTTTCCAATGAAGCTTAATGTTGACAAATCTGTTAGTGTGCCTCGCTCATTGCCGAGTTAGGAAGAAATGCAAACTATGATATTGAACCAAGGAAGAGCAAAGGGCAAGAAAAGAAACTAATTTTTGGAGATGATTTTTATACCTTGTGAGTGAATGATGACCCACAAACTTACAATGAAGGCGGCATCAGATGCACTGTATTGGAAAGAAGCTATTAACTGTTGTTGAATTAGAATCAATTATTTCCTAATCATGTTTGGGAGTTAGTTGATTTGCCTTAGGAGCTAAAACCTTGGGGTGCAAGTGGATTTTCAGAAAGAAGCTGAAAGGTGATGGATCGTTGACAAATACAAGGCACGGTTGGTTGCAAAAGGTTACAAGCAACAAAGGATGTAGACTATTTTGATACTTTGCGGTAACAAGAATTGCCTCAATCAGAGTCTTAATTGCTTTAGCATCCGTCTATAATCTTGTTGTTCATCAAATGGATGTGAAGACCGCATTTTTAAATGGGGATTTAGAAGAGGAGATTTACATGGATCAACTTGAAGGTAATATTGTGCCAGGTATGGAACACAAGGTATGTAAACTTGTAAAATCTTTGTATGGTTTAAAACAAGCTCCTAAACAATGGCATGATAAGTTTGATAAAGTTTTGCTTTCAAATGGGTTTTCAATCAACAATGCAGATAAATGTATATATTATAAAATTATTGGAAACTCTTGTGTGATTATCTGCTTATATGTTGATGATATGCTTATCATGGGAACTAAGCTTGATATTGTTATAGAGACTAAATTGTTATTAGCATCTAATTTTGACATGAAAGATATAGGTGTAGCTGATGTGATTCTTGGTATAAAAATTACTAGAGCTTCAGATGATATCCTTCTTTCCCAAGAGCATTACGTTGAAAAGATTTTGAGGAAATTTGGATATTATGATTGTAAGTCTCTTTCTACACCTTATGATGCTATGAAAAAAAATGGTGAGAGTGTATCACAATCTGAATATGCTAAAATTATAGGTAGCTTAATGTATCTAATGAATTGTACAAGGCCCGATATTGCTTATGCAGTTGGAAGATTGAGCAGGTATACTCAAAGCCCCAACAAGGATCACTGGACTGCCGTATCACGATTACTAAAATATTTTAGGGGCACTATGGATTACGGATTGAAATATGGTGGATTTCCAACGGTGCTTGAAGGGTATAGCGATGCTAATTGGATCTCAGATTCAGACGAAGTGAAATCCACTAGCGGATATATATTCACTCTTGGTGGGGGTGCAGTGTCTTGGAAATCTTCTAAACAAACATGCACAGCTCGGTCAACTATGGAGTCTGAGTTTATAGCCTTGGAAACGGCAAGTTCAGAGGCTGAGTGGCTTAGAAACCTCTTGGCAAATATTCCTTTATGGAAAAAACCAGTTCCATCTGTGTCTATTCATTGTGATAGCCAGGCTGCAATAGCCCTAGCTAAAAACAAAACATATAATGGGAAGAATAGGCATATACGCCTAAGACATGATGATGTGAGGCAGCTGCTTGAGACTGGGGTTATATCCCTTGATTTTGTATGGTCAAAGATGAATTTGGATGATCCTCTGACAAAACCACTAAGTAGAAAGCTAGTGAGTAATAGGGGATGGGATTAATGCCTATTACAACGGTCAAGAGTGATGGTAACCCAACCTATGTGAATGGCGATCCCAGGAAGTAGGTTCATATGGGTAAAAACAAGTCACTTGTTGATCGGGTGTGCACTATCAAACTTATTATTGAGAATCTCTCCCTATGGTGTAGATAGTGCAATACTGCAACATTTAAGGTTAAATTATTGTTATTAGTTTTTAATGAATACCATAGCCCATATGGGTGGTGTGTTTGATTGCAGTACACACTTGATGGATTCACCTATATGAGTGTGGAAGTGGGGCCGCTTCCTATGAGAGTTTAGGCATATTTTCTAGAGCACTCATGAATATCCATGTAGGGCGCACGGCCTATTTGCGCCAACCCACTAGAACAAACTTGAATCCGAAGGTTTAATGTGGATAGTTAGTCCTCTAATTCGCATAAGGAAATTTTGGTCCATAGAAATTTTTATATTTCACCAAATTTCTGTGAATCACGATTATCTTATCCTAAGACTAGTTCATAGTCCAAAAGACACCAGTTCTGATGCATTAAATTTTCACTTTCCGTTGAAATTTTTTTTTTTTCATTCGGTATTTTGAAATATGTGGGGGATTGTTGGAATTTTAAGTGGTATTTCTGACACACCCCACCCTCGATACCCACGTGGATACCGAGTGCGAGCGTGCTGGCCGACACTCGTAAGTGACGAAGCCATTAAATGCATGACAACACTTGATGGAAACGAAATTAAGTTGTATTAAAGTTATAAAATCCAATGTCAATATGCATATGGTTCAGAGCGTACTAATGTTGAACAGCGGAAACAATAATGAAAAGAGTTCCTAGAATCTCTATCCATAACAGGGATGGATATTATTATAGAAACTGAAAGTAAAAGATAGATCCCTACATGGTCGGGATCGATGTTCAGAGCTGCCACGTAATATCCTCGACTGCGCCGGATGCAATATCACTATGTCCTGAAGGGGGCGCAAAAACAAAAGTGTGAGTGGACAAAAATCAAAGTTTTCGCAAAACCTTTCTCTTTTCAACATATTAACCCCCTATTTGAAAATCCAGTATAATCGTAAAAACATACTATCATAGTATAGTTCAAAAGGTACTTTATGAGTATACTGAAACATATCAAAAGGTATAATATTCATAAACCACATTTCATAATTCCGATTATATATATAAGGAAAAACCAACACAGGGTATATGCGCGATCACCCATGCACGGGTTGAGGAACAGCCTCTCAATCACCGTACAAGCACTTTACGTTATCCATTAATTTGTACTCCTAGTACCACACACATGTAAGCACTTGCGCCGCAGCGCGTCACACCCGAGTCCTTACGTAGTGGGGCCTTTTCCCCATAAACAACAATAAACGTAAGACAAGCTTGCACTAAGGTATTTACCGGACAATACCCCTGGAGTACAGTGCGTGTGACCCAAACATGTGAGACTTGTTCTATGGCCATGAGAACGGTACTACAACGTAGTGAAAGCATACCAAGTGTGTTTGAATACATACATACATACTCATGTGTATAGATATAGGAGCCAAAATCCCATTCATAATTCCCAAATATCAAGTATTGCATAAATAAATATTTCCCTCAAACCATATAATAAAATATCATTTAATATTTATGCAAAAGCAATAACAAAGTATAACCCATTTCATAACATATTATCATACTTGATAAATAATCCCAAATCACCAAATCAATCCATTTTCCAATATATATACCATAAATCAAACAATTATGGTTGCACAAATAATAATCAATAAGTATATATATTTATAGCTAAATATATAAAAGTAGACATGCTTTAGAAGCCATTTTAAAACCATATATAATCATAAACATAATCATAGAAACCATTTTATAAAGTAAATGTCCACTCACAGGTGATCGGGAGTGAAATCTCCCTCGGTGTTGCCCTCCTCGGTGTGCGGAGTCGAAGAATTACCTATTTAATATTAGGGAACAAATTAGAACTTCCCTAAAATAAACTAAAATAGGCCCTATAGAAAAATACCCCAAAAATAATACTATTTTAGCGAAAACGGGCTCGAAAAATGATTTCCGGAGCCCGAAAACCCTACCGCCGCCGTCCACCGCCGCCGCACGCGCCGCCACGGACCGGGAAACGGTCAAACGCGCCGCCACGCGCCGGAAGGTGACCTCAAGCGCCGGCCACGCGCTGGCACGCTCCGGCACGCGCTGGCACGTGTCGCCACGCACTGGCGCGTGTCCCCCACGCGCTGGCGCGTGTCCCCCACGCGCGTCATGCGCTTGCTGACGTCATCCCACGCGCCTGCTGACGTCAGCACCGTTAAAGTTAACGGAATATACCTTTTCTAGACGGAATATTCCGACGCCGTTAGGAATATTCCGTTGCCGTTAACGGAATATTCCGTCTCCTTCTTCCTCACGCCGGTCGCCGGAGCCGCCGCCGCTTGGTTCGCCGGAATCTGGGAAATTTAATACCGATTATGTCCCAAAACTGCAAACATTCATAACTTCTTCATTCTTTGTCCAAATTTGACGTGCCATATATCAAATTGAAGGTATTGAGGAGTAGAATATTTTCATACCAATTTGAGGCCGGAAAAGTGGCCGGAGATGGCCTGAAATTGGCCGGAAAGCTTCGGGAAACCCTAATTCCGTTCTCCTTCAATACTGCACCAAATTGGACGTTCTTTATATCAATTTGAACCTACTCAATCCAATAAAAACAATGGTGATGGTCTCGAGGCTTACCTTGGTCTGGTTTGCACAGAAAATAGACGGACAGTTTCCGAAACCGTTCCGACTTCGGTTTGAACGCTCGGGCTCGAGTTTGGAGATTCCAAGATCACAGTCCCGTCCAAAATGACGAGAGGATCACGTTGGTATGAATTTTGGGCGACGGTTTGGTGGTTTTGTGATTCAACCAAGATTAGGGTTCTTCGGACGGTTTTTGGCCGAGAGAGAGAATGGGAGAGAGAGAGAGATTGATACGTGGAATGTGATGGGGTAGGTTGGCTGCTGTGCAGCCAGCCAAAAACCCTAATTTCCATACACGGAGTGGTAAATTACCAAAATGCCCCTTATACTTTGAAGTTCCGTAAAACGTTCGTTTTAACTCCGAATTGAGTTCCGCTTGCGTCCACGCGTTCGTATCGATGAGTACATCAAGAATATATAAAGAAAATAATTTTCACATGTCGTCCCGAAAAGTCAACAAAAGTCAACATTGACCCTAGGGGTATTTTGGTAATTTCACATAAATTTTGGGACGGGTTGTAACAATTTCAAAATACAAAATCCCATCTTAAATAACCTTTGTCATATATATTTGTTTTATTTCACAATTGAATTTGATTCTTTTTGGCATTAATTCATTTATAACCTTTGTTGACCGTACCTTTAAAAATAACTTATCAGATTGTACACTTTCAATGCATTTGATATCAAATCTTTTTATAAGTATTTTGTTTGATTCCAATTTTATTTCATTTGACTGTTTGGACATTGCATTAGAATTGGTTTCTTCTAGTTATTGTTTTCAAGTTGGATGAAAACAAAATTCCTTCAGTTACATGAGTTATTGTTTTTAATGTATTGATTAACAATTATATTTGAATGCATAGACGTTACAATCTTTTGATTTAATCTATTTCAATTGCCATGATTATACAACGGTTTTTTGGGCTCAGCCTCTACTACATATACGAAGATCATCCTCTTTGTTCAAATATAGAGTGCTTATTCTATTATTTGAGTGTTTTTCGATTTCATTTTCTTTTCAAGGGAAAGATTCAAGTTGTTCATCCGACCTAAGTATTGCGAGTGTACGCTTACAAAGGTCAATAGGTTGTTGTATCCTGGAGGGTAGGGCACCATAACTTGCTACACCGAGATACTATCTCCGAGGGGTGAAAATGTATTCTTAAGGACAGTGACTTACACGGCTCAACCTAATTTTTGTTTGTGATCAAAGAAGCATCAGCCGGTTCGTGATCGAAGGAGCGTCTACCAACTACAATTTTTCTAACGAAAACTATATTGCGAAGAACTAGCTAGCCGAAGCGCTATTCTTTCATAACAATAAATTTACCTGGAAAATAGACTGGCCAACTGCAGCTTCTCCACGCGTTGGATTAATGGAATGTAGAAATGTAGAAATGGTAATCCTTGATTAAACATAAGTGTAAGGTTTACAATATAATTACAATTTGATTGACTAAATAAACAAGAAAACATAAATTAAGGAGAGGAATCCGGAGATGAGGATTCTTCTCTAACATTAGTGGCCTCAAAAACTTGGAGACACTCTGGACCTCTCCATAAATCATCTGTCCGGAGAAACCCCAGCATCATTGGCGGTTCTTAATTTCTTGTCATTTATGAATGTATCATATATCCAGTAGTCTAGAGGGACCAATACCAACAAGCACTCAGCCCCAAAGCTTCAACTCGTCCGCCTTCGAGGTGAATTTGAAACTTTGCGGTGCACCAGTGATGGCATTGGTGCAGATAAGAACAGCCAAGATTTGGACAATGGGAATCCAATTCCATGGTTTCATTTCTCTTTTGCACTTGGGTTCACCACAGGATTTTTTGGAGTTTGTGGCGCCTTCATGTTTATGTGATATGCAGATTTGAATCTCTATGTGATAATAAAAATGTGTATAGTCAGGATGAAGAGAAGGCTTCTTTTCTGAATTTCAGATGAAAATCTTGATACACATTGTTGCCAACTCCATAAGGCCTATTTGATAATCATTTCGGCTTTCAATGCTTCTTTCGGGCGAAGAAAGAGAACATTCTATGGTATCTCCTTCCTATTCATTCAACATATTTCAAGTTTTTATATCTTTTCCAATAATCGTATTGTGATTTATTAACTTTCATTTTTTGCATAACTAAATCACTAGTGTTTATGGCATGGTTTTACGGAATGTATCAACATTACATTTTAACATGTAACCAGCTAAATATCTCCAAATTAGTAACACGTGTCACATGATGTTACTGTGACATGCGTTTCAGACGGGCAGAAGACCTTCAATCATGACTTTAGTAAACCTTTGAATTCAATCTGCAGAGAAAAAAAAAATCAACATAGATAAGAATCTATGTGTGACTCTTCAGTCCTCAAAATAATGCCTCGCATTTTTGGGAAACATTCTTCTAGTTAATTATTATAGCTTTGCTATCAAAGTCAAGGAAAAGACCACATAATTATTGAACAAATCACTTAGTAGGCCATCCTACAGTACTAGTACCATTGTACTTAACAGTAATTGCGTTTTGTTTAGGTAAATAAATTCATTGGAAAATAAAAAATACGCAATTACAAATGTCAAATGAAATACTTGTTGCTATCTACTATGGATGTTTTACAATTAAAACTAATCTGAGTGGACTAATCCAGTTAAAATGATTCTTTATAAAACTAATTGATAATATGAATATTAGTTCAACTTATTTAAAGCATCTTCAACGGGCTAACTAAAGGAGGGATTTTGGCTACTTTACCCAAAAATTTAGCAAAACTCTCAAAAACACAAGTCCAACAAGCTAGCTATTGTAATCGAAAATTTAGCACAATAAACAGTGCCTCAACAGATGTAGCGAGGAGGAGAGAGAAAGTAGCGAAATGCTAAACATTAAAAACTATTAATTGCACTGTTCGTGTGCTATGGTGTTTTGCCTCTGCCACGTTGGTTGTCGATCTGATGCTACAGTGGTTATCGACCTGACCGACGAGATCTAGCGGCGGAGTGTCGGATCGATGAGATTTTCGTGCCCCGCCATTGCGATCCATGAGATATGTATTGGTGGGCTTTCATGGGTGGGATTCATCTCACGGATTGATTCACCAGCAACCACAATAGCAAGTAGTGTTTGAGATGATCATGTTAAACTGGCTAACTATAATAGCTTTTAGGCATTTGGCTAACTAAAATAGCAAAAATTTAGCTAGTAGTGTTGGAGATGCTCTTATAAGCTCATGCAAAGTCCCTCCTCTCATAAATGAGAAATTCATTCTCAACACGTCTCCTCACGTGTGACGAATTTTCAAGCCAAACATGTGGACAACACAAATCAAGTGACGTGAAGCACGTGTGGCCATTAAGCTTCACACATGAGACAACCTGCTCTGATACTATGAAGAAATTTGAAATTCCATCATAAAACCAAGGGAATAGCCCAACTTACTTATAAACTCATACAAGTTCTTTCCTTCCATCAATGTGATATTCATTCTCAACACTTCTTCAATCTCAAAAATGTTTTTCTTAATTACGATTTCATCGAATTTCCTTAACTTGATTGCATCTAATTATTGTCTAATTAAGTAGGAAATAATGGAAGTTCGCTGTCATAGTACTGAAATCTGGACTGGTACTGATTTTTTCAAAGTCTACATTTCGCACATTGTTTGTTTCTGTATAAGTGGGAAGCAAACACTTCAAAGTTCAAATATTGTGGCCAGAATTTAAACCCACCTTCCTTTTTTTCTCTAAACTCGACTTTTTTACGTTTTTGTCACTTCCTAGAGCTAGAGATTAGTGAAAACAGCTAAATGAAGGAACCTGTAAATTTTGTAAAGAATTTAGAGAGACAGGAGCCCATTACTAATTACACTAAATTTGTGCAACATGTTTAGAAGTGCTTTTAAAATAACTGAAAACATTTTCAGATCAACAAAAGTGTTTCTTATCATGTTTGGCAGAAAAAGTTAGAAGTGCTTATGCGCTTCTAACAAAAGCGCTTTTACTAAAAGTTCTTATGAGCAAAAGTGTTTTTACTAAAAAGTGGTTATGTGCAAAAGTGCTTTTAAAGAAGTAGTTCCAAATGAACGTAAAATTTTATTACAAAAGACGTCGATATGAGACTTTTCACATTAGTACAAGGAGAAACATGAAAACCCCGATGCCTTATAATCCAAAAACCTTGTATGGACCATCTTGTGAGCTGCTGCTGATTCTTAAAGGTTTGTCTACATTTCGTACACTTACTTCTTTTCTATACAATGGATCTTATCTTAGCGTCGACAACTTCTTTGGCAGCATTCCAGACCAGATTTCCAGCCTCTCAATCCTAGCGTCACCATCAAGTCTTCGTTTCTAGACCTCAACGCACTGCCGTTGAGGGCAAGCCGGGGACTTCGCTGTTCCTCGCTTCCAAATTAGTACAACTAAGAACATGGAACATGTACACGAAAATGGTAAAACTTTACCGGTCTTTGTACCTTGATGTATAAGTAACTTACCGTCATTTCACATCACAATTTTTCATTTTTCCAAAAAATCGGAAACAAAAATAAAAAATTGCGGGACTTATATAACTCTAGTGGTTAGGCACTTACCTCTACTCGATGAAAAAAAGTTTGAATGTCGCTCTTCTCTTGGGTGTTCCGGAGTACTCAGTACTCCTAGTGTTTTAACCATTAAATCTTAATTTTTATATTTTTAAATAAATATCTAACAGTTAAAATACCTGAAATACCAAGTGAGTCCCTAGTACTCTAGAACACCTAATAAAGTCCCTTAAATCTAAATCTAAGAAATTGTGCTATTTTTCTTGGTTTGTTTGATATCTACAGAAACAGTCAACCAAAGACTAAGATATTAAAGAATCTTTCAACGACTTTGAAGTCGTTGGCTTATTGCACACAAAATCAATATATATATATATATATAGAAGGTTGCTGCTCAATATATTCATACTTTGCTGTCAAGACTCTCTTACCAGACATGGATTTTTTTTTCTGATGCTTCTTCTTGGCTTTGCTTTTAGTCCTGAGTTGCAGAAGATGTGTATATACTATGCAGATTCATACGTAATATGACGTATAAGCATTCGTATCTGCGCGTGTCGAAGAAAACCAACCTGTGAGTAATCTAAATCTGAGATGGATCATCCTCTTGTTTTCTCTCATGGCTTCCTTTCCATCCTCTTGTTTTCTTCCATTGTATTTACAATACATGCATGCGATCCAACCGAACGCAGCGCCCTCACGTCCTTCGCGAGCACTCTGTCTTCCCCCGCATTGAACTGGACTGCTTCAGTTGATTGTTGCCAGTGGGAAGGCATCACGTGTAATCCGAACGGTTGGATCATCCGGTTGCGGTTGCCGTCCAAGGGCCTCATAGGAGGTACTTTTCCTTCATCACTTGCAAACCTTAAGCTTCTTTCGCACCTCAACCTCTCCCACAATCTGCTTTCCGGCTCTCTTGAAGCCGGGATGTTCTTGTCCTTGAGTCGCCTTGAGATCCTTGACTTGAGCTATAACCTTTTCTCCGGAGAAGTTCCGTTATCTTTATCGTCAAGTTACATCCAAACGGTTGATTTTTCGAGCAATAAACTCAACGGAACAATTCCATCTTCATTCCTCCAGCATGCCTGGAATTTGAGCAGTTTGAATGTCAGCAACAATCATTTTACAGGCCAAATACCATCCTCTATCTGTCTCCGTTCCTCTTCGCTTCGAGTCTTGGATTTCTCCCACAACAATTTCAGCGGCTCGATTCCTCCAGGACTCGGAAACTGTTCCGAACTGGAGGTCTTTCGTGCCACCGACAACACTCTCTCAGGGTCCCTTCCTGCTGATATCTACAATGCTCAGGCACTTGAAGAAATTTCATTATCCACCAATGGCCTTTTCGGACCCGTCGGTGAGAACGTTGGGAAGCTCTCCAAGTTAAAGCTCCTGCACCTTCATTACAACAATCTCGAAGGTCCTCTGCCCCCGTCTTTGATGAATTGCACAAACCTTGTTGAATTAAATCTGGGATTCAACCGCTTTAGTGGGAATATCTCCTCGCTTGATTTCTCGAAACTTACTCAACTTACTAAACTCGATTTCATAAATAATACGCTCACCGGTATCTTGCCGATAAGCCTTTACTCATGCAAGTCCCTCAAAGCACTTCGACTGGCTACAAACGATTTCGAGGGACAAGTCCAACCAGAGATTCTTCAATTGAAAAACTTGACCTTCCTCTCGCTTTCTCGCAACAGACTCACCAATGTCACGGAGGCAATGAAGGTATTGACGGGCTTCAAAAGTCTCAAGGTGCTCCTTCTTTCTAAAAATTTTAAAGGTGAAGAAATGCCAGACGGGGACATAACTGTCGGTTCCGGGTTACAAAATCTGTGTGTTTTCAGTTTGTATAGTTGTCATATGACAGGTCACATACCTGCATGGATTTCAAAGTTCAGGAAACTGGAAGTCCTGGATTTGTCTTTTAACAGACTCACCGGCACGGTACCTGGTTGGTTGGGGACTCTTCCGCGTCTTTTCTTTTTGTTGTTGAATGACAACATGATTTCGGGTGAATTTCCGAAAGGGCTTTGCAGACTACAAGCGTTAGTATCGGAAAAGGCTGCGAACCAAACAGGCCATTGTTCTCTTGAGTTGCCCGTCTACTTCCAACGCGGTAACAATGCAACTGTGCTGTCTTCACAGTACAAGTATCTGCCCAACATGCCGAGAGTAATCTCCCTCAGGAACAACAGTTTAAGCGGCAGCATACCCTTTGAGATTGGCCAATTGCAATTTCTTCAACAACTGGATTTGAGCATCAACAACTTCTCCGGCAACATTCCAGACCAAATATCCAACCTCACAAAGTTGGAGAGATTAGAACTCAACATTAACCATCTGTCAGGCGAAATCCCATCATCACTATCAAGTCTCCATTTTTTGTCTACGTTTACTGTTGCAGACAATAATCTCGAAGGAGCAATACCAACAGGCACTCAGCTCCAAGGCTTCAGTGTCTCTTCATTTGAAGGGAATCCGAAACTTTGCGGTTCCCCACTTCCAAAACAGTGCTTCTCAAGTAATGGCAATACTGCAGACAAGAATGAGAACAACCAGGATTTGGACGACGATGAGGAGCAAAGTCTATGGGTTGGGTTATCCGTTGTACTTGGTTTCGTTGTAGGGTTCTTCGGATTCTGTTGCCCTTTGGTTCTCAAAAGGACGTGGAGATATGCATATTTCCAATTCCTAGACAACGTTCAATTCAGGCTCTATCTGATGCGGAGAAGTCTTAGAAGAAGGTAGAGTTATAGAATCTGGACACTTTTTTCGGTTTCTTTTTTCGGTTTAGTTTACGATGCTCAACTCTTGTCCTTCTTCTTAACAGGAAAATCGAAGGCCAAGTCCAAGTCCCAAATCGTAAGGACGAAGCTAAAAGCAGCAAACTGGATAGTGGAACTGAGAGTGCAAATTGTTCAGAATATGCACGCAACGGTGAATCTTTCATGGTCCCTGACAACTTGCAAACCGCCTCTCTCTTCAATGTTCCAGTTGAAGCTCGCTGCCCAGAAGACGAAGAAATATTAATGTGTACGAATTGAGCCAGAAATTCTCTGGTGCAAAATATCTATTAAAGAGTAGGACGTTCGTTCCATAATCGGACTGTAAGTTGAAAAGCTCTTTTATTTATTTTTATCTGTTCTTTTAGACCAAAGTATCAATCATCAGCAAAAGTCACGATGGAAGTTCGATAACATAACATATCAGACGAATTTACACGTGACTAAAGCCTAAAAGTATACATCATATATGTTTAACCACAAAAATGTACATGTCACGTCGCATAACGTATAAACTATCCGGAAAAATCTCCTCGATTTTCTATAAAATTGTGCAATCATTTTGGTTAAGAAGAAAACTGAAACTAAGAAACGGGTTCTGATTGAATTCGATGCTACACGTCAAAATTTGTGTATATGCAAGATCATTGAGAAGGGTTTATATTTTTTTCGAAGGTAAAACAAAAAAAGGTGTAAGTTGGGTTTTCACTTACTTCTTCTAGTTTGCATGGGTTGAAAGTCGGAAGTTGTTGAACGAATCCCAGCAAGAGCAGAAGCCGAAAATTGCAGAGCTCCGACTTTGCAAGAGAAGGCGGTTCAGGAAATGAGTTACAGTGGCACCTAACCCTGCAAATTAGCCATTATTGGAAACATGAAAACAGTCCGGAAATGTGGATAAATGCAAAAGAAAACGGTTCAGGAATTTCATCAAACAGTTTATGTGCACTAGCTGTTTTCGCAAGAGTTTAAGCTTTCGGTTTTTCCTTGCATGGCTTGGTCTAAAATTTGATGATGTCTACACTTTAATTTCTTTATTCGAGTTGTAATTGTAACATAGCGTACTCTTTTTTACTCCGAAGTTATGTGACGAGGTTTGGTTTTCTTTTAATGTGGTTTAATGCGCTAGGCCTAGCTCGCAATTGATCTAGAGAGACTGCATTTGGAGATGGGACTTTCTTCTGTGTTTTTATAGGAGTAGGCTACAGTGCTCGCAAGCATTGAATGCTCACACCGATCTCACCATTAAAAGGAGGGAGGAGGGAGGAGAGAGGAGGGGAAGGAGGGTGAGATCGGTGTGAGCATTCAATACTTGCGAGCACTGTAGCCAGTCCCGTTTTTATATATACAAGAGGTTAAACTTCAGAGGTACGTAACATTACGTACTGTTGAATAGTTTAAGATTTATTTGGAGTTTACTGTAAATTAATCTGAATCATTAATGACTGTACCACTGAAGATTTTTTCATATACAGGCCCTTTATACAAAGGAATCCTCCTTTTTCATAAAAATGGGGACTAGTGCGTCTCATTCGAATTTCAACGATTTGAATTGTTTATTTTTACTGCACGATGAATTCTTGAAAAATATTAGTCAAATCGGAAGTGTTTAAGATATTTAATTGAGTTAAAAGAAATTAACAAACACTACGTTCTAAAAACATTGAAATTTTATCGTGCCAATCAAATGGGTAAATGGTTTCGAATTAAATTGTTTTTTCTTATTTTTTTAGAAAGATAATCTATGAATGAAGACTCAAAAAATAGACGTTCAGATTGTTAAAATTCGATGTGAAATGAGTCCCACAACTAGTCTCTATTTTTAAAAAAAAAATGACGATCATTTTGGAGAAATGTAGCTCCGAGAGATTTCCATCCAAATGGTTGAATCCAAGATTGAGTTCGATAAGGTTTGTGCAATTCATCAAAGATGGGGGCAGAGGACCTTCAAGATTGTTGAAATGAAGGAGCATGAGTTTGGAGAGCTTCCCGATATTGAGAGGAAGTGCGCCACTCAAATGATTGAAGTAAATCCCTCGGATTGTGAGGTTAGTGAGATAGAGATAGATCACTGGGAAGAGTCCCAGAGAGAGTGTATATATATATATATATATATATATATACACACGCGTGATTTATGCTTTGGTTTTGAATAAAGCATATTACCAACCAACAAGAAACAAAATGCTCCATTAATTTCCTTGATCATGACTTAAGTCTTAAAGTGAACCATTTAGTCCAATCTGCTACGAAGAAAAAAAAAAATCAACTTAGATAAGAGGGCATGTCAATGTCCAAAATTTCAAGCATTCATCGTGTTAATCATTATATCTTTGCAATTTCAAAGTCAAGACAAAGTAAAAAAAATATAGTAGTGAAACAAGTCAGGCATAGTAGGCCTACACCATCCTATATTAAATAATTAGTGCGCGTAATCGTACCATTTTTTTTCTATACAAGCGATATTTAGAGAAGAAAAATTGAGCACGTAACTTTATTCTTAACTATATAATTATTCATCTACTTGCATACTGCTAAATCATGGAGAATCCACTAATTAATTAATTAATGATCATCTCACTTCTTAAACATTTCTTATTCTTAACTATATAGTTGTTCTTCTGTTAGTTCATAACTCTCTTATTTAATCGAATTTCCTTAACTTGATTGCATCTAAAAAATTGTCTGCTCAAAATACTTTAAAATTTTGAGAAATTAGCATATTTTGACATTTGGTTGTAAAAATGATCGACGACATATTGATCGTATATCAATAACTCAACGATGACATAACAAGCACGTTTTTACCAAACAATCATTATTCAAAACAAAAGGGTCTTCCAAAAGCACGACCCCAAAGTCAATGTAAACCTTCAAATACGTTGCTGCGGGTGCCAACCCATGATTAGACCCTCCATTACTGACGTCCCATTTCGCTTAAGTCTATATACGCACAAGAATTCAAACCATCACCTAATTTTCTTCTTCCCTTTGTTAATTTCTAGCTCCTTTGGTCCAAACAAAGGAGTGTATATATACACCCGAAACGACGTGAGCAATATAATTCCGGTACAGCCATAGCGAAAAACGCCATGCCGGAACCTAGTTATACAATGCCTTATGGAGTCCTCTTCATGTTTTCTGTGATCTCAACTTTCATTTGTACAAACCATGCTTGCAACAAGGCTGATCACAACTCTCTTTTGTCATCTTTCGATGTACCTTCTTCTCGTTTAAATTGGTCTTCCAGTGATTGTTGTCACTGGGAAGGCATCGCTTGTGATGCCGATGGTAGGGTAACACATGTTTTGTTGCCCTCCAAGCGGCTCCAAGGAAATGTTTCTCGCTCTCTCGGAAGCCTCACGCATCTTTCACACCTCAATGTCTCCCACAATCTGCTTTCCGGTCCTCTTGAAGCTGGACTCTTCTTGTCCTTGAGTCGCCTTGAGATCCTTGATTTGAGCTATAACCTTCTCTCCGGAGAAGTACCATTGTTTCGATCATCTAGTTACATCCGAATAGTGGATTTGTCGAACAATCAATTCAACGGAACAATTCCACCTTCATTCCTCCAGCATGCATGGAATTTGAGCAGCTTGAATGTCAGTAAAAATCATTTTACTGGCCATATACCTTCCTCTATCTGTCTTCGTTCCTCTTTGGTCAGAGTCTTGGATTTCTCCAACAACAACTTCAATGGCTCAATTCCTCTCGGACTAGGAAACTGTTCCAAATTGGAAACTGTTCGCGCGGGCTTCAATACTCTCTCTGGGACTCTTCCTAGTGATCTCTACAAAGCTCGGGCGCTTCGGGAAATTTCGTTACCTTCCAATCAGCTTTTCGGTCACATTAGTGACAACATTGTCAATCTCACCAGCCTCACAATCCTAGAGATTTACTTCAATCATTTGAGTGGCGCACTTCCTCTCCATATCGGGAAGCTCTCCAAATTAAAACTCATGCTCCTTCATTTCAACAACCTTGAAGGTCCGCTGCCCCCATCTTTGATGAATTGCACAAACCTTATCGAACTCAATCTTGGATTCAACCATTTGGATGGAAATCTCTCGGAGCTACATTTCTCCAAACTTGATCAACTTATCAAGCTTGATCTCGGGAGTAATTACTTCTCCGGCGTCATGCCAATAAGCCTTTACTCATGCAAGTCTCTGAAAGCAGTTCGCCTGGGCGGTAATGATCTAGAGGGACAAATACAACCCGAGATTGCTTCGTTGAAATACCTATCCTTCCTCTCGCTTGGTAGGAACAGACTCACCAATGTCACCGGCGCTATACATATCTTGATGCGTTTCAAAAGTCTCAGGGTAGTCACACTTCCAAATAATTTTCTAGGTGAAGAACTGCCGGATGGTGATGCAATGATTGGTTCTGGGTTTCAAAATCTCCGCCTTTTTGGCTTATCGGACTGCCAACTTAGAGGTCATATTCCGGTGTGGATGTCAAAGCTCAAGAAACTCGAAGTCCTTGATTTGTCTTCTAACAGACTCACAGGCTCAATACCTCCTTGGTTGGGAAGTCTTCCTAGACTTTTCTTCATAAGCTTGAACAACAACTCGCTTTCGGGGGGACTTCCAAAGGAGCTTTTCGCACTACAAGCTCTTGTATCTGAGATGCCTGCAGCTCAAACAGATAGTGGTGATGTTGAACTACCTATCTACACGCAGCGCACGAATGAGTCTGTCACAGCACTGCAGTACAACTATCTGTCCAACTTGCCGCGAGCAATTTACATCCGAAACAACAGTCTAGCTGGCAACATTCCGATTGAGATAGGCCAGTTGCAAAACCTTCACGAGCTGGATCTCAGCGTCAACAACATCGTTGGCAGCATTCCGGACCAGGTATCAAACCTCACAAACTTGGAGAGATTAGACCTCTCAAGAAACCATCTGTCGGGCGTAATCCCAGCTTCACTATCAAGTCTTCATTTCTTGGCTTCACTTAGTGTTGCATACAATAACCTCCAAGGACAAGTACCGTTAGGCACTCAGCTCCAAGGGTTTGATGCCGCTGCCTTTGAGGGTAACCCGGGACTTTGCGGTTCTCCGCTTCCAAACAAATGCCAGCAGATGAACACAAGTGATAATGCAACTAAGAACATGGAAGACGAACATGACAACGGGAATGAAATTCCATGGCTTCATATTTCAGTGGCGCTTGGTTTCATTGTAGGATTTTGGGGAGTTTGTGGCCCTTTGGCTTTGAGCACGTCATGGCGATATGCGTATTTCCAGTTTCTCTCCGATGTTAAAGATCGCTTCGTGTGCTGATCAAGTGTAATTTTTCTGTGAGAAATAAAGGACTTATTAACCACATTGCTGCTGCCTACATATTGACAATCTAACAACTGAGTAAAACAGACTGGGAACGGTGTAGGGTTAAACATGCATCAAACTTTCCTAACTATAACTAAACGTGGATTAGAAAACGTATTAGACGATTTTTTTATGTAAATTCATACGCAAATGTCTTCGAATTTCGTCAGGATATAATACTGAAACTTCTGAGCTTAGTCACTTGGAAAATCACTTGCAGGCTCCCATTTAATTTCTCAAGAATTTAAGTGTTCTTGTTGACCAAGTTTTCCCTAATCTACCTTATAGTTTTGCCTAATCACTTACAATTTCTCTGCTGAATAATAATATTTTTAAATAGTTGCCTTTTCATACAAAGATTAATAAGATAATCAGATTAAAAAGAAAACGAGAGAGCATACACAAAAAATAAAATTCACATTAGAAATCATTTTCAAACACATTGAAAAATAGCCAGATAGTCTCCTCTTAGAATTTTATTGAAAGTGAGTTGCTAGCCTCGATATACAAGTAATTGACCATTTTATATCACTAGTGGTAGAACACTTTACTTGCTCTCGTAGACAACGTTCGAGTCTCACTCTTCTTCTTTCCTGAGACAAAAATTAAAAAAAATATATTGACTCAAAATTCATTTTTCTTTACTTTTAATATGTAGTATTAGAGAAAGTCTTTTTTTCTCACTCGCTCTTTCCGTGCGTCTTTAAAATCTAATATAGCAAAGAATTTGTAGCTCAAGTAATTTTTTTATTAAATTTACCCGTTGCACTCGAAATCCTGAGTTTGGTTCTTCTCTTCTTCACTATTGCTGTTGCTTGTATCCAAAAAGGAAAAAAAAATTGTAATCTAAATGCATTTGGGCACTTTGAAGTCATGTAAGAAGTCAAACCAAACCATTAACTTTACAAAGAAAATTTAATCAAAATGCAAAATTATTTAATCCCCTGTAGCAAGTGACTCTTTGAAGTCGTTTGTTTGTTGTTTAGTGCTAAAGTCAAACCAAACCATTTCAAATCCATAGACTAACACAAAAGAATCCATACACGACCTTGAAGATATTGGGAAATTGTCAGACAAAACCATAATATATATTTACACACATATACTTATCCATAGAAAAGCTTGCAAGTTGCAACTTAACAATGTTCACATGTAGCTGTCACGATTTCTAACTTCTAATTTCTAACGAAGAAAGTTGAGGTTTCATTATAAAACTAAGAGGAGTAATTCAATTACTTATAAGCACATGCAAAGTCCCTCATTTTTTCGATGTGAGATTCATACTCTTAACATGCCCCTTCACGTGTTGCGAATTTTCAAGCCTAATACGTAGGTGGACAACACAAACGGGTAACGCAGAGCACATGTGGATGTTCCACACATGAAACAACCTGCTCTGATACCATAAAGAAGTTGAGGTCCCATCATAAAATCAATTGGCAATATGGGAAGTAACTCAATTACATGCAAAGTCCCTCATTTTTTCGACGTGGAATTCATACTCTTAACATCCAAAAGAATATACTCCACAAACTGATGCACATTTGACATATATGTATACGTGTATATATACGCGTATTATATATAAACAGACCTGTGAGAAATCTTAATCTAAGATGGATCATTCAAGCTCTCATGGCTTCCTCTTCATCCTCTTATTCTATTCCATTATATCTACGAATGAAGCTTGCGATCCAAGCGAACGCAGCGCTCTCACGACCTTCTCTCGCTCTCTGTCTTCTCCTCCAGTGAACTGGACTACTACTTCAGTTGATTGTTGCCAGTGGGAAGGCATCACTTGTGATCAGGACCGTCGGATCACGCGATTGCAGTTACCATCCAAAGGCCTCAATGGGGGTATTATTTCTCCCTCATCACTTGGAAATCTCACGCATCTCACACACCTCAATCTCTCCCACAACTCACTTTATGGTTCACTCGAAGCCGGATTCTTCTTGTCCTTGAATCGCCTTGAGATGCTCGATTTGAGCTATAACCTTCTCTCCGGAAAACTCTCATTTTCTCAGCTGCCAAGTAATGTACAGATTGTTGATTTGTCCAGCAATCACTTCCATGGAGAGATTTCATCCTTATTCTTCGGACGTGCTTCGAATTTGACTAGTTTCGACGTCAAGAACAACACCTTCTCAGGGTCTCTCCCGTCCTCTATTTGTCTTCATTTGTCTCCCTCGATTAGACTATTCGATTTCTCCCTCAATAAATTCAGTGGCAATATTTCTCCCGGACTAGGTGCGTGTTCCAAACTGCAGGTGTTTCGCGCTGGTTACAACAACCTCTCGGGACTACTTCCGGATGACATCTACAATGCTACCACACTTCAAGAAATTGCATTGCCTCGCAATTCGCTACACGGTGCCATAAGCGAAAGAATTGTCAACCTCACCAACCTCGCATTCCTTGACCTCCAGTCCAACGGATTGAGCGGGTTTCTCCCTGCAAACATTGGTAAGCTGTTCAAATTACAACTCTTGTTTCTTCAATTCAACAGTCTAAAAGGCTCTCTGCCCCCATCTTTGATGAACTGCACAAACCTTATCGAACTGAACCTCGGAATCAACCTTTTCGAAGGAAACATCTCCACCCTTAATTTCTCCAATCTTACTAAACTAACAATACTTGATCTTGGCCATAACTCCTTCACCGGTTTCTTGCCAACAAGTCTTTACTCATGCAAGTCCCTGAAAGCAATTCGAGTGAGCAAAAACAATCTAGAGGGACAGATACAACCCGAGATTCTTTCACTCGAATCCTTGTCCTTCCTCTCCCTCAGCTACACCCGATTGACAAACATCACGGGGGCAATGAAGACACTAATGCGCTGCAAAAGTCTCAAGGTACTCCTCCTTTCGACAAGTTTTTATCTAGGAGAGAAAATTCCAAGTGATGAAGCAATGGCTAATTTCGACGGGTTCCAACATCTTCAAATGCTGGATTTGAGTAGCTGTCAGCTCAACGGCGAAATACCTCAATGGTTATCGAAGCTCAAGAAGCTAGGGGTCTTGATTCTGAGTTTTAACAGAATCACCGGGTCGATTCCTAGTTGGTTGGGGACTCTTCCGAGGCTCTTTGTTTTAGCATTGGGAGCCAATCGAATTTCGGGTGAATTTCCAAAGGAACTCTGTACACTTCCCATGTTGTTATCCGAAGAAACTGCTCCTCAAGTAGACGATGATGTTCTCGAACTGCCTATCTACATCTCGACCAACGCAACATTTCTGCAGTACAAGTTGTCTTACTTTCCTCGCGTGATCGATGTGAAGAACAACAGCATTAGTGGGAGAATTCCCATTGAGATTGGCCAGTTGCAGCTCCTCCAAATGCTGGATCTTAACATGAACAACTTTTCGGGCGAAATCCCAGAGCAAATATCCAACCTCAAGAACTTGGAGGATTTAGACCTTTCCACGAACCATTTTTTCGGAAAAATCCCATTGTCTTTGGCAAGCCTTAGTTTCTTGAAATCTTTCAATGTCTCGTACAATAGTCTTGAAGGATCAATACCAACCGGCACGCAGCTTCAAAGCTTCAACGCCTCTGCATTCGAAGGGAATCCGAAACTTTGCGGCCCCCCACTTCCGAAGGAGTGCTTGTCAAGTAATGGGAATGATGGAGAGAATAAGAGCAACAAGGATTTCGACAATGGGGATGAAATTCCATGGTTTGAGTTATCCGTTGTGCTCGGTTTCGTTGTAGGGTTCTTGGGATTCTGCTGCCCTTTGCTTCTCAAGAGGACATGGAGATATGCATATTTCCAATTCCTAGACAATGTTCAATTTAAGCTCTATCTGATGCAGAGAAAGGTTAGAAGAAGGTAAGAGTGTTATATACTTTTTATTTGTTTATCAAGTTTTATTATTTTTCCTTGTTTTGGTGATGTAAGTCGTGTGAGATTCTGACATGTAATCGGGAATGTATTTTCGCATTTGTGTCTCACTATTTATGCGATGAGTGAGATAGAGACGGAATATTCCCTAATTACATCCAAGTTTTCCTTGGTTTGGTGATGCAAGTCTGTCAAGATTCTTACACGTAACCAGGGATATATTCATGTCTATGTGCATTACTATCCATGTGATGAGTGAGATAGATACGGAATATATCCCTAGTTACACCCAAATTTTCCTTGGCAAGATTCTGACACGTAATTGGGGATATATTCTCGTCTTTGTGTCTCATTATTCAAGTGATGAGTGATAAATAAAGACAGAAAATATCTCAAGTTACACCTAAATATTTCTAAATCAACTTCTCTCTTTTTTAATGATGCTTAATTACTTCTTTCCCCTTCTTCCACTTGATTAATCAAACATATAGGGTGAAGATTAACAAGCAACCCCAAGGCCAAGTCCAAGTCTCAAACCAAAGGGGAGAAGTTAAAAGCAGCAGCCATCTGCACAGTGATAGTGACAGTAAAAATTGTTCAGAAGTTCAAAGCCTCAGTAACTCTTTCATGGTCCCTCACAAATCAGACTCCTCCACCTGCGTCTTCAATGAAACATTCAAAGAAGAAATAATATTGACATAATTGGAGGATTTTAAGGCCTAATTAGGTTTGGGCCTGGTTAAGTACTAGGCCAAAAATAATGTTGTAAAACAAGCCTGAATATTTAAGATTTTTTAATGTAACAGTTTTCTTGCCAAACTATCAATCATCATCTAAAAACATGTTTGAATAATTCTTATTCAAAAGTTTGATAACATAGCATATCAGACGAATTTACACTAAATTAAAAGTAGTGTAAATTCTGGACACATATAACATATCAAACTATCGAGAAGAGAATTGTTAATATTATATGATTTGACTAATCTCCTAATTTTTCATAAGAGTCATAATTTCCGCACACACATTTTATCTTTCTCAATATTTTATTCATTTTGTTTTATCTTAATTTCTTCCTTTGTTTTCAGAAAAATCTTGAGTGGTACGTACCATTCAATGGTACGACTATTGAATGGTTCAGATTAATTTGCAGTGAGCCCCAAATGAATCTTAGCCATTTAACAGTACGTACCATTTAATGGTACGTACCACTGAAGTTGGACCCTTTGTTTTCGGGGGTTTTGGGCGCAGCTTCTTTCCTAATTTCTGTTGCAGCAAAAAAAGCCCACACAAAAAAACAAGAAGAATATTGAAACTAGTAAAAAAGGTCCTCACTGACGATGCTAGTCATCAGGATCTGTATATGCCCCAAAAACATTCTACAAGTTCACAACACATCTATTCCTGTCTCTTCCTATCCCTCCCTAGTAATTCTTTTGACCGCTCTTGGGTAAAAAGGTTAAAAAAAAAAGACTGTAAAAACCTAGCATTAGCAACAAAACAAGACCAGAAACTAAACCAAACCACCACGCCAAAAATAATTTACAGCTTACAACAATGGCCACGTTCACCTCCTTGTACGCTTTCTCGGCCTCCCTGCGCTCCCCACCTGATCAGCCTCGCCATTGTCTCTCCCTCTCTTCCCACTCCCTGCCCCCGCCGCCGCAGTCTCCGACCTCTTCGGTGGCCTCCCGGCCCCTCTCCTTCCCCTCCCATTGCTCTCCTGACACCTTCTTCCCCCTCCCCTCCCTCCTCCGCTTCCCGTTGAACTCCGCGTCACCCTCTCCTTCCTCTCAACCTCCGGCTTCTTCATACCCCTCGTTGTTGGCTTCTTCTTCTTCTTCTTCTTCTTCTCGTCCTCGCTCTCCTCGCTATCCTCCTCGGAACCATCCGAATTCTCCTTCTTCACTTCAGTGCTCGACGAGTTCTGCTTCATTCGCTTCAAGAACCTCGCAGCACCTTGCTTCTTCCTCCCGTTTTCTTTCTTCTCCTTCTCCGCTTTCAATGCCTCTACACCGTCATGCGAACTGAGTTCATTGACACCATACTGATGCGGCTTCGTCGGCTTCGTCGGCTTCGCTGCATTCCTGCCCCTCGAGCTCGAGCCTCTTCGCCCGCCTCTTTCTTGCGTCCTCCGCTTCCTAATCCCCTTGTCCTCAACCTTCACAAATGCAGCACCATCCGTCTTCTTCTCATTCGCGGCCTTCGCTTTCTCTTCGACTTTATCCCCCTTCCTGTTCTTCGCACCGCCTTCGGATAGTGCATTGACAGAAGCACGTTTTCCACACACAACAATGGAAGACTTGGTGGGTTTCTCAGAACCATCGGGCTCGATCTTCGGCGCTCTGGTTTCGATCTTGGGCACGTTAGATGTTACTGTTCCGGTCGCGGGTTGTGGTTTCTGGAGCTGGTCATTCATTTCCTTTAGCACAATGGAGCGGAGCTCCTGAGCTGCGTTGTGCTCCGGAGAGTTCTTGCCGAAGAAAACGACGGCATTGTTGAAGAGGAGGAGGAGGTCGCGGAAGAGCATTTGGATGCAATCCTCTGCGTAGACACCTTTGGTAAGCTTGGATTGGATCACATGCAGGTCCATGTGTTGCCGAATCAAACTTTTGTACCTTTCTGATTCCTGCACAAAAATTGTAGGCTTTTTTTATTTGAAATTGTAATTCGTAACATTTTTTTTAGAGCAAAGTAGAAACCAAAAAAAATAGAGAAAGTATTAAATCATATTAATCCAACGATAATTAATTAATGAGAAGATAATGTTCACTAATACTTGCAAAGATATTTAATTAAATAAATTAATATAAAAAATGATTAAATAGTAATTCAATTTTTGAAAACAAAAATAGAAAAAAGTTTCTATTCCCACTAATAAAAACTACTCCTCCACAATCCACATAACGTACATACAATTTGTGTTTATTTTTCCTTTGGTAGGTAAAAATTTGTGCTTTAAAATATTCTATTCTAACCTAATTTAACTTACGGAAAAGAGACTTCAACTTTTACTTAAAAAATTCGACACACAACTCTAATCGACTGGCCGGAACTACATCTCTAAACAAAGTTAGAGTTAAATTGGTATTGTTTAGGTTATTTGGTAAGGGTACAGTAGTAATTTTACACTTAAAAAGTGAAGGCACGAGACCCTCTAAAATAGTGCCAATCACCTGCATTTTTGTGCTTCAGGAAGTTGTACGTTACACACGTGCAAATGTAACAATTCACACGTTGGGCCAACGTCCATTTCGGTGGGGCATTTTTATATTTTATTTTTATACTAATTTCGAATCGGTTGGAAGTCGAAGGGAGAATTCCTGTGTGTGCGCGCGAATGCACCGGAATAAAGTACACAAAATAAATCCCATCGTACATAAATTAAACTATCATCACGTTGGGCCAACGTCATAATTCTTTTCATAAAATAACCTAAGGTATCTATTAAAAATTAAGGTAATATAAGATAATCAATAATGTTCTCTTACCGTACTTATATGAGCATCAATCTAACAAGAGATTACTTAACCTATATAATTATTATTTTATGTAGTATTAATAATAAGGATAATATGGTAAAGCAACGCATAACTTCTAACCTACCTACTCTTATTTCATGGATCGCACATTTTTCTTTCTACGTAACCTCCATCCTCTATCGTATTTCACATGCATGACCGGTGTATGATGAATTATTCAGAATTTTATAATATGAAAATCAAAATATTGTTTTTTGTAATATGAGGAATAAAAGTTCTATATGAGTGAAGTAGATTGATTGCTTCCCTAACAACTACATTTATGTCCTCCTAAATGTTTATATGAGAGAAACAAAATAGAGCACTTTTCCTTTAGTCCTTTGCATGCATCTCGAGAAGAATTTGCATGGCACGAGTACAATATTACGTGAAATTCTGTTCAACATGTCTTGTATGGATGTGACGGTGAACCCATGTCATACAAATTGTTCTAGTCCTAGACTCCAAGTCTAAGATCATGGAATTGGTACTTGTTACTACCTATAAACCTATTAAAAATATAAAATACCAGAGAAAAAAGCAATGAAAATGAAAAATAACTTTGGAAATTGAGAAAAAAATTAAAGCAATTAAAAATAAGCCAATAAACAAGGTCAAAAAACTAACACCCCCTTGCCACACGCCGTCATGGGTACTTCCGTAACGCTTCCTTTGGGTTGGACTATTGGATGGGTTTTAATAATCTCCTAAATCTGGATTGGGTCGATTGATGGGCTTATACCTCCGTTTTTATACATTTGGGTCCTATTCTTCTTTTTTGTAAAATTACGGGTCTAACTATAATAATACATATAACTTACCAATATAAATTTTATGTATAATCTAACCGTCGTAAAAAATTAATAAGTTTTTATAATTTAACCGTTAGTTTTTCAAATTATTTAGAAATATGTATTATTAAAAACAAAATCCTAATTTTAAACTACTTACTGGACCCCGCCACCTAAGGCATATGGTTGTAACCCTAAACCATAAAAATCTTGACCAAGTTTTCGTACTCTCCGTAACGCTCATGCGCTGCACGCTAGCGACCATCCTCACCAATCACAGCGTACCGTTTCAAACTGCCTCGATCTTACTAGCAAAGTACCAAAATATCCCCACTTTATTCCCGCATATGACCAAAACACCCTCGACATCGTGAGGTGTCGCGTTCTAATTGGTCCCCACATAAAAACATCTAAATCTAATCTCAGACCTCACCACCTCGTCCTCTTTTTTGCCCCATCCCATTTTCAAATCTTAATTATTTTCCGGATTTTTTAAATTCTTTTTTGCTAATTTATTTAATTTAGATTTTTCACTTTAAGATACAAAATTATACGTTAAAATTTGTTTTAGGGAATATTTGTCAATACCTGGCTCCGAAGCCGCCGCTCGAATACGGAGCCGAGCCGATGAGAGCGGATGATCCTGAGGACCTTGATCAACGGCTCAGATTTAACCAGCTTGAGCTGCTTAACCCCTTTGCGGGTGGCGGGAGATACTTCGTCACCCTCGGCCTCTTCGCCGCTGCTGCTTCTACTCCTACTCCTACTCCCTCCTCCCTCGCCTCCGCTACCACGACGTCGTTTCCTCTTCGACAAGCTCGCCGAGCTCTGCACGTCGCTGTTCTGCTGCCTCGACGCCGCCGCACCACCACCACCTCTTTTTCCCTCCCGCTTCGACTCGCCCCCCGATTCCCACAACTCGCTCGACTCGCCGAGTCGACTCGCCTTCGCCGAATCATCGCCGCCTTTTTTGTTGTTGTTGTTTTGATTGTCTTCGTCGTCACCGTCACCGTCTGCTACTTTACCGTTAACAGAGCAATCGCGATCCGGTTCGGACCTGATTTTGGCTCGAATCGGATCTGGTTTGTTTCCGTCAGGCTCGGGCTTGTCCTCCTCCCCCTCCGCCTGTTTTTCCGTCGCGCCGTTTCCTTTCGCCTCGCCTCTTTGGCTCGTCGAATTGGACTCGTTGAAGGATCGGTTCTCACGCTCGTCGGAATTGAAGTACGAGCCGGAGTTCATTTTTCCGGTGAGGTTCTCCGGCGAACCTTCACGCTGATCCTCTCCGCGGCGTTTGAGATCTTTGCTTGGACGGGTGGCCTCGGCCTCCTCCTTCAAGCTCCGCTCCCTTTCCTCCTCCAACCTCTTCACCTTCAACTCCAACGACCTGTAAAAAAACCACAGAGAAGACACACTCTCAGATCTCAGACCATTAAAACGACGACGCCTCACACTCAGATCTCTCTCCAGGGACGCGAAATTTACACGATCGAAACGTCGCGACGGCGGACCTCGCGTCGGAGCTCCTCGACTCTCAGCCTCCGTAGCTCGTCAACCATCGCACCCAGGCTCCCCGACGAATCGTCGTCGTCGTCGTCGTCTTCCGATACGAACCGTCGCTTGATGTCCTCGAACTTGTCCCTACAGTTGTGAGCAGTGAGGAGCGTCGTCGCGGTGGCGGAGCAGCGGCTCCCGACCTCCAAGGCGACGGAGTCCCAACTCTGGGTACCGTGGCGGTTCACGGCGCAAACGAGCAAGAGCTCCTCTAACGTCCCCCATGGTTGCGCGCTCGTTCCGTGTTCCCTAGCCATGTTCCTCTCATTTCATCATTTTTTGTGGTTTTTTTTGAAATTAGGGTTTTTGGTTTTATACCAATCCGAAAAACAAAATCTCCGAAATTTTTTTTTTGACAGTGGATGATGGATGATGATGAATGTACAGATTTATTACGTTTGTTCGTTGGCTTTTATATTTTCAACTAAGTGAATCTTTTTTTCTTTTTCTTTTTTTGGGTCGCTTTGTGGCTCGGCAACACAACGACACACCCAAAAATATAAATTTGATTTTTGTGTGAGGCTTTGTAAAGCTCGCGCAGCCTCTCTCTCTCTCTCTCGCTCCACCACCTTGGGCCTAGACTTGCACGAATATTTTGGTCTTCAAACCTCCCGAAATTATTCCTTACACAAATCTTTCAAGTCATAGTTATGGTGTTAGTGAAATTTATATTGCCCAAAGGTTACAAAAATTTCTTCTATTTTTCTTTTGGATTAACACCAACCTTTCTTGGCAACTTGAGTTTCATGATCATGTTTAGTTTTGTATATTGGAAAAACATACGAAGAAAATACGATCATGTGAATCAATAATCTCATATATGATTGTTTGTGTCAAGGTTAAACTGTGGGGTCCATGTCATCGAAGGTTGAACAAAGAAAATGTAAAATGATTGGTTATGATCATGTGTACGAGTAAGGTACTGGATAAGAGAATTAAGAAGAGTCTGACATTAACCCATGGACCATATTCTTCTCCAATCTGAGTTTTGCTCACGTCCCGAATGAATTCAAGGACATATTCAAAGAAATTCTGACCGTCAGTAGGAATGGTTTGGGGATTACGAACAGCTATAATAGCTGACCCTAATAAAATAGCAATTACGACCCAAGAAGTAATAAGTACTTGGGCATGGACTTGGAAACTTCCTATTTGCCAATAGAAATGTTGGCCTACCTCCACACCGGATATATCGTACAACCCTTTTAGTGTTTTGATCGAACATAATAGAACATTCATATTACCCTCTGAAAGAAATAGAACTTTTAAAGGAATTATTTTGATTCAACCATCGTTTTTTCGACTTGCCTTAGAAAGTCATATCATTTATAGCTTCACTGAACTTGCATAGCGGGCCAATAATCGGAAGAGAGAATATGTCATGGTATATAAACAACTATTAAAACAAGATTCTGCAAAGATGAATGTAGGTAGCGACAAATCCTAGAGATTTTGGAACAGCGATCGAAAACGACAAATCGTGATGATTTTGGAATAATGATCATAAACGACAAATCATGAAGATTATAGAATAACGATGAGAAATGAAACCTCAAGATTTTGAAAGTTAGCGGATGCCAAATATAACCTAGAACAAAATTCTAACTAGGTTTATGAAGGAACTTCTATATAAATGAAGTTTAAGTTAGCAATAATTGATATTTAAACTTTATTAATCGAAGATTCATATGAGTTACACTCGAGTTATTATTTGAGCTCCAAATATATTTACAAGATTCTTACACTCACTTCTGTTTTTTGAGTTTTTCTCCACGCATATCTCTGTCTTAAGTGATTTTTTTGTTTTGAACTTTGAACATATATTGTTATTAGAAGTTATCTCAAGTTAGGGATTTGATAATAGTTAAATGTTGTGTTGATATCGTGTTGCTTTATTTTTGTTGTGAGAATCTCTACCTCAATGTCGGTGTTTTTAAGGTATTCAAATAAGTTTTTTACATGATAGGTGTCATTTGGCCCTTTTATAGTTATTATTGGAGGTATTTTGTCTAGATGTTGATGCACCCTTCCTGTATTTATATTTTTGTATTGTCTAATGTCTCTTTGAGGTTGAATTATGAAAATAATTGTCTTTTGATAAAATTAAAAATAAAAATAAAAATAAGCATGAACCAATGTTTCTAATTTAATTGATTAAAAATAATACCAATAATACACATAAGTTTCTATTTTAGCATCATAAACAAAGAAATAGATGACAAACAATAATGGTACTATAGTAATCCAATTACAAATTAAGGGTATTTTAGAAATCACAATTTAGTAAACTAGTATTAATTGATTAAAAATAATACCAATAATCCACTCACGCGCTCTTCATTTTATCCTACATTACCTTATGTACGGTTGACAGGTATCAAAGTTTTCTTTATGCATGTCAAAATTTTTTAGTGATTCATTGTATATAGTTATTTGAAATTTATTATACATGACTAAATTGGTTCGTTTCAAATCCACAATAGTCCATTTACCATAATTGGATGCTACTACAATATCATAATTATATTACTTCCTTAACAAGTACTTTCTATTGAGTAGAATTTTATAATTCTTATGAATATAAATATTTTTAATATGTGTAATATAAAGAGAAAAAAAAAAGGCAATTCTTGGTGATTGATACTGCTAGGATTATTATCAGTTTTATTTTTCCTAGGCTCTTAGCCATGCTTTTAGAAAAAAAATGGCAAATTGATATTGTACAAATTTTAGTTAAAAGACGTTTGTCTTAATGTATACTAAGAATAAATTATACCATATGAAATTTGGTTATTTTAGATGCGATAAGACTAAGAGAAGGAAGTGACATGTAAACAGAAAAATGAAACATTGGTTACAGACAGGTTAAAAGGTTATTTTTTTGTTAGTGTATTTCGAAAGTGATTTTTTTGGACTTCTCAAGTTACTCGAGTTAACATAACTTTAGATTAGAATGTCAATATTTATTTGACCTATAATATATTAATTAAAAAAAAAAAACCGATTTCAAGAAGTCCAAAGTTATGTACTAATTGGCTCTAAGATGTGTTAATTTCGCTCATATTATTGTTCTTCCATTTTATCGTTAGATAATACCCTATGTCATATAATTTTGGAAACTTTGTAAAACTCCTCACTCCACCACCATGGCCTTAGTACATTACATAAATCTCTTAAATCATAGATTGTGTGTTAGTGGAATTTACACCCAAAAATATGTCACCTTGGCTATTAAATGTGGGAGTAGGCTACGGTGCTCGCAAGCATTAGATGCTCACACCGATCTCACCGTTAAAAGGAGGGAGGAGGGAGGAGAGAGGGGGCGGGGGGGGGGGGAAGGAGGGTGAGATCGGTGTGAGCATCCAATGCTTGCGAGCATTGTAGCCAGTCCCTTAAATGTGGGCCGAGCTTTATTGGCAAAATAAGTTTCATGAACATGTATTGTATATTAGAAAGGCAATGTGAGTAAATATAAAGATTCATCATATGAATCAATAGGTATTAAACTTTAATCTTATCTACTCATTCACTTTTCATTTTGATCATGAACTACCTTATGAGTGGTTAACATATATGTCAAAGTGTTGTAGTGATTATTTTATATTAGAAAGGCAACGTGAGTGAATACAAAGATTCATCATATGAATCAATAATCTTATGTTAGAATAGTTATTAAATTTTAATCTTATCTAGTCATTTACTTTTTATTTTTATCATAAACTACCTTATGCATGGTTAACTTATGTAAAAGTATTGTAATAGATTATTGTCTATATGTCCAAGTTTTCTAGAGATTCATTGCATATAGTTATTTAAAATTTATTATACAACAATGATTTAAGTCATTTCAAATTCACAATTGTATTTTGCACAAGTTACTGACAAGTAGTGACAGAATGTAACTATTAGGCAATAACATCCCACAACAAAAAACATAAAAGATAACATCGATGGTTATGTTATGCATGTTCATATCGTGTCAAAATTGTTAAAGACAAAATGTTACTTCATATCATTTTACATATTTGTCTAAGTCGTGGTTCTTAGACATGTTACTATTGGGGTTTGACATAAAAAAAAATATGAAACTTGTTAGTAAATAGGTGTATGATGAGATTAACAAGTCATATCATAGCAATAATTGCTTTTTCTCCTACGATGCTATAAATGAATTGCATTTGTTTTTTCTCTTAAGGCTTTTTTCTACTTAAAAGTTTTTAAGTGTTTTATCAAGATTCTTCACGATTTGAACTTTTTGTTTGATCATATATCATATGCAATGGCTGAACCACGTTTGGGCCAAAGGTGGCCCTGGCCCTTCAGTTGTTTCAAGGCTCCCTTAATGCAATGTAATTGCATCATAATTATTGAAGAGTGCTACTAAACCCCTCCCTCTGAAACTTCAATTTTCTCTCTCTAAAACCCCCTCCCTTTCTCTCTTTAAAATTTCGTCTCTCTTAGGGGGTTGTAGTCAATTTGGATTTCAGAGGATTTTAACAGGCTTTTTTTAAGTGCAGATTTTACAGGATTTTAATAGACTCCACAATTCTAGATGGATTTAATGGAATTCTATTATAGATTTTTATGGATTTGTATGGACTTTTTTCACATATTTCTTAGGATTTCAGTTGACTCTTACAACATAAACATTTTTGCAATCATCCAAATATATATATTGATATGACAATACCAACCAATCAAATATGTCTTTCCCTTTCTCATTTGAACTAGGGGTTGTGATATCTTTCTTTTTTAACTAATCAAAACAAAGATCATTGACCCAGTAACAATTAGATTGCAAGTGCTCATCAGTTGGTTACAAATGGATTTAACTGGGCACATGAACAAAATGTGGTTACTAGTGCACTTAATTATTGTTATCCTTGTGGGGACATGACTTCTGTTTTAGAAGTTGATGACTGCAAGAGCCATACCTTCATTCATTTTGAGCCAACAAAAGATATGTGGATATTCTTTTTGGTTTAGAAAAAAAAAAGATTACTCCACTTATAGTCAAAAGCTAATACAAGTGCATAACATAACATAAATCAAACTTTAAAGAAACGATAGATGGTTTCAACAAAAACAAGATAATAATGCTACTTTAACTCTCATTTTACTCCCTCAGCCTTCGAATGGTGCTCCTAGCAGTCACAACATTATTCACGACTCAATATCCTTCATTCACATAGTTATCATTATGGGCATCTCTCCACATGTCCAAAGCTATATTATATCTCCATTCATTAGCAATATTCCGTTCTTGTTCTTGTGTTTGAAAATCTTGTTCAAGATCCCCTTCTAAAACTGATAATGGTGGAGACGAAGAAGATTCATTATCTGGTTCAACAGGAAATTCGTCCGATCTGCACTCCTTGCGAAGAAAATTGTGCACTCCCGCACAAGCTAATACTAGCTCCGCTTGTGTTGCATATGGAAATGGAGGTGCAATATTAAAAATTGCGAATCGTGATTTAAAAATACCAAATATCCTCTCGACGACATTTCTTAAGGAAGCATGACGAAGATTGAACAACTCTTTTTCGTTTCTAGGCTCACGACCTGGACCACCATACTCTTGGAGATGATATCGGATTCCCCGATAAGAAGCTAAGAACTGTCATCTATTTGGAAATCCACAATCTACTATGAAAAATTTACCTGATAATATATATTAGTATGCAACTCAATGACTTAATGAGAAGTTTTTATAATTAAATAATAATAATAATAATATAAATAAATAAGATAATTTGATACCTTGTGGCACTTTAAGTCCATTCCTCCTCGTCAAAGCATCATTTAGTACTCTTGAATCATGAGCTGATCCTTCCCACCCACTAAGGACATACATGAATTCCAAATCAAAGTTACAAGCGGCTAATACATTTTGTGATACATTTTGTGATATGACTCCCTTCCAACTGTGATAGCTGCTTACATCGCATCTAGCTACTGATGCTGGGATAGGTGTGCCATCAATAGCTCAAATACAATCCTGAAAGAGTGTTCTTAAGTTTATCTTTTGGAACAAACTAGAATGATACAAAATAAAAAATAAAACAAACAACACACTATACGTACCTTCAAGTAAGGGTAAAACCTCGTACTTTCTCTTATTTTAAATGACAATGATATTCCAGGTTTGGCCATCATCTCTGATGCTATCGTGTTCAAGGCCTTCAAAACTTTGTTAAAATTTCTACTGATAGTCCAATGTGATCGGCCAAATGTTTCACGTATTAGATAATATCTATTATTGTGGCCGACAATGAGCAAAAATGTTGCAAGCATTTCTTCTATGCAAATGAATCTCGTATCTCGTAAGAGTGTTTTTTCTCTAATAATTGTGCATAACTTCATAAACACATCAAGATACATTCTATACCTTTGCCGAAAGTCCTCTGGATGGTCCTCTTTCAATACTTTATGTAAATAATTGTATCATTCCATAGTAATTGGTCGCCAAGTTAACGATCGTTCAATAGGTTGTCCACTTGTGATTATAAATTCTTTTATCACATGGATTATGGCTTGAATTGCCATCAATAAATACTTGATGGTTTCATAAAGTTCTTCTTCTTCTTCAATTTCTTCTTCATCAGTTTCTTCTTCATCAGTTTCTTCTTCTTCCATTGCTTCCTCCATTTGATCCACTTCTATTTCTTCCTCCTCTTCGTCCACTTCCATTTCTTCCCCATCTTCTTCCACTTCCATGCTTGATTGAGACATTATATAAACTACCCAACCAAATAAACGAAATGATAAGCATGTTAACAAACAAACAAAGAATCATATGTAATACCAAAGACACAAATAAATATAAATAATAGTAATTAACAAAAAGTATGGATAAGTCAATTAAAAATAATCCAAAACAAAACGAACAACAAATAAAAACTAATGTATCATAAGTCAAATCACATCTCATTTCAAAATGTAAATTATCCAATTTGAGTGCTCTTTAGGAGACATATTCAGAAATGCGTCCTTTTTGGTTTTAGTATCAAGCAAAGCAATCGCTTGGTAGCGAGTAGGTTCATCCAAATTTGGGGTTTCCTTAATTGCATCCCATAAACAATTTTGTCTCTCTCTATCCTTTTCCCTTTTCTCCAATAGGCTATGGACTCCCCGAAAGTCGGTGGCAATTGAACCAAGAGTAAGTGAAATAGTTTCGCTTGATTGGTGGCCTCAGATGATCTAGTATTCCCTTGGTATTTGGTTCTAGTTCGTTTCCTACGATTAGTGATTGGTGGGGGAACTTCCGAGCCAGTGGCTTGAGAAGGTAAAGATGGAGATGATTAGTCGAATGATGGAGCTTGGTTTGATGTTGGGTTTTGATTTAGTACAAAACCCCCATTTTCCCTGTCATAGAACAAGTTATCTATTCCAATGTGTCCATCTTCCTCTGTTCCAACTTGAGTAGCAGTTGCATTACCAAGTACAATTTGCAATCTTCAAAGTCATCACAAGATTTGTTACGCATGCTTCTTTGGCTTGGGTGAGCCTACAAAAGAAACAAGAAAATCACAATTGTTTAATAAACTATAAGTATATACTCAAGTTAAATATAATATTTTAAATAAAAGCTAGGAAACTCACCTTAAAGTACTCTTTCCAAACTTCTTCCTCAGTAACAAATCTCTTTGTGATTGCATCCCACCCAAAGCCAGAGTTGCTTCCTATAAGCTGAGTATACTTTCCATATTCTTTCTTAAAGTATTTCACTTGACTTGTGTAATGCTTATAAGTTTTGTTACACTTCAGTTTTTTATTAAGTATCAGAAGTAGCCTTGTCGTCACAATATCCTTGCTTACCAGACCATTAGCATCACGCCATCCACAACATGTAGCATCAACAAGCAATTGTAACAACATTTTGCTCTCTTCCACAATCCAAAAGCTATAATCATTCTTGACCTTCACGTTTCTGTTTTCTTGTTGTTCATCTCCCATTTGTAATGTTACTAATATATATGTCCAAATTACTATTAGTGAAGTGATTGTTGCTGGATTTATTATGTATAATTATATTAAGCAAAGATATTGTATAAATATGAAAGAAAAACTACGTGCATCAAGAATGAATAATAAAAATATTATGTATTATCCATCAATTTGTCTCATATCAAATATTCAAATCATTTATACATTGTACAAAAATATTCAAATCATCAATTTGTCTCATATCAAATATTCAAATCATTTTTAGCTTTGAAATGCTTCCATTGTACAAAAATGGCGATTTTATCATCTGGGTTTGCTTTTTGAAATCATTTATACATTAAAAGGGGGACATAAAGATTAGAAATTTGATTACTAAGGAAAATAGTAGGGATTGTTTGGGTATTGTGGGCTATTAGGGTTCTGTAGTTTGTGGTATGTATTAGGGCTAATTCAGTAGTTTGTGGCTTTTGGGTAGCTATTATTGAGAAACTGAGAGAGTTTTTATTTTATTTGGGATGAGGGCACAAGAAGTGGGGTATGAAAGACACAACACAACAGCCATCGGAAGAGCAACACTTTATGCATATTCTGTGCTATAAAAAAAAAAAAGAACTTGTTCTTCTTGTCAAAGTTGTTTGTTGCAAATTACCAAACGGTGTTGGGGCTGCTTCTACCGTGAACAAGTATTAGCAGGCCCTGAAAAGCCCAACTAATGTAGTCTTGTAATTTATATGACATACAAACCGATTGTAGCAAGAATGAATAAAAATATTCTGTAACTATGGACAAGGGCAAAAACACTAGGAAACAACATGAAAATAATGGACAAGAATGATTCATGAGATACATGACTATACAAATTAGAAGAGAAAAGCAATACCTTGGGGGATGGAGGAAGACTGTTCCTCTTCTGTCTGATGAGTGTGAAAAGAAATAAGAGGGGGGAGAGTTGGATTCTTTTTGGCATACTACCCACCCTTAAATCCATTAAAATCTCTCATCCATTGAAATCTCAACAAATCTATGGTATTCTCACTACACCTAGACATGTGTGGACTTTTTAAAAATTTTAATTGACTACACCTGAATTTGAAAGTATTCTTTTAAATCCTCTAAAATCCTAATTTGACTACACCCTAATTTTAAAATCTTTTAAAATCCACTTTTACAATTCTAATTGATTACACCCTTATTTTAAAGTCTTTTAAAATCCTAATTTGATTACCCCCTTCTTACTTTCTACACAGTAGGGTTTTCATTTCCTTTGCTCCCAAATCAAGAGGCAGAGTGCTTCACCGGTAAGTTTCTCACTCCTCAAATTTTCCTAGTGTTTTATTTAAATCCTCGGGGTTTCATGTTTTGTCTCTGTTTCTCTTTCAAATGGAAATAATTCAGCAACAACAGAGCAGTGGCAGAAGAAATGAATGATCGTAAAGCAAATAAAAAAATCAAACAGACGAATTGAAGAGATTGAAGAAGTGAGCACGGAGAAGACGAACAACAACCCCGTGAGTGCACATAAGCAAAAAGAAAGAAGGATCTCAGCGTCGGCGCTGAAAGCTTTCTCATCCTTTTTGGTGGCGGTGCTGACTGCTGGGTGCCTTCTTCCTGATGACGATGTGCTCCCAATCCTGTGTTGGGTGTTGTGATTTCTGATTTTTTTTTTTTACACTTTGATAGGGAATTTGACATAGAAAAATTTGGCGCGACACTGATTTAAGTATCATATATTACAACAAATTTGCAATCGGCAATCATGGCACAAATTTGTAATCGAAGAAGCAGGGGAGAAGACGGAGAGAGAGAAAAAATGAATATATTAAATGCACTGTCTTTTTTCTCCACCGTTGGATTAGATCCAACGACAGTTGACCAAAAATTTTGCTGCACCTCGTGGTGCAGGAGAACGAGACTGATTAGAGGGTATTTTAGGAATAACATTTGGTGAAGAAATATCATTTTAATTTTTAAACTTTTTATAGTAAGTGAAAAATAGGACAATAAGATGGGTATAGCAAAATTTAGGGTTTAACTTCAGTGGTACGTACTATTTAATGGTACGTACTGTTGAATGGTTTAAGATTCATTTGGGACCCACTGCAAATTAATCTGGACCATTCAATGGCCGTACCATTAAATGGTACGTACCACTAAAGAATTTTCTCAAAATTTTTCATGTTTATACTTTCATGCCTCCCCTCGGTAAATGAATATTAACATTTATTGAATATTAACAATAGGTTTTTAAATTTTTGCACAATATAATTGATACTTTGGGTTGAAATTTTGCTCCGAGGATGTGAGATTTTTATACGAAAAAATGATAAATTTTGTTTTAAAAAATTGCTATTTTTTCTCATAGGAACTTTGTTTGGAGTGTTAATATAACATTTTTACGGTATTGTTGTATATATTTATATGTATTTTTCTGGCCCCCAAAACTTTAAATTTCGGATTATATGCTCGACTACTTGAAACTAGATTGGTCTTCACACATCGTATTTACGACACAACGCTTTTTTTATTCTCAATTTTGTTTTTGTTCGAGTTTATTGATTTTTTTAATGCATATTATTCTTCTATATCTCGAACCGAAGCACATAAATCCCCAAACTCAAAAACAAAAGGGGACGAGAAAAAAAATCGATTTTTTTTAGATCAGCATTTGAGAGTAAAGCGGGAAAAGGACCGCCTTTTTGAAAACCGTTCCCAAAAATTCCCATCTGAAAAACAACTCAAACTTCAATTCAATTCAATTCACAGCTTCCCTCTTTCCTTCCCCAATTTTTTTCAAAAAATTTCCAAAACCCCTCTTTCTCTCTCCCACCCGAGCTTTTCAAATTTAGGGTTTTTCTCAGAGCGTCGAAATCCTTTCGATTCTACGAGGATTCCGGCGCGATGGCGAAGTCAGCGAAGCGCGAACGGAGTTCGAGTCAAACCCGAGGCGTTGACGATGCCGCGCAGCTCAGAGCCGTGAAGCGCGAGAAGGTCAACGCCAACAACGCCGGCGACCGAGTCGATGACGAGTCGGCTCGCCCGAGTGAGCAGGAGGCCGTTCGGCGGCGGGCGCTCCGGTCCGACTACCTCGCCGTCAAGAACCTCATCAGCGGTACGTAATTTCTGCTTATTGCAAATGCATATATTCCAGAAATAAATAATAAATTTTGAATTTAATAATTTATAAATTTTATTTCTTTGTTTTTGCAGAGAAAAGAGATGATTTGATGTGTCCAGATTCGGAGAAGTTCGGACTTCTCATCAATAAAGTCGAGAAATTGCATGAGCAAGGTATTTTATATTTTATGTTTTGAAAATTCCTAACTTGAATTTTGAACTCCTATCAGAAAAATGATTACTTTAATTTATTTTATAATTTATAATTTATTATTTTCCATTTGTTGTGTTGTGGATTACTAAGAAGATTGAGTAAATGTGAAATTAAAAAGCAGATGAAATTTGTGTTTTTTGAGCTATAATTTTGGTTTTTGATAAAATTTGGATTGTCCATTTGGGGATTTTCAGTTCAGAAGCCAAGGGAACAAGTAGCAGATGCAGAGGCACTGCTGGACATAACCAACACATTGTGGACCTCTGTTAAGTCACAATCCAGTGCCGGGATTAGCCCGTCTGACTTTGTTACTGCTTTGCTCAATAATTTTAGCCAGCCGAGAGGAGGGGATGACCACGTCTCGGTTAATTGGAAGGAAATTGGGCTTGCTGTTTTGCCCATTTTCAAGAGCGCTCATGGGTGTTGCACTATGTGAGTTGTTACTTGTTTCCAATGATTGCCCCGGTGTAAGAATTTTTGTGCGTCGCATTGTTTCAATGCAAAGTTTTAATTCACTCATGGTTATGTTCTTTTTTCCTTAGGCTTGGACCCATGAATACTGAATTGAAGCAAAGGAAGGCTGTGGTTCGCAGTAAACGTGTGAAGCCCACCACAACTGATCGGCCTGATGAGGTAAAGTTGATTGTTGATTGTACCGGGTGTGTTCTATGGTTCTAAAGCTGATATAGTTTTATGCTGTGTACTGACTTCGTTTGTTGGAACTTCTCCTTCAAGTTATATGGATTTCTGATGTTATCACATCGTTGTGGTTTATATGCAACAGATAGATGATACTCAGACAGAAGAGAAAACTGATACTGACAAGAACATGTCAACGATATTTGACATTCTAAGAAGGAAAAAGCGGGTTCGACTTGAAGCTTTGATATTAAACAGAAATTCTTTTGCCCAGACGGTGGAGAACTTATTTGCTCTGTCATTTTTGGTCAAAGATGGTCGAGTTGAATTATCTGTGGATGCAAATGGTTTTCATATTGTTTGTAAGTAGATTATAACAAAGCAAAGATGGCCGGACTGAAATAACCCTTCTCTAGTTTACATTTGTGTTTTAATATCCATGCTTATGGCTTATTCAGTCATTCTCTCTCTTTTCAGCACCTAGGAATGCTCCTTCTGCCGAGGACGTGGCATCGCGGAAGGTGACTTACCACCATTTTGTGTTCCGATTTGATTTCAAGGACTGGAAGGTATGTCATAGTGATCATTTCTTCATGAGTTTCATCATAGAAGCATGCCCTTGGTGTTTTATAGAAATGTCAAAATGCCGATTTTGAAGATTCATTTGGTATTTTGTTAAGACAAACTTTTGATAAAAACTATAGACATAAGAAAAGATCTATAAGAAGTTGAAATCAACTCCTTGTCATATTATAACTATCAGTGGCCTTCTCTCGGGTCTTGTATTATGTGTACGACTCTCATATTTGCATCCTTCTCATGCTCGATCTTCTCTACATAAAAGGCATATACTTTCTTGCCTTGCAGGTAATGAAGGATATTTTGCCTGTTGGTGAGGAGCTGATGCCTCATAGATCCCCCCCAAACTCCACACCTGCCTCTCAAGAGGAACCAGCAGCATACGGTTCCCAAACAACCCCGATTCGAAAACTCTCCAGAAACCGTGGCCGGGTTGTGCAGGAAGAATCTATTGTAGAAGAATCCCCTGAAAACGATGATGCTGCTGGAACTAACGTCTTTCGCAGGTCCAAGCGCAAGCTTTAATTTAGAGATAGACTTTGCCCGATCACTGCCGTTTATGCAGGTTTATTTTGTTCAGTTACCTGCTGGATGTCTGTTTGTGTCCTATAAATGTATATTTTGGATTAGGAAGATTAGAACTCCAGTTAGAAATCTGTCCTGCAGTTGCACTAATTAAGTTAGGTTTTGACACTGCTGTTTTGTGTCTGTTGACATTCCGCTACATTTGTAGGAATGTGTGGGCTTCTTGTATAATATGTTCCTTCTGACATTTCGACAAATGGAGTGACGAAATCAATTGTGAACAGGCGCGTGGTGATCTTGGTCGTTCCTGCTTTGTGAGCCCCACGAGTATGAATGACCAAGATCGAGTCACATGCGCGTGTGTTTGACTTGTATGCTTTCGTATGGCAAATTGTGTTAATATTAACAACTTTCAATTCATACCTATTTTCTACTTTGTAATATGATTCTAATTGCTACAATTATAACTAACTTGCAATTCAATTTGCATTAGAGTGTATATCAATTACTTATTTGGAATTGCTTTTAGAATGTTTAAAAGTGTTTTTTGAAAACCAAAAATTATATTTGACAAAAAAACTTAATTAGAAGTGTTTTTTGGTAAAAGAAAAAGTGCATTCTGCATGAAGAAGCACTTCTAACAATTTTTTAGGATGCACTCGGATTCTTAACAAAATTTCAAACACGTTCATAATAAAAGCATTTTTAGCATGGGCGTATACAAACAAAAGTGAAGTTCTTTTAATCTATATTAAAAGGGAGGGGGATTTGAATACGGGATCTATGCAAAAACGAACGCTCTTAACCAACTAATCTACAACTCACTCGCAAAGTAAAGTATTTTTTAAAGAAACCATTTCAAAATAGACCGCCTCAAAAAGTTGGGCATGCAAAATTATATACAAAGTCACATCATAACAAAATCCCTAAAAAACCTAAAGAAAATCACAATCTAATAAAATGGAACCGCATTTGAGCGGGAAAAGCAGCGCGCACTCCGATACTCCAACCCATAAAAAGAATAAATTTCTCTATCTTTCAAAACAAGCCAAACTTCAATTCCAACTTTTTCGCACTTCCCTCTCCGATGCCGACGACGGCGGAAGAACGCCGCACTCTCGATCAACTGAGCTTCGATCAAGACCCCGAGCTACGGCGGGCCCTCCGATCAAGCTACCTCGCCCTCAGAAACCTAACCAATGGTGAGATACACACACACACACACACATATGATATACATTTTAAAAAATTGAATTTTATTTATTTGCATAGAAAAAATTACGTTTTTATTTATTTATCCTATTGATGCAGAGAGAAAAGATGATATAGTGGAATCAGATTCAGAGAAGTTCCGAGTTATCATTGATAAAGTTGAGAAATTACATGAGCAAGGTATTGACTGAAAATTCTTTCATACTACGTAGTATGAAATACTACCAACATTGGATGGCGTGAATTGTTTTGGATGATATGGGTCCTGTGGGTCCCGTGAATCCAAACCATCCAATATTCGTAGTATTTGATACTACGTAGTATGGAAGTTGGATCCAGATATTGACATAGTTTTATAAAAAGAAAAAGAAGATTCTTTTTTATTCATTTTCTAAAAATTATTTATAGAGTTTATGTTTTTTCTTTTGGCCAAAATGCACATATAATATTTGTGATGTGGATGATATGTCAATGTTGGTCATGTGGTGAAAAAACGCTTAACAATACCGTTATGATTAAGTTTGTAATCAATCTCAGTTCGAATCAAACTTTCTGTTAAATCTTGACGAATTTTGTTTGTGTGCAAAGCGGAAAATGTACATTCAAGTTACTGAAACTTGTTTGACCCTTAACAAGCTTGAAATTACCATTTATAGTTGCAAGTAATGGGTACATTGGTCCCGTTCGGAAGGAATTTATATGAAAAATAATCGATTTGGATTGAAATTGATAAGGAACATAAAAACAAGTGTACTATTAACATGACTACATGAGTAAGTAACATTGACCTATGCCGCATACCGCATTGATGAATAACTCAGATGAAAATCAAGAAACGGAATTAAACAGGAGTGTCCGAAAATCACTTCTCTTTGTGCAATCTAATATTTTTTGCTAACCATTTGGGATTTGTATGTGTTTTTGGTCAGTCAAGCATCCAAGGGAACAAGTGGAAGATGCAAAGGCACTGCTGGCTTTAATTAACACATTAGTGATTGCTATTATGTCACAGTCCAATGGAGGAATCACCACATTAAAGTTCATCACCTGTTTGGCTACAAAGTTTGGGCAGTCCAAAAGGCCATTGTTATCCATCGAAGAAAGTTCATATGCCCTGGACTGGAAGGAAATTGGGCTTTTTGCTTCGCCAATATTCATGAGGGCTCCTGGGTTTTGCACTATGTGAGTTGTTACCATGAACATTAATTGTGTCGTGCATTGCTGATCCGACAGTAGTTATCACTCTGTACGCTAAGGAGAGGGAAGGGTGAACCCGTCACATCTGAGGGATAAAAGATTGTGTACCAAACCCTACTATACATTGTCGCATAGTAGAATTTTTTATGGCGTGCATTTGAATTGTTTTTGTGCTAACTCATGGTTTTTTTTTTTTTGGTTGAAGGAATGGACCCATGAATGCTGAGGTGAAGCAAAGGAAGGCTGTGGTTCGAAACAAACGTTCAATGCCTACACTAACTAAGGTGCCGGAGGAGGTAAAGTTTCGCTTTTTTTAGACTTTTAGAATTTTAACCACTCGATTGGTCCTCGAACATTCATTCATTTGGTTCGAGCACTTCTCGAGGGAGTACAATGGCTAACAGTCTTTAGTGGACACATAAAATGGCTAGTTTTTGGAATTTCTCACAGATTTAAGAATATGACTTAATTACACTAATAGTTTGTTGTTTTCTTGGATTTTCACTTTCGCCCTTACAATTTTGTTTCTTGTAATTTCGTCCTTATAGTATCATTCCGTTGACACTGCTAGTCCAATCCGTCAAATGAGGCAAAATTCATTCTAAATTGGGTTTGTCAAATGAGAAGCCGTGCACAAAAATGAAAGGAAAAATAAACTTAGTCGACGAATTGGACTAAAGTACAAACAGAACGAAAATATGTGGACGGAAATGTGCAAGGAAAAAAGTTACAAGGACGAAAGTGAAATTTCTTAGTTAACTATTAGTGCAATTTGGCCTAGTACTTTTTTTTGTTGTTGCAAAATGTACTAGCTTTTCTGATGCTTTTACATGGTTCATGGTTTATGTGCAACAGATAGATTCCCAGGAAGAAAAGAGTGATACTGACAAGAACATGTCGACGATGTTCGACATTCTACGAGAGAAAAAACGGGTTCGACACGAAGCTCTGGTCTTAAACAGAAAGTCTTTTGCGCAGACAGTGGAGAATCTGTTTGCTCTGTCGTTCTTAGTTAAAGATGGCCGGGTTGAATTAACTGTGGATGCCGATGGTTCTCATCTTATTTGTAAGTAAATTATAACAACTTACAAATTTACGAAAATTCTACAAAGCTTATATACCGGAAGTTTTAGACGTTAGATCTTTTTCATTGGGTCCTTGACCAAGGATATAACAACCAAAAACCCGAGTGTATAGGTTACCTTGAAACATACTAGAAAATCGCTACAAATTGATTTTATATTCTAAATTGTGTGTTTTTATGTGTTTTTTGCTTGTTCAGTAAGTTTTTCTCGTTTCAGCACCTAGGAATGCTCCTTCCGCCAAGGACGTGGCATCGGGGAAGGTGGCTCATTACCATTTTGTGTTCCGATTTGATGTCAAGGACTGGAAGGTATAGCGTAGCGTTGATTTCTTTGATATTATTGATTTATTTAACATAGAACGAATGATCCCACGTCGGAAATAGAAGCCCTTCCTGGTTTAAATGATCTCGAGCTTCTCTACCACTCATCGTTAATTGGTTTTGAGTGCTGGAACAGAAGCATGTCCTTGACATTCTCTAATTGCGTCTGTTTTTTTTTTCCTTTTGCAGTTCATGATGGATATGGTCGATGTTGGTGAGGAGCTGATGCCACACAGAAACCCTGCGAACATGAACACTAACACGATATCCATGCCTGCCTCCCAGGAGGAACCAGCAGCATACACTTCCCAAGCAGCCGTCCCCACAGCCCTGGTTCGAAAACTGTCCAAAGACCGCGCCCTGGTTGTGCAGGAAGAGCCTCTCGTAGAATCTCCCCAATATGATGATGCTGGCGCCGGAGCTGCCAACATCCGCGGGTGCAGGCGCAAGCTCTTTGTTTGAAGGACAGATTGGCTAGATTTACTGTCATGCATGCAGGTTTATTTTGATCAGTCACCTGCTGTATATCTTTTGAGTCCGATGATGTATGTGTAGAAGGATTAGGAATTTAGGAAGGTTGGCTTTGTACGAGGATTGTGCTTCGGATTGGATAACGATAACGACACTCCGATTTTAACTACTGGCACTCCACCCTGTGAGTGCAAAAGGAGGCTGAAATTGGAGTGCCATTATCAATATACTCTGCATTAGGTTGGCCTGGACCTTTTGGCTTTGGTTGAACTTTGAAGTATTTAAGTTATGAATATTGATTAGTAGGGATGGGCCAATACCCGCGAATATCAGTACCTGCGGGTATTTTGGCCATCTCTAGTTAAGATTAAAACTTTGCGATTGTCCCCTTGCACTAGAGTTTGAATCCCGCTCTTTAAAGTAGATTACCGCTTTTGAAAGAAAAGTGGTGTGTGCATATTGTAAACTTTACACAACTGCATTTGTAGTACAAAACCCCATACAATTGAACTGCTCAAATACCAAAAGCGGGTCCAATTTATAGACAAGTACTAACAAGCATAAACCAGTATCAACCACAAAATTTTAAGTTAAACACATTTCGAATCAAGGTTCTCGATAACTGTTAAAGTTCCTACAGTAAAATTTCTCTCATGCCAAAACGGGGGCCATTGGCCAAGACATCGGCGATTCAGCGACTCGAGGAGGAGGGGTAGCACAAACTAACTGCATTTAGTAGTCCACGGTACAATGCATCACTTTGGATTACCGTTCAGCCAGTCAGCCTAACCATCCTCAGTGCTGAGCCTTCGGAATGTTGAGGTTCTCAAAAATTGGGCTGTCAACTCCGACACCCATTGCGTTCAAACCATTGTCTACGTATATAACACCACCAGTAATGGCAGAGGCCAAAGGTGATGCCAAGAAAGCAGCTGTGTTTCCAACCTCCTCTGTTCAATGAGATTTGAGACTTCAGTATCTATAATAATGGAAAAACGGAAAAGTAAAAGAAAGCGAAGAGGAGACTGGCAAATCACCTGCAGATAGTTCTTTTTGTAGAGGTGCATTGGCTGATGAGTAGTCAATCATCATATCAATGAATCCAATCGCTTTTGCAGCACGGCTTCTTAGTGGACCTGAAGATAAAAAAAGAACTTGAAGCTTAACTTGGTCGTGTTAACCATGTATGTAAACAAATGTGGTCGATCCAAAAGCGTTCCAGTATTAATGTAATCCAAAAGAAATGGAATAATTGCATATGTATACAGTACCAGCAGATATTGTGTTGACTCTAATTCCCTTTCTTCTCCCCGCTTCAAAAGCGAGCACCTGAATAATGCCAAAAGTCATGTCAAAACAATTATTGGAAGGAAAAGAAAGCGGGATAAATTACATGTACAAGTGCATGGAAGAAATACTCACTCGAGTATCACTCTCAAGAGCAGCTTTTGCGGAGCTCATACCTCCACCATATCTGCAAAAGACAATTCAAGAATCCATCATCAAAACATATTAGAAAATGCAACCCCCGTACACAAACTGTAAAGAAAACAATGCATAAAAAGATACCCAGGAATGATCCTCTCCGAAGCAATATATGTAAGAGAAATTGAAGAACCGCCTGTAACGGAAACATTATGTTAATTTGAATACAACACCAGTAAAAGAAGAAAAAAAAAAAGTAGATAGGTGAACGTGGAAGCTTGCCTGGATTAATTATTGGGAGGAAATGCTTGAGCAAAGAAACATAGGAATAACTCGATGCAGAAATAGCAGCGAGATATCCTTTTCTGGACGTCTCCAGCAGAGGTTTAACTACCTATTAAAAAGATAATTTAGTATATGTCAAGAAGATAGAATAGAAATTATAGGGAAGTGATTTTCACACCCTTTTTAGCCTCTCACACACCCATACCGTTGATTCCGTTTGATTTATTCAATTCGATGGCCATAAATAAAGAGGGGTGTGTGAGAAGCTAAAAGGTTGTGTACTTCCCAAATTACATTATGGTTACTACTGTACCTCTGGTCCATTTGCAAGCGAGTGCACAAGAATGTCAATGCTGCCAAAATCATTTTTCACACATTCAGCAGCTTCCTGCAAAACATAAAAGCAAGATTCCAGAAAAAAAAAAAGTCATTTAAATGTCTCTGATCTTTATATTTAAAGCTGAAAACTGGTCACAAGCTCCAACATGCACCGTAAAATTTTTCTACAAACATTTAGAAGCAAATATGGAATTTAATTATACCTGGACAGTCCAATTACTGGATCCTGCGTAGCGCTTATTTGTTTTGATCTGCATGAAATTACGCCAAAACACATTAAATACATCAAACCATTTTCATCTTTTATTAATATAAACTATATATTTCTCTCCTTTACCTCCTCGGGAACATCCTCAGGGTTGTCAAACACAGCATCTAGGGGATATACTTTGGTAATCTCCATTAAAGAACCATCTGGTAACCTGAAGTATCAAATATCTTCTTAGAAACTTAGAAACTATTCGCCAAATTTACTGGCTAACAGGATTAAAACAAGATCAGACATCTTACACTCGTGATTCATCAAACTTTCCACGTCGCAGGCTGGACTCAAAAATGTTCAAGGCCTGCACAGACTCATCGTAGTCAGTAAATCATTATCCAAAATGTAGAGGATAAAGGAAGATATAAAGTCCTAGAGATCGGGCCAATCAACTTACAGGCACCCACGTTCCCACAAGAATTTCAGCACCTGCAGCGGCTAGAGATTTTGCAATTGCCCAACCATATCCATTATCATCAGCTACACCAGCAATAAATGCCCTCTTACCTGCACAAAGCACATCGATATTTAGTTGGAAAGGTACTTTCTCATCCAAATGCAAGTACCTAATTGGCATATGGACCTGGGAATATATGCAATATACCAAATGAGTAACAATCCAAAAGTTAACAATTAAGGGAAAATTTTCTGCATATAAACCATTGCAATTTAAATATAGCTACATGTAATCTAAGAAACATCTTGAGAGTAATGTTATTCCTCCAAGTACATTTGCGATGGCTACAGTCACCTCTCCCAAGTGAATACATCTGAGATTTCGAATCAAGGGTAATTATCTCAATAGAGAACCAAAGCTTCTTTATGATAAGTAGGTACGAACTTTCTGCTTTCTGTATTGCAATACATTTTCATTTGGAAAAAAGTCCATTACCACACAGTATGACATAAAAGTGAATTACAAGACAGAAATCACCAATATGAGCTTCTACGACAAGAAAACACGAGTCCATTCTATTGAAGAGAAATGAATTAACTTAACACAAATAAGTATTGAGCAAGAGTGTGAAATCAGATGGCTAGAAGAAAATTAACCTTTCAAATCAATTGGCAACCCCGAGACAGGCTTGTTTTCACTAGCTTCAGCCATCGCCTTTGTAACAAACTTATCCATTTTTATAGACGATGATGTGAAGCTCCGTTGGAAAGATTGTACAGATGATGTATGGCATGCACTCGAAAGCTTTGACCATGATGCCACCTTAAAATTTCCGTTAAGCATGGCAGTGCTCGACCTGAAAGCTCTATGAGAAGAGGAAATGCGGGGTCGGGCAGTTGCCATTTGCAGGCTGGAAGCAGCAGTCGTTGCCATCTCCGATAAATGCAATCTCACAAAGGAGAACAGAGATCTACACAATACACTAAACCATAATTAACATCCATAAAACCGCCAAAGAAAACTAGCAATAGGATCTCGACAACACAATACTTTCGAACATTATAAAGGAATTCTCTTTTTTACTGTTTTGGACCAAGCAACATTGATTTTTCGACTTTTATCCTGCATTTTCACCAAAATACTGGTATTCACACTAAGATAAACAAAAGTTACAAAACCCTTTTGCAAAAACTCTTAACCCATCAAGGTAAACCCACAAATTTGCCAAAAGTAAGCTGAACCCAGAAAATATAGACACATATATCCGCCATTGAAGCTAAATTCAGAAACTTTGGGTAAAAAATCATAACACCAGAACAGTAAAACCCTTCTCTACCTTAAACCCCAGTAAATTTCAACACCATCACCTCACATCTGAGAAAAAAACACCAAATTTCAACTACATTTCACACAAATCTCAACACCCAAATAATTGATCTGAACCAGCAGCCCCAACAGCAACAGAAGTAACTATTGAAAAGATGAATGCAGCATAAATTTCTTACCTTTTTTGAGCAATTGGGAGCGCCAATGTGGTGAGCGGAAACAGCAAAAGATGTGTATTTTTAAACTGGGAAAGAGAAAGGGGAGCTGGAATTTGGAAAGACTCCCGTTCTTATCAGCTATCTATTTTGCTCGTTAGAGAGAGAGAGAGAGAGGGCGTCGATGAAATCTATGATGTGTTTTTCAGTGAGGGGTGAGAAGTGAGAACTCTGGAGTGGAGTGGAAGTCGGTAGTGTCAATCGTCAAAGAGAAAAAAAGAAGTAAATTGCAAATGTGGCCCTTGAGCTTTAATGGTTTTTCCACTTTGATCTTCAATTTTCTTTCTTCACAAATTGGTCTTTATAACTTTTAAGAAATGATTGTCATTACTCCATTTTCACCCCTACACACTCTCTCTGATCTTTTTTTTTTGTTGAAAAATGGGACTAACAGCCCAAACAAAATTAGTAAATAATAAATCTAGACCTGGACATTCCAAGTTGATACTCACGAATAAAACTAACATAACAAGGAGGAGGATTGTCAAAGTAGAAATTGCCTAAATCTAAATCAAGACTATAGTTTGCTAAACTATCCGACACAAAATTCTTTTCTCTATATTCCGAAGTTCGCATTGGCAAGATCTTGAAAGCAACTCTCAATAAGCCAAAACAAGGAGACCCAAATGATGATTATTGCCAGCAGCTTGCAACACCAAATGAATTGTGAGTGTGTAGTCTGATTTCACCACTAATTTACCAATCCATAATCTCCATGCCAATTGTGTACTCAAATAAGGTCTCCATAGCTCAGCAGTGAGAATCTCACTTGTGCCCAAATTGGTGCAAAACCCAGAAATTTCCATCAGGATCTCTTAAAACACCACCTGCTCCAATAGAATTAATATTTTCCTTCTTACAACCATCAACATTAAACTTAAACCAATATGAAGGAGGAGCTTCCCAATGGAGCAAAGATTCAATCATATGGAGTTTATCAATTTTGTGAGTATTAGCCTTCAACCATTCACGAAGATAAGTACAAATAGCACCAGACATATGTTGACAGGAGACTAGGATTGTGCATGATTGGAAAATGGGCGTGTGAATTTTATTTCCCCTTTTAAATATGTGTTAATTGAAGACAACCCTTACGTAAATTACAAAAATTGACATAATTAGTGGTCGGTGCATTTTGATTTGGTCGATTTTTTTGTTGTTTGGAACATTCTTTGATGATTTTTGACACACCCTGACCCGGATATCCACATGTCAATATCGAGTTGAGATATGTTGGCCGACATTCCATGAGGATGACGAAAGCCACAATGTAAGTGTAGTGTAAAAGTACTAGTAAATTAAAACTAAAGTCTACTTTGAAATTACATTCAAAATAGAGTGCGCAGCGTAGGGCCAAAGTACAAATTAACCAGTCTCAGAGCATAGATAAAGTGCAGTAATATAAGAATAATTCCATTTTGGTAAGGATATGCATAATACAACTAGTAGGAAAATAATTTCGTACAATAGTTGCAGCAGATGTCAGAACCACCAGTGAAAACTTCACTTGCTACCAGTTCATCCCCTAAAACCTGGAGGGGCGCAAAACAGAAAATGTTAGTGGGCAAAAATAATCATTTCTAAAAACTTTGCTTTTCGTAATATAATTAACCCCTCTATGAAAAACCTGTATAGTTTCCCAAAACATACTACGTATAATATGAAAACTGTCAAAACAGTATAAAAACACAACTGCCAAAGATACGAGTGAACACAATTACCTAAACATAATATAGTATACTTATAATCAAAACAGTGTAAAGGTACCACTGCCAAAGATATGAGTAAACTCCATAATCTCAACAAATAAATAGTATTCTCATCAACATATGCAAACACACAAACCCATGCAGAAAGTAGCTACATGGGACAGGCTGGGTGTAATAAATATATGCTCAGTACTATGATCACGTGAAGCTGGTGCTAATCACTTCACATATGAGTCCTAGCTGCCCAATGCAAACTAGTACAGGTTGACACCTACAATGGATCCATAGTGAGCATAACGGTGCGGATATGAACATACACGTGAAAGCTGGTCGTGGCCCGGACGAGTACTAGACACCGGGTGAATGCATGTATGATGAGCAATAAAATTACACATGATCATGCCATCACAATTTCACAATCTCAACATAATATAATTTATACTTAACTCGTAAGTAAAAGCATGGCATAACAGAAAATAGTTGATAAAACCATCGTGGAAACTAATATAAATAATATAAGTTTCATAAAACAAAGCCCACTTACTAATACGTAGTTGGGTCATAGCCGCCTCACCTAACCCCTATACTCCTCATGATAAGTCTTACCCATATGAGATATCACTATAGCAATGATTAACTTCATAAATGTTACTAATTAAACTAATAAACGACACTTATCCTTGGTTTGCTCAATTCGAAGGTCCGAAACACTCCGAAAAATACCATACGTACTGCCTCTAAGTAGTACGCATCGACGGAAGTCGAAAAAATGGTTCCACACGCCCCCACGCGCGATCAACTCAAGCCAGTCAAACTAACGGCGTTAGTTGACGCCGTTAGTTTTAACGGAAGATTTCGATATCTCCGTTAAATCTAACAGAATATTCCTAACTGCGTTAAAGGAATAAACCTAAGAATATTTCTGATCTTGACCGGGTTTGAATTGGTTTGTTGACGTCACGACCCAGTTTGGACCGGGTTCAGGCCAGTCTAAACCGGTCGCCGCTACAACTCCGTCCGATCGCCAGAGCCGCTGTCCGCCGCAGTCTGAACTCGCCGGTTTCTGGAAAATTTTTAAAGCTTCATATCTTCTTCATTCCTCAACCAAATTTCACGTTCTTTATGTTAAAATGAAGCTAGAGAGAAGGAGAACAAGATTGTACCTATTTGGGGTTTGAAAAGTGGTCGAAAATGGTCCGAAATTGGCCCGAAAGTCTTGGTTTACAACTAAAGTTGGATCTAGTCCAAAACATGACCAAAACACACAAATTTAGTATGAAAATTCATCTACTCAACAAGAGGAAGCTAATGGTGGTGGTTAGAAGTCTCACCTTGGTCAAAATTTGTGAGAATATCACCGGAAAAGTTCGGTTCTTCCATGTGCGATTTCTGTCAAAAGGCTGGGAGTTTGGGCAAGCGGTTTGTATCCTTGAGTTCACGGCGTAAAGACAAACAAGGTGGTGGTGGTGGTTCAGCTCGATTCGAAGAAAGTGGCGTGACCACTATTTGACTGTGGGTGTGTTTCTACGGGAAGAAAGAAGAATAAGAAAAAAAATGATGAGGGAGAGAGAGAAGGAAAAATATGAGGGAAAAAGAAAGAGAAGAGAGATATTTGGTTTTCAAATTTAGAAGGGGAAAGGGGGTCCTGATGGCACACAACACAACACCCCAAAACAGAAAATAAATATTTAAACGAACGTAACTTTTTCGTTACATGTCGGAATCGCGTTCTGTCCACGCTCACACGTTCATGGTGACGGGTACTATAGGAATACGATAAGTAAGAAGTCAAAATTAAAAAAGAGTTCAAAGTCCACATAGGACTTCCACTTAGCCCGTTCAGGGGTATTTTTGTCAATTTACAACTTCGGAAAAATAAAATACAATAAAATTAGGGACGGGTAGTAACAATTTTGGCGGCGCGTTCCTTGTCCCGCAATTGGTCCATCCAGATGACTTCAGGGTCCTATTTGCAAGACTAGGATCTCCAAGTGTTTCTTATATGTCTAATTGATTGGAGGCTTGTAGCGAGCAATTTAGAATGTTTGATATTTTTACTCATTGAGTTCGTGTATCCAATGGTAAAACTATTTTATTTAGAGTGAGATTTCAGGTTCGACTTTCATGCATAGCGAGTTCGGTACATAATTATGGTTGACATATTATATGGTTTAGCTCAATCTTTTCATTCCCGATATCTTTATATATGAAAAAAAATATATAATTGGTCCTTGCTTCTTCAATGATTTTTTTTTTTTTCAAAATAAAAAATTGTCACAACTTTTGTGGAGCATAAAATGGGTTGACATTCATTTCTCATAGATTTTCTTAAACTAAAAGTAAAGCTAAGGGCTTATTTGGTATGATACTTAGAACTAAATTTTTGTTTTTTAAAGTAATGAGTACTAAGTAATTTAGCTACATTTATCTTTTTGAAAACAAAAAAAATGGATTAAAAATGGATACCGAACATCCCTAATTCTTCCAATTCAATCAAATGAAAATGTGACTTTACCTCTTGAAATTCAGTTTTCTTTAACTAAAACCCACCATAGTATATTTTCCTAACAAAAACCCAATGACTAGGCTCCAACTCAGCAATTTTCTTAATTAAGTTTGACTATACACAATTTTGTATTTTTAGATACCTAAAATACCCCTAATAACTTCTTTCGGATTAATTATTAAAAACAAAATGTAATGTCATGGTTTCATTGCATATTAATAACAAAATGATATGGTATTAGGGTTTTAATTTGTTTTACTTTTTTCCTTTTTGAATTACTTAGTTGCTTTTCAAATTTGCATAAATTAGGAATTTTTCGGTTTAGTTTTTCCATTTTCAAAATATGCGAGCATTAACAAAATGTTTTTTTTTTCAAAATTAATTTACCTATATGTTATATATAAATAAAGGTAAATTATATTTTTGTAAACAATATAGTAAATTATTTTTGTAAACAATATAGGTAAATTATTTTACCACACATATATAATAACAATAAAATGTGCCTAATGTATGTAATAATATATGCAAAATAATTTACCTACAACATAAAGGATGTAATTTGGTTCAAGATTTAATTTACCTATAATATGTGACGACCCGTCCCTAATTTTATTGTATTTTATTTCCTGAGCGTGTAATTTTACCAAAATACCCTTGAACGGGTTAAGTGGAAGTCCTACGTGGAAGTTTGAGCAGTTTATGAATTTTAAATTCTTATTTGTCGTATTCTTGCAGTACTTTTTCCTACGAGTGCGAACGGGACGAAAATCCGACGTGTAACGGAAACTTTACGTACGTTTAAATATTGTTTCCTGTTATGAAATATGTTGGTACGTGTATCATGTAGTAATTAGTTACCATTTTAGTTTTGGAAAAAATCCCTTCTTTTTCCCCTGACTTCTCTTTCTTTTCCCCTCACTCTTATTTTCTTCTGCTTACTTTCTCTCCCCGTAAGAAAAGTGCAATGACCACACTAAATCCGTCGAACCGAGTCGAACCACTACTACCATCTTATTCGTTGTGACTCCTTGAGTTCAACGGTGCAAGCCGTTTGCCCAAATTCTTTACCGTTTGGCGGGAATTGCACACTGAAGAACCGAACTTTTTCGGCGAGTTTCTCAAAAATACCAACCTAGGTGAGGTTCCTAACCACCACCTTTAGTTTCCTTGTGTTGAGTAGATAGATTTTCATACTAAGATCGTGTTATTTGGTTGTGTTTTGAGGTAGATCGGACTTTGTTTGTAACCCGAGGTTTTCCGGCCAAATTCTGGACATTTCCGACCAATTTTTGGACTCCAAATAGGTAAAATTGTGTTCTCCTTCTATTTAGCTTCATTTTGATATGTGGATCATGCAAAATGGTTGAGAAATGAAGAAGTTACGAATTTTAGAAGTTTTTCCCAATTTCCGGTGAGTTTTGGCCAGCGGTGACGGCGGCGAACGATGGTCGGAAAAAGTTGTAGCGGCGACCGGTCGGACCGGCCGGTGACGTTAGCAACGGAGATGCTGGAATATTTCTTTTAACGACGTTAGGAATATTCCGTTAGATCTAACGGAGATGTTAGAATATTCTGTTAGATCCGACGCCGTTAGTTGACCGGCTCAGGTTGACAGCGCGTGAGCCGAGGCAGGCGCACTTGTGGGCGCGTGGAGCCACTTTTTCGACTTTTGTCAATTCCAGGCGACTTGTGACGACGCGTACTACCTCTGGGCAGTACGTATGGTATTTTTCGGAGTGTTTCAGACCTCCGTTTTGAACAAACCAAGGACTAAATGTCGTTTATTTAATTAATTAGTAACATTTATGAGTTTAATCATTACTATAGTGATATCTCGTATAGGTGAGACTTACTCGGAGGATTGCAGGGGTCAGGCAAGGCAGGGTGGCTACGACCTAACTACATATCAGTGAGTGGGCTTTGTTTTGAGAAATTAATAGTTTTTATATTATTTCTCATTGTGATTTTATAATTGATTTTCTCCATCATGCCATGATTTTACTTAAGAGTTAAGTATAAATAATTTATATTATGTTGAGATTTGTGAAACTGCAATGACATGATTATATATATTTTTATCTGCTCATCATACATACATCCACCGGTGTCTAGTACTCGTCCGGACCAGCCTTCACGTGTATGTTCACACCGCACCGTATGCTCAATTTGGATCCATTGTAGGTGCCAGCCTGTACTAGTATGCATTAGGCAGCTAGGACTCGTATGTGATGCGCTTAACGCCAGCTTCACGTGATCGTAGTACCGAGCATATATATATATATTTTATTACACCCAACCTGTTCCATGTAGCCACTTTCTACATGGGCTTGTGTGTCTGCATACATTGATGAGCATATTATATATGTTGTTGAGTATACTTTCTGTTGAGATTTTGGTATTTACTTATACCTTTGGCCTTGTTGCCTTTATACCGTTTTGACGACAAATATTATTTTATTTTGAGATAAATGTGTTTACCTATCACCTTGAAAGTTTTCATACTATACGTAGTATGATTTTGGGAACTTTATATAGGAATTTTCAAAGAGGGGTTATTATGTTCCGAAAACAAAGGTTTTAGAAATATTTATTTTTGCCCACTCACACCTTCTGTTTTGCGCCCCTCCAGAACGTAGTAGCTGGATTAGTGGTGAGAGCGACCACTCTGGTGTTTACGACTTCCGCACCAGATAAATGTAGGACTTTTTCCTCCTACTAGTATGTTTATCCATCTTGTTCAGGATGGGAATAATTCGTACTTTCCTTATTGTATTTATCTATGCTCTGAACATCTCATGTTTTGTTTCAATGGTTCTACTCGTACTTCTGCATACTCTGTTATTTGATTTTAATAATTCTCGACTTTGGTTTTATTTTATTCAGAAATTCCACTTCATCTGCATGACATGGCTTTCGTCACCCTTCGGGGTGCCGGCCAACATGCCTCGATTTCGGTACCCTTCGGGATATCCGGGTCGGGGTGTGTCATAATCTAATATAGATATGGGTAAATTATTTTATGTAGATTAAAGTATCTACTTGAAGATAAAGGATGTCAATTGGTTCAAGAGAAAGGATGTCATATGTCATTTGTTCAAAAAAAAACATAGGTAAATTATTTTTACAAAGATTAAAGTGTAACTACTTGAAATATATTTATATTTTTTATAAGGAATTATATTTATACATTAATATATTTGTTATAAGGAGAATATATATGTATATTGTTTCAATTGTAGCCTATAAAGCTGAAATTTTGGACAAGTGTTAACTAAAACAATTATAAAGTATAATGCACCTATGAGTTGAATTTTAAATGCTTGCCAAAAAAAAGGAAAGAAACTAGATGAAATTTAGGATTTCATCATTATTGTAGGTATTAAAGTTTATTGATATGATTAGGGTGTTGTGGCATAGGTTGTAAATAGTTTGCAATAATAGTTTATTTCTTTGTCTACATGTCAATGGATTTGAACTTTGGGTTTTAATTGGAAGTTTAAATATAGATGGGTTTTTATCTAGAAAATAAAAATTTTAAGGGTCTATCTCTAAAGATCAGTGCTGATTAAAAAAATGACTTTAAAGTGAACAGACTTTTCTTATTCAATTTGGTTGATTTTGCATGTTTCTTTACACAAGTGCCTAGCCCTAAAAAAAGTGGTCATGTGCAACTTATAGTGGTGGATCCATGATTTTTTCATTCGGGGACGGACAGTGGCGGAGTCAGAATTTTATCCTAATAGGGGAATAATAATGTTATCAATCAAGGTACCCATAGAGATGTATTGTATCCAATTCAGTTTCTTATGTAAACTGAGGCCAATGAATTCTAAGAAAATGTTGTTGATGCTCATTTCACCCTTCTGTACGCAAAATATTCATCCTATATAATATATAATGCATACCCTTAACTATTTACAAAAACATATAAAAAGAACATGGCCTTCAATATCCTATTTTTCAGGGTAAGAAGGGGTAGAGAAAATGCCTCGAGCCAATGTTCGAGTACTAGGCACCATGGCATTGAAGTAACCCATGCCATACTCTTAAGAAAAGCTCAGACAACCTTCAACAAAAGGGTACCTGTACTTGAAACCGACACATGTCAGTAGGTAGAGAATAACTAGGGGCGCAAGACAACTCTTTTTAAGGAACTCGGCAAGATAGCCCTGTAACTTTGAGAGAAGGGGTGCCCCCTCACAAAGGGGGTCGCAGTGACCAGGCTAGGGCAACTGTTTACCAAAAACATAGGTATCCGCAAAGTCGCAAGACCATTTATGAGGGCTGATGCTTGCCTAGTGCTGGAAGGTCAAGGAAGTTGATGACCTGATGACAATGAAGCCGACGACTGAAGCCCCGGTGAATGGCGACCATAACTATAACGATTCTAAGGTAGCAAAAATCCTTGTCGGGTAAGTTCCGACCCGCACGAAAGACATAACAATCTGGGCACTGTCTTAGAGAGAGGCTCGGTGAAATAAACATGTCTGTAATGATGCAGACTACTTGCACCTGGACAAAAAGACCTTATGAAGCTTCACTATTCCTTAGGCTCTTTTCTAGACTTCTATGGGGTCAAGCTTGATAATTGGAAGTAGACAATTGGCCTTATTGGGGTCATATGATCCCAATGGCCCCCACCTTCTCTATGCTACTGGGGGCGGTGGCCATGATAAAGCACATACGACACTTTGGCTAGTTGCCCTTTGGCTACCATACATCAACCGTTTTGAAGCATTTTATCAAACATCTTGTTCCAATAGTAATCGTGCTCAAAAAGGATATTAATAGAACATTGTACAATTTTATATGTAGAAAAATGGATGAGCGCAATTGCATACCGACTGCTAAGCATCACAACTTGTATCATGTTTATATACAAGGAATACAAATTGAAAACATTTTGATTTTTGAGTTCTTTGCGTTTACTTAAATATGGGTATGTGAATCATTTGAATTCCTAACTTTCACTTTATTTACTAACACACACACACATATATATATATATGAAATCAGAAAAATATAAGTTTCTTCTTAAATTTATAACCAAATACTTGAAAATCGTGAATCATATCAACTGCTAACCAACTCTATGTTGAAGTTTCACATGTTCCATATGGACACGATCAAGAGGTGATCAGTAACGTATAGTAATTGTTTCAGACTTCCATGCAATCCAGACACGACTAGAATTGTCTTGAATGCAGGTTGTGACCAATTTGAAGTCTTCAATCTGAGTGTGTTTACATTAAAAAATATACACTGGGCCAGAACTTGATTTTGGTAATGGGTTGGGCCTAGAAGAGTAAGGGCCCAACCCAGACCAGTGAACAAAAAAAGAAAGCCTGTATGTCTCTCTCCACTGACAACATTAAATGCAAAGCACTCGACATTTTGGAGGAAATAAGGCTATGTATAAAAAACTCTCTCGGTAGGAGTAGACTGATCAGAGATATTATTCATACCTTCCTAATTAAGCCTTACCTCACTGAGTCTTCAAAGACGGTCGCAGAAGGATTTGACAATTACGGTATAGACTCCCACCGGTCTATATAAACGAAGGAAGGATTCAAAGATGAGGACACTCAAACAACCAAAAATCAAAACATACATGTTCTAAGGAAAGCCAACCTTTCAAACATCCTCTGAGGAAATCTCTCAACCCACTTTCAGATTTAGATTTTATCTCTATCTGTTGTCATTTCATTCACACTCAAACAACCACAAATCAGAACATACATGTTTTAAAGAAAGCCAACCTTTCAAACATCCTCTGAGGAAATCCCTCAACCCACTTTCAGATTTAAATTTTATCTCTATCTGTTGTCATCTTATTCACACTACCTGTGTAGTTCGTGACTTTGAGAATCAAATACTAGAATCCTAGGATCATACTACCCAACTCCTCTGAGAAGTTGTGAATTAAGCTATGCCATCAAATCAACCCCATTTGATAGTATCGATTACCAATCTCAGGCCAAAGTGTCTTTGATTTTTCCTTTTACAAGGAATCAGCCTTTAGACCATCCCGATAGATCTATATCCAACCCGATGGGAGTTTTATCAATCTAAAATGAACATTATATGTAATATTATTGAGCTTTTATCTACATAAAGTCTTTAAATATCAGTTTTTACTTTATGTCTTTACTTTCAAGTCTTTACTTTCTTCATTTACATTCAAGTACTTCAATTTCAGTCTTTATTTTCAGTCTTTAATTACAGTCTTTACTTTCTTATGTATGCACAAGAGTGGCGCGATTTGTTATAATCAGTTTATAACAAACCCCATCTTAGCAGTCTCTGGTATAATATCGAGAGATATTAAAAGTCCTTAACAAGCAAGACATTAAAAAGAACTTAACCAAGAACTTTTCCGACAAAGTCACAATCCTTTGAAAGGAAGTTATATTACTTGTGGCGCAAGTATCTAACACATTTATAATCTAATTGAACTGAATCTAATAACACATCATTCTATTGGCAGAAGCCAATAGTGACACGCCTGACGAATACATCAACACAAAAGGCCTCACAAGGATTCCTCCAAAGGAATAAAAGTGGAGCCTGCAGAAACCAAAGCAACAGAAGGTGAAATCCAGCGGTTAGCCAACATCGTATTGTTCCTGCCTGCATCCTACAAAAAGGCACTCGAACAGAGTGTGTGTGTATATATATATATATATATATATATATATATATATATATTGCTATACACCTGTAAATAACAGAACCCAAGTATCAAACCCATCTCTTTTCTCTTTCTTTTGGTGATCTGCTTGGAATCCATCTCTCAAAAGCTCAAAATATATATGCAATCTCAGAACCAGCCAGCCAGCTAGTTATGGAGCATCAGAGATAAGCTTGATACATTTTGGTTGGGCGGTGTTAAGCTTTAAATTTTATCAGTTCCCTTTGAAGAGAATGGTATTGAGGTATCTTTCCTTCATGAGATTTATTAACTAGAAAAAAAATAATATAATTTTAAAAAAATTATTTTCTCCTCTATTTCCACTTTTTTAGGTTTAATTATTTTAAGTTTTGGTAAATAAATACTTTTTTTTAAGGTGGAAGAGAAGAATATGTGGAACAGAAAAGTTAGGATTCCACCGAAATGTAGGGGATTTCACAATCAGTTTTGTGGTTTAGAATTTATTGTTGTAAAAAGTCCATTATTCTAGGGTGATAATAATGTGGCTCTACTTGTTACTACTAAACAGAAGCTGAGTCCTAATTGTAATGAACCTGTACTTGTTCATGAACTTAATTAATTTTCAGCATAATAACTCTCCTAATTTTTAGGTCTAAAATCTAAGATCCGAAACTTCAAACTAGTCATGGGATAAGAGATGAAAACATCTGAGTATTATTTGGGAAATTCGTAACTGAAGCCTGAATATGTGGCACTTGTCATCACCAAGCCTTCAAATATATAAGTCATTTGTTACACTCTCACATATCACATGCAAAAGCTTCAAGACTTTTGATTCTCTTTGATCAAGAACTCTCTCTTTGTTTCTCTTGCGATATATTTTCTGCTATACAGTCTCTCTAAATATAAGCTGCATGGGGGTTGATTATGAGTTATCGAGGCTTTTCGAGTAGTTTGGATTGAGATTTTGAGTTGAAAGAGGGACTAATTAGCTAAAGAGCCATTGTTTGGGGTGAAGTATTTTTGTTCAATTTTCCACCATAAATGACAAAAGGGTTTTTCGTGTTTTCTAGTTTCCCGGCAACTTTTGTGAATTGGCCTACTGCATTGCCGTTTGTAATCACCGACCCACGCTCTTCCCCGTCACCGGAGTCCGGCTCGACAATTTCAAGAGCAGTGATCAAGTTTCGTAAAAGGTTGGTATATCCTACATATTTCAGCTAGCTTCATAGTATATTTTGTAATGTAGCTTCAAAGTTAATTTGTTACTAGTAGCACAAAATTATTAACTTAGTCTCCCCTACAAAATTGGCAGATGATAAACGAAGGCACTAACCGAGACATAGAAGTAGCAGAAGTTGTGGATAGAAACATCCATGAGATAACTCAGGAATCCAAACCCACTGTTGAAAAGAGTAGAGGAGGATGGAAACTTGCACTTGTCTTGCTAGGTACCCATCATCGATGATATTCACTTTTCCCAGCATATATAGATTTTGAAAATTAAGATTTGATATATTTCTTCAGATAGTATTAATTATCGAGAATAATATACATGTTATGTCTTATTCTGTGCAGCGAATCAAGGTCTAGCAACACTAGCTTTCTTTGGTGTAGGAGTGAACTTGGTTTTGTTTCTGATCAGAGTTCTTGATCAACAAAGTGCCACTGCGGCAAACAACGTCAGCATATGGACTGGAACTGTTTATTTGTTCTCTTTAGTTGGAGCATTCCTCAGTGACTCCTATTGGGGTCGTTACTTAACTTGCGCCATCTTTCAAGTCATCCTTGTGCTGGTAATATATACTTTTCTTTTTGACATTTCCAAGTGAATTTTTTGAATTGTTCTTGAAACATATATGTATAACAAAACTTAATGTTCCTTAATCAGGGCTTGGGGCTATTATCCTTGACGTCTTGGATATGGCTGATCCATCCGCATGGTTGCGGCGGTGTAGGCAATTACTGCCAGCCAACATCCAAAGTTGGTGTTGTTCTCTTTTACCTATCAATATATCTAATAGCACTTGGATACGGTGGCCACCAACCAACTATTGCAACATTTGGAGCAGACCAATTCGACGAGAAAAATCCCAAACAACAATCTTCGAAAGCAGCTTTCTTCGCTTACTTCTACTTCGCACTCAACGTTGGATGTCTTTTCTCAAACACCATCTTGGTTTACTATGAGGATAAAGGTTTATGGACTATGGGGTTTCTGGTGTCATTAGGATCTGCTATTTTAGGCCTAGTCTCATATTTGGCAGCATCACCTAGGTATCGGTACATAAAACCGTGTGGCAACCCATTGCCACGCGTGGCTCAGGTATTTGTGGCTGCTTTTAGAAAATTGAGAGTTGCTCCAGCCAGCCCAGATAATCTGTATGAGCTGGAAGGAACAAAATCTGCAATCAAAGGGAGTAGAAAGATTCTCCACAGTAATGAGATTTTGTAAGTAATATATTGCACTTTAACTGTATACGAGTTAATTAAGTGAACTGTTATTAGATCTCAAAAATGTCATCCTTCACTCTTATCCTTTTTATTTTATCATGCGCGGAGTGCAATATGACATTTTAAGGGTGCAAATAGCAGCTCTGATTTAATAGTTTCCTAATATTTCAAGTTTTTTTTGTGACTTAATTTGGTCAGGTTTTTGGACAAGGCAGCGACAGTAACCGAGAAGGATCAAACTGCAGCCGAAAAGAATCCATGGAGACTCTGCACTGTAACTCAAGTCGAGGAAGCGAAATGCGTACTAAAAATGCTACCCGTTTGGCTTTGCACCATAATATACTCAGTGGTTTTTACACAAATGGCTTCACTTTTTGTGGAGCAAGGTGATGTGATGGAATCCCACATCGGAAAATTTCACCTTCCGGCAGCCAGCATGTCTGCATTTGACATATGCAGTGTTCTTATCTGCACTGGACTTTATCGCCACTGCCTTGTGCCTTTAGCCGGAAGGTTAAGTGGGAACCCAAAAGGCTTATCCGAGCTTCAAAGAATGGGAGTAGGGCTCATTATTGGATTGTTGGCAATGGTTGCAGCCGGTGCCACGGAAATTGCTAGGCTCAGAGGTGTGATACCTGGTGAGAAGGTAAGCTCACTAAGCATATTTTGGCAAATCCCACAATATGTTCTTGTTGGTGCTTCAGAAGTTTTTATGTATGTGGGACAACTTGAGTTCTTCAATGGACAAGCTCCGGATGGGATTAAAAGCTTTGGAAGTTCACTGTGCATGGCGTCGATATCTCTCGGAAACTATGTGAGCAGCTTACTGGTTAACATGGTAACGCATTTTACAGCTAAAGGTGGAGACCCTGGTTGGATCCCAAATAATCTGAATGAAGGTCACATGGACAGATTCTACTTCCTCATTGCAATTCTAACAGCTTTGGATTTTGTGGTTTATTTGTTTTGTGCTAAGTGGTACAAGGGCATCAACCTCCAAGGCTCTGAGCAGGAAATTGAGATCATGGAAAATCAGAAGGGCAATGATCTCCAAGGTTCTGAGCAGAAAACTCAGATCACGGAAACTCAACATGGATGTTCATCAAATCATGGAAAATCACAAGATGAGGCAGTGCTCAACAAAGTTTAGACTTTAAGTTTTATGCTCCTAATTTTAGACTAAAGTTTTATGTTCCAAATTTTATGTTCTTTCGTAGGCAGTCTTTCCCTTGTTTTGTGTTTGAATGTAAGCTTCAGTTTTAGAATAAAGATATTCCAGGAGTAGAGGATGACTATTCTCCTTTCTTTTTCCTTAAACCCTTAACAGATTTCAACACTAGAAGTTTCAGAAATTAGTCGTTGATCTAAAAATTAATCTAGGTCATGTTTCATAAAATGCTTTCTAAATAATGTGTTTCGAAAACAACTTGGCATGAATGGCTTGTAGCTCTAGTACTGCGTTTATCCTGCATTCGTAGTCCCAAATTCGAATTCCACTTCTTTAATATCGGAGCCCAACTCAAACAAATGACAATGAGATTGATCCCCACTACCCAAATCCCTCATAGGGGCCTAACAAATCTTTTTCTTGTGGGCTTTGAAAACTTGATTGGGAGAACTTGGAAGTTGAGATGAACTCATTGACAATATGCAGAAGCAAAAAGCAACAACATGAAAAATGTTGGCAAAATGGAAAACGATTCAGTGGGCAGGTCGGTTGTTTGAAATGGTACCAGGCATATATTGTTTGGTTGATAAAGCTTTAAGCTTTCAATGAAAAAAAAATGTATTTCAGAGAGAGTGGGAGAGGAGCAAGAGTCTGTATATTTCTTGATTGTGTTGAACAATAAGACTTACAATACATATATCCTATTACATCTGCAAGCATTGGTGGTTCTACACAAGGACACAGACACAGTTTCGTCTATGAAAGTGACAGGACACACTGACAGCTGTGTACGGGACAAAACCAACAGTTGTAGCTGTCTAAAGCAGAAAAGAAACAAACGACTAAACAAACTAGCCGTTGCACGCTATACTAAAAATAGCAAACGTCAAATCTTAACTTCTTGCTTCATTTGTAAAGTATCGGGATGCTCTAACTCCATCAGATTGCTTACTGGATTCCATCGGGTTGCTCCCTGGCTTCCATCGGGTTGTTCCCTGACTTTCATCGGGTTGCTTCCTTCAACTCCATTTGCAGGATTATCATCTGCAGGTTCACAACTAAGCTAGTAGGCAACTTAATTCTCAACAGCCTCTCTTAAGCTGCTTACTGGCTTCACCCCTAACTTCATTCTTAAATAATTAAAACGATCCTTAGGCAATGTCTTTGTAAATATGTCTGCCAACTGTTCTTCACTTCTGCAATACTTCACATCAATGGATCCTTGCTGCAATGCTTCTCTAATGAAATGATACTTCCTGTTTATATGTCTGGTTTTCTGATGAAAGACTGGATTTCTGACCATTGAAATTGCTGACATATTGTCACAAAACAATGGTGTTGCCTCTGGTTGCATTTCACCGAAATCATCCAACACAAATCTTAGCCAAACAGCTTGAGCTATTGCCTCGGCTGCTAATACATACTCAGCTTCTGCAGTTGACAATGCAACTGTGTTTTGCTTGACTGAGGCCCATGAGAATGTGCCACTTCTAGAGCTAATTGCATATCCAGATGTGCTTCTGCTATCATCTTCACTGCCACCCCAATCCGAGTCACAAAATCCAATCAACACATCATCCTTATCTCTTGTGAACTCAATGCCATAGCTGAGAGTACCCTGAATGTATCTGAGAACCCTCTTAGCTACACCCATGTGTTTCTTCGTCGGGCCATGCATGAATCTTGATAACAGACTAGCTACATACATTATATCAGGTCTGGTTGCAGTTAGATACAACAAGCTGCCAACAATTTTCCTGTACAAAACTTCATCAGCCAGTTCACTTCTGTCAACTTTCTTCAGTTTCTCACCAGTAGGTAGAGAAATTGCTACTGATTTGCAATCCTCCAAACCAAACTTCACAAGTAGAGACTTTGCATATTTGCTTTGATGTATAAACACACCTTTATCTAATTGTAGAACTCTCATTCCCAATAAATGATGTAAGAGTCATAAATCAGTCATCTCATACTTCAACATCATGTCTCTTCTGAATTCATTTAGCAATGTATTGCTGCTTCCAGTGTACACTATATCATCAACATATATAGACAATTATCAGCTTCCCTTCTTCATCGGTTCTGGTATACAGAGTGGCTTCACTGGTGCTTCTTTTGAAATTGCAGTTAGTGAGATAATTGTCAATCTCGCTGTACCATGCTTTAGGTGCCTGCTTCAAGCCATAGAGGGCTTTCTTCAACTTATAAACCTTGTGGCTTGAATTTTCAACTTCAAAACCTTCTAGCTGCTCAGTGTAAACCTCCTCCTCAAGCACTCCATTCAAGAAGGCTGACTTCACATCTAATTGAAACAACTTCCAAACCTTCTGAGCTGCAAGTGCAATCAGAGTTCTGATTGTATCTAACCTTGTCACTGGAGCAAAGGTTTCATTGTAGTCAATACCTGGTTTCTGGGCATATCCTTTTGCCACGAGTCTTGCCTTGTGTTTCTGAACAGTTCCATCCAGATTCAGCTTGGTCTTGAACACCCATTTGACTTATATGACAAGTTTGTCTGTAGGTCTATCCACTAGCTCCCAAGTTCCATTCTTTTCAATGGTCTCAATCTCAGCATTCATTGCTTCCTTCCATGCTTTGTCTTCAATAGCTTCATGATAAGTTTCAGGTTCAATGATAGTCATATGACACCTTGCATAGATATCCTCCAAGCTTTTTAGCTTTACTGGAGTGTTGCTTGGTGATGAACCTTGATTGGTGCTAGTCCTTCCAGAAACATGTTGACTTTCTGCAACTGATTGAGTGACATTCAGGGAGTTAATCCCATAAGTTTCATGAGCGGATTCTTCAATTCCAGCTATTGCAGAAACTTCATTTCCAAGAGTGAGAGGCATGAAAACAGTTTCTACTTGCTTGCTTTCCCAATTCCAGGACTTGTTCTCATCGAATGTAACACTTCTTGAAAGTATGATCTTCTCAGTTTGAAGATTAAAGATTCTGTAGCCCTTCTCGCAACTACCGTATCCTATAAAGATTCCCTTGCTTGCTTTGTCATCAAGCTTCTGCCTTAGATTCGATGGAATGTGACTGTAGCATATGCTTCCAAACACTCTTAGGTGTTTTACACCTGGTTTCCTCCCTGTGAAGGCTTCAAATGGTGTTTTACCATTGACTGCAGTGGTATAGCATCTGTTTTGCAGATATATTGCAGTTCCAACTGCTTCTGCCCAAAATTTGATAGGGATATTCTTTTCAGAAAGCATCGATCTTGCCATTTCTCCAATCGTTCTGTTTCTTCTCTCAGCGACTCCATTTTGCTGAGGTGAGTAGGGTGTAGTCAGTTGCCTCTCCATTCCAAGATTACTGCAATACTCAAGAAATTCATTTGAGGTATATTCTCCACCTCTGTCACTTCTTAGCTTCTTCAACTTGAAACCACTTTGCAGCTCAACAAAAGCTTTGAATTTCTTGAACACATTGAAGGTGTCAGACTTATTTCTGAGAAAGTATACCCAGCACATTCTTGAGAAATCATCAATGAATGTGATGAAATACCTATTCCCTCCAATTGACTCATTTTGCATCGGACCACATAGGTCAGTGTGTACCAATTCAAGTGGACAGCTTGCTCTCCAAGCTTTCTCATTTGCAAATGGTTCTCTGTGGCTTTTCCCATAAACACAGCTTTCACATATTCCTTCCTTCTCCGAGAAAACAGGTAGACCCAACACCATCTGAGCTTGCTGCATCTTTTTCATGCTTGCAAAGTTCAAATGACCCAATCTCATGTGCCAAATCCATGGATCTTCGTGTACTGCTGCCTTCATTGCTACTGAGTTGACAGATTCCATAGACAATGGAAAACATCTATTTCCAGTCATTGAAACTTTAGCAACAACATTCTTAAGGCTACTATCATAAAATATTAATGCATAGTTTCCTCCAAACAGAATGTAATAGCCATGCTCCATCATTTGCCCTACGCTCAGCAAGTTTTCATCCAATCCAGGAACTAACAACACTTCCTTTATGTATCTTATGCCTTTCTGTGTCTCAACAACCAGTGTCCCTTTTCCTGTAGCTTGAACAAGGTCTCATGTGCTCATCTTCACTTTGCAGGTCACAGATCTATCAAGATTGATCAATAAGGACTCTTGAGAGGTCATGTGGTTGCTGCAAGCACTGTCTACAAACCACACAGACTTGCTTGATGCAATAGAACTTGCATGACAAGCATAAAACATCGTTCCTGTGACTGCATCTTCTTCCTTTGCACAGTTTGCAACTTGTTTACCATTATCACAGTCCTTTGTTAAATGACCAAAGCGACTGCACTTGCCACACTTGGGTTTTCCCTTATATCTGCATATACCAAAGTGGTATTTATCACACACTTGACATTGCGGTTTGCCATTTCCTTGGCTGCTACTTGGTTGTTTGTTTAAACCAGAAAATTTGTTGTTCCAGCTTGAGTCATTGTTGCTGTTCACGTTTCCATTTTGAGACCAATTTGATCCCTTTTTGTATTGTCCCTGCCACTTGTGATTTGGCCTACTTTGTGGACCTTTGGACGTACTAAAAGCTCTCTTAGTTCTTGTCAGCTTATCCCTTTCATCATGCAAGTCTTCCCTTTTATCGTAGACCTTTACAGATGCAATGACCTCTTCAACTCTAATGTCATCTAGATCTTGAGTTTCCTCAATGATAGACACGATAGACTTATACCTTCTACTTAAGCTCATCAACAGTTTCTGCACTATCCTTTTTTCAGACACATCTTCACCAAGTGATTTCAGGTTGTTTATAATTCCAAAAAATCTAGCCAAATAATCATCTAGACTTTCACCATCTGTCATTCTCATATATTCAAAATCTGCTCTTATTGCTTGGAGTTTAACAACTCTTACCTTTTTGTCTCCTCTGAACTCTCTTCTCAAAATGTCCCAAGCTCCTTTTGCAGTCTTCTCGTTTCTGATGCGAGGAAAGAGCTCATCAGTTAATGCTCCTTGTATGAGACTCAACGCCTTGGTGTTTTTGATTATGTCTTCTCTGGAAATGGTAGGTGCTTCCCCTGGAATTTGCTCAGCAATGCTTTCTTCATCTCCGGATCCTTCTTCCTCCTGGAGTACCGGCTGTGATGGCTGTGGTTGTGGCCTTATCTCTACTACATCCCATAGATCGTAAGCTATGAGGATGGTTTCCATTTTCACAGCCCAAAAATCGTAGTTTAAGCCATTAAACTGTGGCGTTCGTAAATCACCACCGGATGAACTTGAACTAGCCATCGTCTCAGGTAACACATCAACAAAATAGTTTTTTTTTAAGGATATCACCTTTAAGGTTTCTCTGGATTTTCTTCAGAGATGTATCTCTCTCTCACAGTATTACGCCCCTTTGGAATCAAACCAAGAGCTCTGATACCATATTTGAAATGGTACCAGGCATATATTGTTTGGTTGATAAAGCTTTAAGCTTTCAATGAAAAAAAAAATGTATTTCAGAGAGAGTGGGAGAGGAGCAAAAGTCTATATATTTCTTGATTGTGTTGAACAATAAGACTTACAATACATATATTCTATTACATCTGCAAGCATTGGTGGTTTTGCACAAGGACACAGACACAGTTCTGTCCATGAAAGTGACAGGACACACTGACAGCTGTGTACAGGACAAAACCAACAGTTGTAGCTATCTAAAACAGAAAAGAAATAAACGACTAAACAAACTAGCCGTTGCACGCTATACTAAAAATAGCAAACGTCAAATCTTAACTTCTTGCTTCATTTGTAAAGTATCGGGATGCTCTGACTCCATCGGATTGCTTACTGGATTCCATCGGGTTGCTCCCTGGCTTCCATCGGGTTGCTCCCTGACTTTCATCGGGTGGCTTCCTTCAACTCCATCTGCAGGTTCACAACTAAGCTAGTAGGCAGCTTAATTATCAACATCGGTGTCCCCAAAGCATATATGCATAGTTGAGCACAGTGTATCCCACTTTGGGGTATTTTATTTCCTCACCTTTCATAAATCAAGTCGATTTGTCACATGAAAAACTGTTTGCTAGTCAACTTTTGAGATTTTTGAGGTGAAATTTTCACATTTTGTATGATTACTAAGCTTTTTTTGTCATCCCTACACAAGATATATGTATCTCACTATTTTAATAAGCATATAATAATGATTGGCATATAAATTATAAAATGGCACAAAGGAATTATCCAATTGTGCAAATGAAATTTAGATAGAAAAAGACACACTTGTACGGAAAATATTATGTGCATTTCTGATGTTATACAAGCGACACTAGAAAATAAAGAATTCGAAAGCGCATAGTTAATTATATATTATATGAACTATAGGCTCTGCCTTTGACAAAATTGTTCAACAACATTGCAATTGGTAAGTTCAAAAATATGGAGACGCATATGAATTATGACATTATTTTATTTTGGATTCGAAATTACTCGCTAAGCCTCGGTATATTTCTATATATTTGTAGAAATTTGATTTATTTGTATAATTTTGATCTAGTTTTATCCTTGAAAAGTGAATAACAAGAAATTTATTCTCCTCTCCTCTCGTTACCTAGCTATGGCCAATATATTGAGAGTTATATATTCTACTCTAATTATCTTTTTCATCACGTGACTAGAATCTCTTTTAACTATAGTTGTTTTCCAATTTGTTGTAGGTCACCTTGTACATTTGATATATGAGTATAGAAAGTAAGCTTTAGGGGGGAGGGGCAGTGGTGGAGCCAACATGGGGTCATTCTTTCAGTTTGTTGCAATTGTGTATATGAATAATATACAATGGAGTGGGTCTAGCAGCACTCTTTATATATATTTGTATATGACTCATATACACAACTGCAACAAACTTAAAGAATGAGTCAAAAACACTAAATTAATTACAACATGCTACATCTTTTGTGCAACCCTCTGCATAGTTATTGGTAGATTTACTTCTTTCCTTTTTGTCTTTCTTCTCCTATTTTTTGTGTGCGACCCGATGTATAGTTATTGGTAGATTTACTTTTTTCTTTCGTGTCTATCTTCTCCTATAGTCCGCAACAAGTGTTCGATAAAATGCCTCACTTGATAGGCCTCGGCAGAAATAGACAAAACGCGGCAGGTAACCACTAGGAGCTCGACAAATTGACCACTGAAGTTTTTTTGGCCGAAATTATGACCCCTGCTATTAAATTCTAGCTCCACCACTGGGGGGTTGGGGGTACAAAGAGGGGCCAGCCAAACCACACGCATCCTTTATATTTGAGACAACTCAGAGATGGTGATATATAATCAGCCCCATTCTAAAATCCAAGGCCAACAAAAAAACAAGGCCGAGTGATGTATGGAAAGGGGAGTGACAGCGAAGAAGGTGGGTGACTACCACTTATATATTATGAGTGCATGAATCATGAATATATATGGGTCAATGGGAGTCGAGTATATGATGAGTGGGAGACAGCTTATCGTTTGCAGATAGGATAATTTGAGTAAGAATTTTCTCTCATGAAATGTTTGATTTGATAAGTCCTTCACATACACAGTGTAATATGGACCTATGGCCTTATCAATTTTCTATTTTTCTTTACCACTGAAAACAGCTTCTTCTTATATTAATCGTCATTTCTGCGCATTTTATACGAGACATTATGAACATGAACTCAAATATTTAAACACTTGATAATAAAAACGTTTATATATTTATGTGGATGAAGTGATTTCAAATCTAGGAATTAGAGGACACTGTAAAGTTGTTTATCTAAAAACTATTAGAAGTTTGGTTTTCTCTTTTAAACTATTAGAATTCATGTATGCCAAACTGTGGCAAAGAATGTCATTTCAAATGAGTTTTGACCTCGGATTATTTCAAATCCATTTTGTATAGAGTGTTGTTGTTTGAACCACATTTATTGATCACATTATTGATTACCTAATACTCGTGACAAACGATTTACTTACTGCCAAACCTAGCTTCTCTATTCTTGACAAAAAATAACAAAGCTTTTGTATTATTCCCTTTGTTTTTCTTCAACAAAATTATTTCATTGAAAATTATGAATGTCTTTGTATACCGAAGTCATGAATCAAACCTAAGAACTCAGATATTCCGAGAGGGGAAATTTAATGAGCCACATTAGATTTTTGTGCTAGTTTATGACACACTGATGCAGGATTGGAAGAGTTGCTCAAATTGGCGAATTCTGGCGTGAATAGTGATTTCTGCGGTGAATAGTGTTTTTCAGGTTTTCAGAGTCTATTCCAGTTAAGAATACTTTTTCAGAGAGGGAACGACGAGATGAATCAAACATGTCGCTTTGCTACGACCTAAGATTGATTTCGGGCCTTTGAGATCGTTTACTGAGTAAAAAACATATTTTAATTATTTTGAGTATTTATACTTTTTCATTTATTTTCTTTTGCTATTAGATAGGGTAAATTATTTTTAGAGTTGTATTTTGGTAATTTTTCATTCTAATTTCAATAAAATCGAGAGCTTCTCTCAATTCTTTGGTATTCCCTTTACCCATAACTTCTACCGTTTCACACACAAAATTAAAAATTTGCAACCCCTTATGTTCTGCAAAATATTGTATTTATATATAAAAAAGAATAAACTGTGAGTTATAGTAAAATACTGTAAAAGTTAGGAAAAAAAATCCGGTGGCGCTGGAAGTTGAACCCCCGGATACTCAAACCCAAGAGAATACAATGAGCTAAACCAAATTGGTATGATGAAGTATGATATACAAATTTAAGAGTTTGAAACCTTTGTGTCCTGGATAAAAAGTGTCAGGAATCGAATCTGGAAACTCAAATCAATTAGAAATCTGAAACTATTAGACTATTAGTACTTTGTGTTGTGCATGATACACTGCACCAGCAGCCAATGAACAACATTTAAATAGTCTGACAGAGATCAAAGAAGTTATTAGCTCATATATTTAGTGCATGAAAATTAATAGTTTATGTAAGAAAAGTAAAATTATAAGCTGTAAATGCTTGCCATTTCCACTTCTGAACTGATACGAATATAAGAAGTGAAACATATAAATAAAGAAAAAGGTGAGAGTAATATATTACAATGAAATGTCTACTTACGCCAATTATGTAGAGTCTATAGAGAATTAGACTTTCATAATGAACATATAGTAACAATGAAATTTTAATTTGATCGATCATGATGAAAATTACAGTCCAAATTGGTGAGTTGACAGCCTAAAATGATGAAAAGTAAGATTCAAGTAATAAAGGATAATTTGGAGGAAAGAAAAATCCTAATAAAATGATCATCATCATCTTCTCCTAGACAGTTAATTAATTAATATTCACACCAAAGAGCCTAAATCCCTTTTCCTCAGCTATGGACGCCTTGTGATCTTCACTATATTTACATTCACCTTTTTGAAACTTGTAGCTGCTACATTCCCCCAAATTTAGTTCCAATTTTACCTGCAAATCCTCACACTGATTGGCCTCGTCTACTAAACATGATCTCTTGATTTCACTATGCATTACATCAATTAACCAAAATGTAGTACTTTCTCTATCTTCCTCTCTTATTACTTGATCATCACTCTCACATGCATAAAATGTGATCACATCATTTGCCTTCAAATTGTTTTCCTTCACAAACCTATTCCAACCCCTTGTGAACACAAAGCTTTGGCTACTCCTCCAATAGCAATACCTAAACTTCCAAACCCTCATGAGCTTGTCATAGAAAACTAGCTCAATGTCCTCAGTCCCATTTTCTTCCACATTCTCACAAATACATGGGAAATACTCGACGGCGTATTTCTTCGGAATCACAAGCCTATTGAGCTTACCCACATCACTTGGAGTCAATTCTTTTTGGAAGAGTTGCCTACACAATACTTGTCCATCACCATGCACTCTTATTGACTTATTGGTGCCCTTGCCCATTTCCTCAATTTGAGATTGTGTTTGTGACCTTACAAAGGCATCAAATTTGGATGGATAGGAACCATCCCTAATCATTTTTATTATTGCATCTGTTGTGTAATGGTTTTGGAAATCAGGCTCTTGAACGGTGAAGTTGGTCCATGGAAAATTTCTATGCAAATCCTTACCATTTCGAAGCTTGATTGCCGCGCTATCGTAAGCCATGGCAGCTTCCTTCTCAGATTTGAAGGTGCCAAGCCAAATTCTTTGGTGGTTTGCATATATTTGTGCACCCCAGTGACCATTTTGTTGTGGCACAACCCCTTTGAATTTTGCAAATGACACATCATTGTCTTGTCTCGCACGCTTATTCGGATGAAGTAAGGCAAAATCTGTTTCGTTTGAATCTGAAGTTTCCAAAGCCAGATTTCTTTGGGCACTTGGGATCATGATTGATGCATCTTCTTCCATTGTGAATGATCTCAAGGGAAAAGATAAGCACAATATTGACATGGATGTGAAGACTAATTGATCAAGTATTACAAAATTGCAAAGTGATCATGGGCATTCAAGAAAAGCATGATGAAAAAAAGATTTAGCGTTACAGACATGATTAACTTTGGGAGAGTTTTTGAGGGAGAGAATCTGAAATCAGAGATTTGCATATGCTGCTGTTGCATGAACATATGGTTTGTATTTGAAAGGCTGAGGGTTCAACATATGAAACTGAATTAGGTAAGTAACAACAAAATTAAGCACATTAATCTAGAAAAGATAACAAAATTTTCGAGTGAAAAGTCAAGGATTATTCGAACAAAAAATGAATTGAAGGGGCTTTATCTTAATTTAGGAAAATTAATTAGGTGTCACAGTCTCCAACTAAATAACTCATTTTGTTTAGCATATAGTTAATTACAAGTTACAAGTAGATAGGTGTTTCTTATAGGGGTTGAATCGAACATATGGGATAGCTGGCTAACATCAGAGAGATGTTATAAGTTATAACATTCATCTATCAGTCCTGACTAGAAGTTTCCGAATATAAATTTAATAATTGGATAAAAAAATAATTTTAATAAATTAGCTAATCACAATTTATGTGCTAATTAAAGCAGAAAACTGATGATGTGTCAGATATTGTTCATATGTATAGCTGGGCTATAAGAAAACAGAAGTGAAAAATCACCTATGCAAAATTGCAAATCCAAGGTGTTTGTTCCACTTTCGTGGATTCCAAGTATCTGTATTTAGTTAACAAGAGTGTTCGATTTTAGTTGAGTAAATTTGCAATATAAGAATAAGCACGTCACAGTGATAATTAACTTTCATTCTCGACAAAGATATATCTTTTAAATTAGGGGTTATAGCTTCTAAAATTCCGCTCACTGTAACTACCTTTATCAGGAGCTCGATACACGTACAGACAACATTTATATATGCAAAACACATTAACTGGCAAATCTATTAAACAACAATTAAATTATCAACGTGTCTAAATTATTCTTTCCATTCCTTTAGTTAATATATCAGCTGGGGTTTGCTTGGAAGAAGTTTTAGGGAATGGAAAGAATAAGACAGAATTTAATACGTAGGAAACAATGGTGACCGTTGATCAATACAATAATTAGAAAATTAATACAAGTGATGGATTGGTCTCGGGATTAAGACATTCTTCTTCAACTCACTGTGTCTTGGAAACAATGGTGACTATAGATCAATAATATACAAGAATAGAATTAATTAACTTCTTTTCTAATTATTATTAAAAATTTAATACGTAGAAAAAAAGTACTACTTGCTGCCAGTAAGTAAGTACAACAGAATTGATAAACGTTTTAGAGTCATTGTTATAAACGTTTATCAATTTATATTAAATCAGTAGTACTCTTATGTTACAGACTTACAGTCTCTCTCTCGCGGCATCATCAGCATTCTTTAGGCCTTTCAATCTCTCTTTCAACATCTCACTCGCTTTCTCTCGGGATTTTTTTTCTGGCTCAGTAAGCTGTTTTTCAGTCCACGGTTGTTCAGGAGATTGATCGATGACCTCATCGAACTCATAGTCCTTTACTATTTTGTATTCCATGTAAATCTTGTACCGTAAACCCTACACCAAATCTTATATGGATTATTAGTGATGTATCTTTAGTCTTTACAAATACGTACCAACGTGAAGAGAGTTTATACAATTTCTTAAGTTATTTTTCAGCACTAATGGAGTACATTAGCTAGACTAGGTTGAGGGGATCATTAACAGAGTAATTGAAGGCATTGTTCTTTATCAAATTTGATCCAACTTTTCCCCCATAAATGACAAAAGGGTTTAACAGATTGTTTAGCTTTCCGACTAAACCTACCGATACCTGTTCACCATCACCGGAGTCTGGTACAGTTCCAGAAGCAGCTACCTTCTCCATAAGCAAGTTCCGTAAGAGGTTAGTGATATAGACCTATATTTTGTTAATAATTACATGATAAATTCCATTAGTTTTATTTTATTTCTTAAATATTATCATTACATTAGAATCATTGTTATAAACCGATCATCATGAAATAGCTAGGAAAAACATATCACAGGCTCTTCATCATGTATATTGTCCCACATCTGAACTTCAATACATATCAATGCGGCAAGTATATAGCAATTAGTTCACAAGAAATTTTAAATTTTAATTGACGGAATATTATCAACAGAACATAGAAAAACAGGAATATTTGTATCTTGGGCAAAAATATTTTCTCCCCAACAGTAGATTTTGAGCTGATGATTTATTTCTTTATTATGTAAACTCTAGCTATCAAGAAAACCGCTGTTTTTCTTGCATGTCAAATAAATTTTAGAATCGGGACTGTTGCTTTTTTCCTTTTTCTTTTGGAAATAACAACTGCTCATTATGCTCAGTGATGAATAATATGATTTGTGTTTGAAATCTTTTTATTATGGCTAATTTCTCAATAAAAATTCAAAAGTGAAATTAAGGAGAGACTATCATCCATTTTATCAATAGGTCATTTTCACGTGGGAATCAAATATCCTTTATGGAAGAAACGACTTAGTTTGTGGCTTAGACTCTTCTAAGCTGACCTCTCCTTCTCTCTATTCCACCAATACTTTTCATTTCAGTTTTCTCTCTTATAAAATTTGTTTGATAATAACAAGTATAAAGTAAGTTTGAAAATGACTACCTAATTAATTTCCCCCCATTACTCTTCTATTCTCTATTTCTCTAGCTATATATATTGAACTTTCACAACCAACTCTTCTCATAACTTCTTCTCGTTTACAACTAGCTACTTCTTTTCTCCGCCTCCATTACCTTTGAAGTAAGTTCTTGCAAGAGTTGATTGCTTTCTTTGCAAGTTAAATATATATAGTAAGAAAATTAGATATATAAATATGTGTAATATATATATATATATGTGTGTGTGTGTGTGTGTATGTGTTCTGTAATCCCACTATATATGTTTAGAGTCTTTAGACTAGCTCTTCTCTCCATCTACATATCAAATGTTTCAATAGTTTCACCATGCATGTTAGTTTATTTTTCCTCGTTCTAGCTACTGTCTTCCACTTTCATTTGTTTTTAGGTCAGAAACTAGCTACTATGAAGCACCTGCACCAGTAGATAGAGAATGTTTAAAACATGAGAAGACAAAGTACTTTTCATACATATGATGTGATACATATTTATATATATGTATATTATAGTTGGTCATTGTTAATTCTTCATACTTCCATATATATTACTGTTTTGCAGAATAAACCTTCAATGGCCACTGCAGATTCAATCAACTTCACTAATAATGAGGTTGCGCTAAAGGTTAGTGAAGTAGTATACTGTATCAAGGAATATATTGTTTCAGAAAGAGGTGACGCCCCTTTAATAAATGGGTCCAAATTATATATATTGTCTGTATAGCTTAGTCCAAACTTGGCATTCCCCACTTTTAATCAATTGGTCCTTGATTACTGATCAGTACGTAAAAGGTTTCCTACCCACCCCGGAAATAATTTATGGGTACCAGAAACACAAGTCACATAATGTACCAGTACACATATTATAATAAGAGTAGACCACACGTAATTGTGTTATGAGTATATACCAAAAAATGCTCATGGTGTAGAGCTTACAACACGTTGGTGTTATTGTCCTTTTTATTTTTATGTTTCATTTTTAATTCGTATCAGTTTCTCTTATTTTTTTCAAATTGAACTTCTTTTCTATCCCTAAACAACTAACAGCAGGTGAGAGAAGACAATAGAGGCACTGGAGAACCAGAAGTTGTGAAAAGAATCGTCCATGAAAATGAACATAAGGTGACAACTTCCGCAAGTAAGGCATCCCTTACTAGAAACAGCACAGGAGGGTGGAAATTTGCAAGCCTCTTACTAGGTATACCGATAATCGATTACTTTTTGTTTCCACTAGCTAACACATATATAGAGTTAATAATCAAATATGTTCTTCTTGGTCTTATTTTGTGCAGCGAATCAAGCCCTAGCAACACTAGCTTTCTTTGGTGTTGGAGTGAACTTGGTTTTGTTTTTAACGAGAGTTCTTGATCAAGAGAATGCCGATGCAGCCAACAGTGTTAGCAAGTGGACTGGAACTGTTTATTTGTGCTCCCTAGCTGGTGCATTTCTCAGTGACTCCTATTGGGGTCGTTACTTAACATGCACCGTCTTCCAGCTCATCTTTGTACTGGTAATAATAATTTTCTTTTATTCTTGAGTATAGTAGTGCGGTTAAGTGCAGTTTTTAACTTTTTATATCTATGATACTCCGACCCTTATAATAAGGTTGAAACTGTTGATATATTGTCGATACTTTGACCCTTATAGTTGTACGAATGGTTGTTAATATATGTCATCAACAAACTTTACTGCACTTGAAAATTGCATTAAACCTTAACCAAGAAGGTTCTGTGTGTGTGTGTGTATTTTTCATAATTTATAAACATGTGGTTAAACTGAATGAAATTTTATGTGACTAAAATATCAGGGATTGGCCTTATTATCTTTGTCATCTTGGCTCTTCTTGTTCCATCCTTCTGGTTGCGGCGATGGAGAAATCAAGTGCATGTCAGCATCATCAGGCGGCGTCGCGATATTTTACTTGTCCATATACTTGGTTGCATTTGGATATGGTGGGTACCAACCTACTATAGCAACCTTTGGAGCAGACCAGTTTGATGAGGCAAATCCTAAAGAGAGAGCTGCAAAAGCAGTTTTCTTTTGCTATTTCTACTTTGCACTCAATGTTGGGTCTCTTTTCTCAAACACCATATTGGTCTATTATGAGGATACTGGCAAATGGACTCTGGGGTTTGTGGTGTCATTGGGGTCTGCTGTCATAGCCCTACTGTCCTTTTTGTTAGGTACACCAAGGTATAGGTACATAAAACCATGTGGCAACCCTTTGCCGCGTGTCGCTCAGGTATTCGCTGCTGCAGCTCGAAAATGGAATATTGTTCCAGCTAACTCAGGTGATCTGTATGAGGTGGAAGGACCAGAATCTGCAATCAAAGGGAGTAGAAAGATTTATCACAGTGATGAAATTGAGTAAGTATCAAACCTTTTATCTCTACATATTTTATAAACTTTTAATCAAAAACATAACTGGGGAGACGCTACACAAATAATAACGGGGCACCAACCCATGTCTTATGTTATATACAACAGTGTGCCTCCAGTTCTCTTTTGATTAAAATTTGTAATAAGTTATATTTGGGCATATTTCCGTAATAATATATACATACTAGTCGACAACTAGAGCTATGGGCAATTGGTGATTTAGAGAACTGAATGATATTGTCAGGTTTTTGGACAAGGCAGCAACAATAACAGAAGATGATCTTTCTGGCCCCAAGAATCCATGGAGGCTTTGCACTGTGACTCAAGTTGAAGAAGCCAAATGCGTACTAAAAATGTTACCCATTTGGCTTTGCACTATAATTTACTCAGTGGTCTTCACACAAATGGCCTCCCTATTTGTAGAGCAAGGAGACGTGATGAAATCCAACTTTGGAGATTTTCACCTCCCAGCTGCTAGCATGTCTGCTTTTGACATATGCAGTGTTCTTATTTGCACCGGAATTTATCGCCAACTTCTCGTGCCGCTAGCCGGAAAACTAAGTGGAAACCCTAAAGGTTTATCTGAGCTAAAAAGAATGGGGATAGGTCTAATCATTGGAATGTTATCGATGATTGCAGCCGGTGTCACAGAGATTGCAAGGCTCAAGCATGTGCAGCCTGGTGAGAAGATAAGCACTCTAAGCATATTTTGGCAAATTCCACAGTACGTTCTTGTCGGTGCTTCAGAAGTTTTTATGTATGTTGGTCAACTGGAGTTCTTCAATGGTCAAGCCCCAGATGGGATAAAAAGTTTTGGAAGTTCACTGTGCATGGCTTCAATATCTCTTGGGAATTATGTGAGCAGCATGCTGGTTAACATTGTGATGATAATCACAGCTAAAGGCAAAAGCCCTGGCTGGATCCCAGATGATCTGAATACCGGTCACATGGACAGATTTTACTTCCTAATTGCTGCCATAACGGCTTTTGATTTCGTAATTTATGTGTTTTGTGCTAAGTGGTACAATGGCATTGACCTTGAGGGCTCTGAGAAGGAAATTCAGATCATGGAAAGTCAAGAAGATGATCAGAAGAGTTTAGACCTTAATTAAGTAGCTGAAAGATGAATTTGGCATAAGTTTTTAGAATAAGCTTATATCTTGCAGAAGATCAGAAAGCATGACCTATGTTCCAATAGATTTGGAAATGAGGGATGATTGCTTTCCTAATAATTGGTTTAGCAATAATTAATCTTGTTTAATGGCAGTTTTGGTTTGCATTGTAAGTTTTGAATATTTCGGCAGATCTAATGGTTTTGAATTGTTTTGTGAATGGTTTTGGTATACATTGTCAAGTGAATGGTTTTGCCTCAAAAATAACCTCATAGCTAGGAGATTGTTCTTCGTAAGGAAAGATTGGGTGTTCATGACTAATCAGGTTATAAGAAAGATAGTCACACAATTATAAAAATCGGTGATTATAATATATTTTCTGCTTCATAACAAGTAAAGTAATTAAATCAGAAATCTTAATGTAAATAGTAATTTAGCCTTGAGGATGCCTACAGTTGCATTATTAAGTGGGCGCTATGCAGTATGAAAATGACCAAACGTCAAATGTGAAAAATCACCCAAAAAAAGTTGTAGAATGATATGATGTGAAGCTAGAATTAGGACTAAGTTCTGCTTTTAATTGTAATAAGACCTCAACTCATAGCTAGATAGAGTCACATCTTTTATTGGATACTGCTTTAGTAATATATACTATTGAATACAGTTACTTTTTATTGTTTTTTTAATTAATGTCAATCGTTAGATTAAACATGAATCAATCTCAGCCGTTCATCATTTCGTAGTACCTGACAATGCGTAGTACTAAAATTTTTTCTTCTTGTCTGACCAAAACTTGAGCTTTCATGGATTAGGTCAGTCAAACTATACATAAAGTTTGGTTGTCGGTCTAGCCTTACTCTCTAAACCCGCACATAAAGCTTTGCATAGGTGATTAATAATTGCATCTGTATAGTTTTCTTCTTCTTGTTATTTTATTAAAAAAAGTTGTTCTAAAAGTAAATCAAAACTTTTATACCAGAATGCATGCCTTTTCAATTTTCACACTTTTTTCACAGTATTTGACATGAATAAAATCTCATGCTATGACACCAACCCTGTGAATGGCTTCTCACGGTGTGCAATTGCACACGTATCGTTAACATGACAGTTAAGTTAACAATGTGAAAGACATTGTATCTTGGAGGAAATGAATAGCATTCAACTGCTGTGCTCATTCTTTTCTATTCATATAATTGTGAGAGATAAAAAATTGGAGAAAACTAATAATAATAGTAAGTCATTGATAAGTTTAGGACGTTATTTGAAATTATTCAATAAGAAGATCCCAATTAGCCACAATTTCTTTACGAAGAATTTGTTTTTACAAAAACAACATTGTCTAGGAAATCATGTGTGAGCGGAATACAAAGGTGATCACAATTAATGAGATATTGTGTTAGCTAACTGATCCAAGAGTTAATTTTAGAACTATCTTTCAAATTTTTTATCCTGGTTTGAGTTCTTCCAATTGTTTGACCTTTAGAGTTCTTTGAAATTTGTATATATGCAAGAAATGTTTCCAATTCTTGATCAATGCCAAAATGGCTTATGAACAATTTTAATGCATTTTCCATGATAATGCTTCATTGTGTTATCTGTATATCTAAACTAAACGCTCTTACCACAACACAAAATTTATTTTTTATTTGAGGTATAATAATATTAGGAGTTTGTTTCGTCTCAAAAATAATCTCATAACTAGGCGCAGTACGTTCAAAAGGTCAACCATATTTCTCACTGAAAACAAGTAATAAGGGCTCATTTGGTGACTAAATTTAAAATCAACCAAAGATTACTCATTTTAAAAGAAATTCGAGCATCTTCAAAGATTTTTCTTTAAAATTGTCTTTGTAATGTTGCATTGGAAACAATGGGTCGTAGGAGCAACTTTGCATGGAAACGACTTTCCTACAACATATTACGTGAAAATTCACGTGAGAGGAGAGGAGAGAGGGAATTTGCCTCCAAGTTATCGGCCCAACCCAAATTTTGAAAGAGGCATCTAGAAAATTAAAAGGGCCCATTAAATGAAATTGGTAAGAGCCCAATAATTGGATGCCGTACGCTCCACGAATCTCTACAATCTCATCATTCGGGAAGGTTTGGATTCCAACGATCAAATGATAACGTCGCACGAGACGCACGTGACCCCTCCATCACCGTCTCTCACATGACAGACAGTCGCCAGTCGTTGTAAAAATAAATCGCCAAAAAACAAAAACATTCACAAATTATTAACCGCATTTAAATTGCAATTTCGAGTCCGCTTTTCCCCTCTTTCGCGAACCCTAGACAGTTCAATTCAATCTCCCTCTCTCTCTCTCTCTCTCTCTCTCCCTCTCTCTCTCTCCCTCTTTCTCTTTCCTAGGGTTCCGTTTTCTAGAACTTTTTCGCTGCTTCGGGCTCGGACGCCGGTGCTCTCTGTGAGCTGTAATGGAGTTCGGAGGAGGTGGCCGGAAGAGAGGCAGGCCGGAAGGTGCGCACTTTAATGGCAATGGCGGCTTCAAGAAATCCAAGCTAGGTTTGTCTTTCCATTGCTTTCAAGCTTCAACCTTTCTTTCATATTTTTTCATATTTTTGTATCATGTCGATATGTATATGCGTATGTATATATGCATGCATGTATGTATGTATGGATGTGTGTAAGTTGTATGCATTGAAGTTAGGGTTTGGTGGTTTAATGTGCTTGTTCTGCTTTTGTGCATTTAGCTTTTCTTGATACTCATTTCGATAGTTCAGAAAGTTGATTAAAGTGTTAAATTAAGTTAAGAAAGCTTTCTGCTTGATAAGAATGAAGGGAAAATGTTTAAAGAAGAATTGAATTTTGTGGACAAGTTTTTAAAAACATCGGATTTTAGTTCATTTGAGTTTGCGGGACATTCGAAGAGCGAAATTTGGTTTTTTGTTGCTATCTCATGTGGACATTCATATTTGGTTGCCTACTGATGATCATAATGTTTCGTGAAAAGATTGTGCTCTTTAATGTCTTCAAGAAAATTCTTTGCTTGGTGGGTGGAATGTAATTTGAAGTTGGTTATTGAGTGTTTGCAGGATCCATTATCTTAGTTTTTCAATGCCGGACTTTAGTTGTTGTATAATTTGCATAAACGACACCCTTAAAACAACTAAATACGGAATTTTCTCTGCGGGATGCACATTATTATCAAGTAGTATGCCACATAAAATTGTTTAAATGCACTAGCTATCATTATGAAGTTGTAAACCACTAATAGTTTGCCTTCATGGTTTTGGTTTTACTTGAGCTATCTGTTATCGCATTTTGGTGCTGTTATTCAAGTCAAAGATGGAATCCGCAGTTTTAAATATTGCCAATGATTGACAAGGAGAGAAGGAGATGGAGAATTCTACGTTCTCTTCACTTTCCTCTGAGAATCGAAACATCAACGTTTTGCTTCAAAGTTAAAGATTGAAAACCATAATTTTAAAATATCTTTTTGTTTCCTCTTTGTTGGTTTAAAAAGTACAGCATTTAGAGGTCTGTTTTTATTCAACAGTAAAATGGGGTTTGTTCTTCCACTACCTTGATTCTTCAATGAAATTGGTGTATCATACATAATTTTTTTAGTGCTAAAAATGGTAACGTGATGATGAATATTGTTAAAGTTTTGAAGATTCATAATCCACTGTAAGTGTAACTGAGGGAAATTAATTAATGTTCTGCAACAGAAATGGAGTCCTTTCAACCTGGTATAGGAAGCAAATCGAAGCCATGCACAAAGTTTTTCAGGTTCTAATCTTAACTTATCTAAAATGAATAGCCTAAATGTAATTATGCATATTGACAAGTTTAAGAAAAGTTTGTTCTTCAATTTTTGCAAGTAATTTGGACTAATGAAATGGGCCGTCAAAGCTGTGATACAGGTTGAATCATCTGTTCTAATCATGATAACAAAGACTGAACAGATATCATTGAATGACAACAGTTTGATTAAGTACTTACTGGATTCTATTTAATTATCATGGGATGCAGAAGTTGTCCTTCATGTCATGGTTATCTTAAGTTTCTTTCTTGCATTTGAAATTAAAGTGATTTAGGCTACAGAACTGGTCGCTAAGTTTTCAAACAGGTTTTTTTATGTTCGGACTATGCAAAAAGTAAGATGAATTAAGAATTTTGGGCATGATGAGGTCAAGTCATGTTTTCTTTCAAAATTGTGTGGGACTCCATGTGCATTTCGCTAAATTGTGTGTCTGTTCATTGATATTTTTCAAAGAGTTCCAATGTTTTTCCGTCACCATTTCTTGATTTCTTTCAAGGTTTGTATAGGGTGAGGTCTAAGTCATGGTGGTGTTTTTATATTATAAAACAGAGCTTTATTGTGAATTATCATACATTTCCAACCTCAGACTTCACTCTTAAAAGCTGTGATTTTTTGAGCTGTGGTAGTCCTTTATGATAGTGAACCATATGCAGTTTTAGTAAGGGTGGTAGTGATGTAATTGGATAATAGAAGATTGGTTTTGCATCACCTTTCAGAAGAACACTATTCCATTGCTAATGAAACATGATTGACTATAGTTAAAAATTCCACTTAGTTTCACAACTTCTAGGCTTTTGATACATTTCTAAGAAAACCATATGTTTTTCCCCCGTTGGGCAGTGATTCTCGTGAAGAATCTATTCTTGGTTTCATGTTTCTTTTTTCCTATGTCTTATAACACAACCTTTTCTCAACTGAGCTTATGTATGATATTTTCTCATTATCCCATTTCTGATATATAGTCAAGTCAGATTCTGTGACATTTTCTGTCATATTTGGGCTCAGGAGTTTTTGTTTTATTTATATGCAGCACTTCTGGGTGCCCTTTTGGTGAGGGATGTCACTTCTTGCATTATGTTCCTGGTGGCATCAAAGCAGTGTCTCAGATGACTGGTAGCAACCCAACTCATCCTCCTCCTCCTAGAAATTCAGCAGCCCCACCATCATTTCCAGATGGTTCTTCTCCTCCATCTGTCAAGACACGGTTGTGCAATAAGTACAACACAGTTGAAGGTTGCAAGTTTGGGGATAAATGCCATTTTGCTCATGGTGAGTGGGAGCTTGGTAGGCCCACTGCTCAATCCTATGAAGATCCTCGTGCAGGGGGCGGATTTCCAGGCAGGATGGGAGGTCGGATGGAGCCTCCCCCACCAGCACATGGAGCTGTAGCAAGTTTTGGGGCCACAGCCACGGCTAAGATCAGTGTTGACGCTTCACTTGCTGGAGCCATAATTGGGAAAAACGGTGTGCACTCAAAGCAAGTTTGTCGTGTGACTGGAGCAAAGCTTTTTATAAGAGAGCATGAGACAGATCATAAGCTGAGGAACATTGAGCTTGAGGGTACCTTGGATCAGATTAAAGATGCCAGTGCCATGGTTCGTGAGCTTATTGGGAACGTGAGTTCAGCTGCCGGACCTCACAACATGAGGAACCCTACTATGTCAGCCTCATCTCCGGCAAGCAACTTCAAGACTAAGCTTTGTGAGAACTTTACTAAAGGTACATGCACCTTTGGGGATAGGTGCCACTTTGCACATGGACAAGAAGAGTTGCGCAGGTCGGCGATGTGATTTCTTTCAATACCTCTTCCTTGTTCTTTTACGATTCTATCGTAGGATGCACACTTATTACAGTATTAATTTTGTGTTGGTTAAATTTTTCCAAGGGTGCAGCTTTCTTAGTTTTCTAGGGTTTAATATTCGGAAATTTGAGTAGTTTGCCATGTTTCGCTCTACTTTGCCAGTCGTCTTTCGGAATCAAGCTGAGATTTTTTGGCTGAACTAATCTAGTGATAAGTAGAGTAGAGGCTGCCAGTTAGCATATGCAGTGGCAGATGTTATTGTTGGCTGCTTGAATGTGTTCATTGTGTTTTGATCAGATTAAAGAAAAATGACATGTTAGTTTTGTGCTCACAGATCTTTAGGGTTATTATTATTCAAGTTATTCCGTTTCTTTTTTACCTTCATACAAGTCAAGTGAGCCGTTCTCGGTTCTCCTGCAAACTATAAAACAGTAATTTTTCTGTTTTATTAAGAATATTGTTACACCTGCGAAAATGACTCTAAATACACTAAAGAAGAGTTTTTCCCCACGTTTCAAACTGCCATTTGTTTGCGAGGAACCTAAGGGGTAGGGGTGTGTTTCGATCCGACCGGAAACAATGTTTCTAATTTTCGTTCCAAATTTTAGGAATTGGATCTCAATTTTTAAATTCAAAATTTTCTGCATTTAAGAAATTTCGAAATTGGAGCAATCTCAGAAATTTTAGAACATAAATTGAATATTTATATATTTTATAAGTTTTTGAATATTCCTTGAACTTTTCTGTGCATGCAATTTATTGTTTTTTCTTGATATTTATTTGGTATATGGTTGTGTATAAGTCAATTAATTTTGTGATAAACTAGTATGCTCATTCTTTTTAATATATAAATGTATGTTTAATATAAAAACAATAAACAAAATGTATTCAAAACTAACAGTAAAATACAAGAATTGATTACAAAATATATAATGAGTAAATAACTATAAAGAATTAAAATATTTCGGAAGTTTTTTTATCGGAATAAATTCAGAACACTTTGGAAAAATTCGAATAAGAAGTTTGGAATTCTGAAAATCTCCAAATGCATTTCAATTTTCGTTCCAACTTTTTGGAAAATATTCGGATTCGCAATTTTTGATTTCGAATTTGGAAATTTTACTATTGAAATCGGAAACACCATTCCAATTTCCACCCCCAGGAGCAAAGTATTTTTCTTTGCTGAATCTACAAAAGATGATTAAAGATTGGGCCAAAACCCTGGACTGCTCAACTAAATCGCTGAGGCCCATAGTAGTGGTAAGAAGCCCAAAAATGATAGTGAACCCCAAGTTGGAAGTGGAAGGAGAACGACCAATGTTACGGTTCAATGGTGTATTCATTTCAACTTAGAAAAATATGAGGTTTAAGGTTCGACTCTCTTAGATCATAAAGTTGATACTAATTTATAATGGAAGACTCTAGATGCAGTCTCTAGCTATCAATGTTCTTTGACTGAAACCTTATTAGTTTTCAATTTTTAATGGAAGTCCCTGACATTAATGAATTATTGTATTTCTATGTCGGTTATTTTTTTTTTTTAACTTAAAATTTAAAATTTTATTTATATTAATGAGACTTTAAATAAAACCCATGATTGAAAATATTAAAAGATAAATTATACTCCCTAACATATTGTATACATATATATATATATAGGAGTGCTCAAGCGCTAACCAGTTGTAACTTAATACGACGCTAACCAAATGTTTTGGTGAACTCTACAATATTTTCTCATGATCTAAACCGTTCACTTATAGATCATCCTTACAAAATTCATTCAAATCAGAAATCATTTAGCTATTTGATTGTTGTCGTGATCATTTCATTGTTTTAAGACTACATTGTTCTTCTTGTTTATTTTTTTTCATATGTCACAATTAGGATACTATAACGTGTTTTGTTTTGGATGAATTTTTGTAAAGATGATATTTGAATGAAGATCTACAAAGTAAACTGTTCAGATCATGAGAAAATATTATAGAGTCCACCGAAACACTTGGTTAACGCCGTATTAAGTTACTAACAGGTTAGCGCTTGAACACTCCTATATATATATATAAACATGGGTACATATTCATCAAAATTAACTAAAAATTTATTGTACCAAAAAACATTTGGTAGATTCTTCAAACCCAAAACATGGGTACATTCTTCAAAACTACAAAAAATAATAATAATAGATTAATAATATTAATAAAAAATTTCGAATAAACTTGACATAGATATATTCTCAAATCAACAAAAAAAAATCTACCCATATAAGTTTAAAAAAACAATTTATGGATTTTACAAAAAAAAAAATTGGGTACATTTTACATTTTTAAAAAATTGGTACAATTTACATATATTTAAGAATAAAAAGTTGAAAATTGAAAATCTTTTAATATAAATTAATGAGTTTATTTTATTTTTTATTTTAAAAATTAATTAGGAGATTAATGATGGTGTGAGTATTAAAACCCTAAATCAATTACCAATTTTTATTTAATACATTAATGTCAGTTACTTGGATCAAAATCTGAAAACCAAATAAGGTCTCAGTCAAAAAAGATTAGTAACTCAAATACTAATTAATTTTTCCTTATAACTGATTCATTGTGTGGTTTAGTCCAAGTCACTAATTCCCACTATCATTGTACAAATAGATAAACAAAACAAAGATAAAAAATATTTGAAATAAGGTAGGGGAGCTGCTATTGCTACTCTAGAAATGTCATTTTGCACTTCTTTCTAGTGAAGTTAAGGAGGGAATGAGTGCATGATGACTTTCTTTTGCTAATAACAAATCCCTAAAGTGGCATGGATCGCTTATTCACCTTATTAGTATTGCTTTTGGAGACAAATTAATGTTATTTAGAGAAGATAAGAATACCACTTAAAAAATATTTGTAAATACGCAAATGTGAGATAAGTCAATTAGTCAGAGTGGGGAGTGTTTCTTTCTCCCTTGTACTGTTATTTAGAGTAAAGTAAAATACCGCTTTGTCAAAAGATTGAAGACGATTGAACTCAACAGATGACTCATCTCTTTTTGTTTATTTTTCCCTTCCTTTTAATCAAATGATTCAGCTCATGCCAGTTCTATTTAATTAGAAGTTTTTATGGGTCGAAAGTTCAAATCGACATGGACAATATTTCCATAAATATTATTGAGAAATTTTAATATATTAGTAGTTAAAACAACGCAACTAATGATTACAAGTCCTTCTAGGCTTCTATATATTATGGGTACTGCATGCATTTGCTAAATAAGTTTTCATGTAAGTGAACCTGTAAGATTCTAAGGTCTACAAACAGCATTCCTATATATCAATTTATTAGGAAACCCTAACTTCACAACGTACGCCGTACGGTCCATTTTTCACTACTTAATTTAGCATAAATGTAAATTATGTAATTAATTAGAAAATTAATATCATATATGGGAGAGAAAACCATAGATCCAAAATATTTAACCAAAACTTAAAAATCCATTATCCATGGGTAATTAATTTATTAATGCCAACCCATAATAGAAGATAGATCATAAGAACCACATAAACCCAAATTATTAAAGCTTAAAATGTCTCAAGCTCTTCCATTATTCTTAATAAACCTAAATCTCTCCATTATTCTTAACCTAAACCCAATTCTTAAGGCTTATTGATGCTTGCCAAGGAAGCCTTTATCTCAGCTGCTCTCTTTGCCTTCTTTTCCATCTCCTCTTTGATTTTCACCTTGCGGTACCTGATTCCACACCGGTTGCAGAGACTCTGCAAAAAAAACATCCAATTATAAAGGCTTTTATTATGATCAATATAGCAATGCCAACAAAGGAAACAGACAACCTTTTAGTGACTGCAATGTTGCCTTTTTTTTATAAGATGCGAATATTTGTGTCAGTGCCCAATGCCCAGTCCCGACACAAATATTTGCATCTTATAAATAGTTGTTTTTATAATTAATATAGAGTTGTTTTTCTCTAATCTGGCATGCTGACATTCGTATTATATGGTATTTAGTAGTTGAATTATGAAATAAAACAATGAATCTGATTCACAGTCTAACAATTTTAAAAAGACCTGATAGTTTGGCGTGAACTTACTTTCGGACCAAGAGGACCTTTGCGCCACATTGGTGATTTGGTCACCCGGCAATTGAAGTTTGTACAAACTAGGTTTTCATCCGCCTTGACAGTGCGGATCCTCGTCAGGTTCCTTTTGCGGGAGCCGCCGGTTCTCGCTGTTTTGTTGGTTATGTCGATGTCACAGCAGTCATCGGGTTTTGGTGCCTTTGGGACATTGTATGCCTTCGAAGTAGTACCAACAGCAGGGTTGGTATAGTTAAACCTGAACTGGTTACTGGCCTGTCAAACAATGTACGTGCGAAACATTTTACGTAAGATCAATTTGAATTATCATAAAAAAAATTATGCATAATTTAAATCTACATTCAGAAGATAATAATACTAATAAGCAATCAACATTGAATTCAAAGAAATTATATAAGATGGAGCTACGTTAGTATTTATTGACCATGCATGCTTGAACCCACGTAGAGAGCTAGGGTAGCAGTAGCAGGTATTTCATGAACAGGTGAAATTGACTAGCTCAAAAAACAACAGCTTTTTGCCAAAGCATATGAGATAAATATTATATATATGTACACCTTTTTCTCAAAAATATTAAATATATATATATATATTTGTTTGCTAGAGATATGAACACTCGAAATGCCAGAAACGAAAAGAGGGGACAGTCTAAAAATTTGGTGGTATTTATCGTACTTTTACATTAATTATACATATATATGTACACAAACGTATATATAACTAAGAAAGAGGAAAGAGTGCATTGCACTCCCCTTCAGATGAAATTTCACTTTGTGCACTTCCTTCTTTTCTTGTAGCCATTAAATTAAAAAAAATTAAGGTGATAGAATTGGGGGGAGGGGGGGTTTAAAGAAGGTGAAAAAGAGAATGCGTAAGTCACTCCCTTAACTATAACAAAGACTATACAAGGAAAATACATACAAGGGGCATTATATGGAAATAGCGCATTACTCTAATATTATTACTATAGAAACAATATTACCGTTGAAGGATGGCTTATCCGACATTTCATGCGAGAATGCAACACTTACCACATTTTTCATACTAAATTTTTATCTCCTCTCTAATAGAGGTAGGACCCACATACAAGTAGGTTCTACCTCTATTAGAGATGAGGTACAAATGTGGATGGTAAGAGTAGTATTTTTGAATATTTAATAGCATGAATAGTGTTATCATTAAGTCTTATAAGAGAGCGCTACCTACTACCGCACTCTAATGCGGGATGTAGTCTACTAATGTACTTTAACAAGGCAAAGTGCAAGCGAATAGCAATTCCAATAAAAAATGGAAGCACTCATTTGGTATTCACATCGATTAAAATGAAATAGCACCCCTCTAAACAGATTTTAAACACACACAAAAAAACTAAAAACTAAATAGTTATCAAATAGACAGACATTGGGCCTTACAAATATCGATATCAATTTTGACAATAACAACCATTTCTATGTAATATTATTATATCCAACTGAGCGATATATATAGGTATGTAAGAAACAGTGAAATGTAATTTACTCTAGCTAGCTATTGCTAGAAGAAAAAAAGGGAGACAGAGAGAAATACTTGAGGCAGTGCTGCATTAAGCCATGGGCGCAAATGAGTTCCATCATTCTTGTTGTCATGGGACGATATTCCCAATCGCAGGGTTAGGTCCATGTCAGAACCCGTGCCTTCCATATTGGATTGATTTTGTGGAGCAAAGTCCATCAGTTGAGATCGGTAACCTCTGAAATCCATTTTTCTTCTTCTGGAAATTCTACATATCATATATATCAAAGTCAATGATTATAGATACAGATATGTAATAGTAATACATATGAGAGAGTTTCATGCATGAAAATTTGAAAAGAAAAACATGATGGCGGAAAAAAAGAGAATGATCTGGAAGGTTGACACAAACAACAAATAGACAACATTTTTCATAAGTTGATAACAAAAATAAAAAATCATCGAGACTGCGTAGTTTGTGAGATCGTGGTTGTGTGTGAGAGAGATCAAAGATCAACGATGATCTAAGACGTCTGCGATGTCTCACAAACATCACTGAGGGATTCATTTTAGCAGTACTAGTATTGAGTGGTTGATGTCACCATAGATCAAGGCAACCAACCATATGTGTTGATCCGATCTTGTCCCAAATTATAAACACACACATACAAGATTAAAAGTTTATTTGACGGACGTCCTAGCTCACTAGACCTTATAGTTTAATCATCCGAACGGTGATCTGAACTATCAATTGCTAGGCCTTCTCTAAAAGATAATTTGTGTAAAACAAAATAATAATAATAAAAAGAACTGGAAATAGAAAAATATTTAACCATTTGAATAAATGGTAGTCATTTTAGTGTTTTTGGAAAACCGGTTTTCTCTATTTATTTCATTACAATTAAATGTCTTAATATATGATTTTTTTTTTTTTTTTAATTCAAGGATGATCTATGAATGAAAACGCAAAAAATAGATATAGTTCAGACCATTGAAACAAAATCTTAAGTAAGCCTTGTAAGATTATTTAAGGGTCCCTCAATATATCAGATCAACACAGATCGTTGATTGCCTTAATCAACGATGAAATCAACTCATGGATCATGAAACCCCTAACATATACATAAAAAAAATTTTATATGTTATAAAAATAAACCAAAACTTCCGATCCATATGTGTAACTTATTGTCTAAATAAAAAAGACAAATATAAAATTTTTCACAAACAAAAAATTATAACAAGAAAATAAGCCAAAAACACAAGCTTTTTCAAAGGAGATTATATATATATCATGATCAAGATAAAAAATAAATAGATCTCCCCTTTTCCTTTTCGATCCTTGTATGAAACATATACATATAGATCTTATATAAATATAGATCTTTCATACAAGAGAGTGAGAGGGATGATCATGGGTAAATTGATCTCCTCTCTTTTGGACTCTCAAGATCATCAGTCATGTAGGTAGCTAGATAGCTACCATACACATGAAGACATTCGCACACCAAAGAAGTGATGATGAAAGATCAAAATTTTTGGGAGGGGGGAAAGGAGAGAGACTTACAAAGGGTAGCTAGGGCACTGCTCAGGTAGTAACAAATGATGATTGGAATGGGACATATATATGTGTGTGTGGGTGTGGTTGGAATAATATGAAAGACCAAATTAATAGAACACTATAAAAAGGAATAGGATGGACTTTTATGGGAGGTCCATTAAAATAATTATTGAAAATTTGTTATATAAAATCTAGTAAGCTTCACACATAGAGGTAAACACATAATTCTACTATTTTATTTTTTATTTTTTTGGGTTGCATATTTACCATATTAAGCTTAATACCCTACATATATCACTATAATTTGGAATTTTGGACTTTTTTTTAAAGTGAATTGCAATCAATATCAAATGGCTTAATGCCCCTATAGACTGTATATGTGTGAGGGTTGGTGTGATTATTCATTTCATATATGGAAAAAGAGCTGGACAATGTGCCGTACATTGTATCTTCTTCGTGTGTACACTGTTCTTATCTGCAGGTTCATACCTACCCCATTATGTAATTCCCTTCATCCCTATATGGTAAATAATCCCGTATAATACGCAGTAGAGCGGTAGAGTAATATTAGGTAGACCGCATTATAAAATTGTCAAATTTTAAGAAGTAGGGCCCACCAATATAAATAAATTTCACCTTTATTCGAGAGGTAGTACAATGTAGCTAGTCAAATTTTCGATATGTAATATACATGTTTTTATTTATATTTACACACAAATATATAAGCCAAATTATACATATGAAGGATTCACTGTGAGACTCACACGTATAAACTGCATGCAAAATCACCCAGTTTTCCTTAACTACGTTGACCCTTTTTTAAAGTAAAAAAAATCAAAGAAGTCAGTTTATAAGTTAAAGAAGTTAGCTCTCAACTACAAGAAAAGAAAATTTGTTGAAAATGGTGCTATATATTACAACAATTCTATGCACATTATTTAGTTTAACGGCATCGACATATATTTGAACCTATTAATTTGGTGGTTTATTTGTGAAATTGTCAAATTTTAAGAGGAAATTAATATTTCCACTTGTTGTAGAACTCAAAACTCATAAGTACAATTTTTATAAATAGAAAAACTATTACAAAAAAAAAAAATCTGAATCAAATAACAAAGAAACAAATTTACTCCCCCTGTCTTATTTTGGAAGAATATCTAATCGCTTAGATATAGACGACGCACCATTTCCAAATTTGCTTAAAAGATAGTTATTCAATTAATAATTCCTATTTCCTTTTTTAAAGAATAATTACTATCCCCTATAATTTATAATTACTATTTTCTATAATTGCTAATTACTATAACGGTATTTTTTCCTATTTTTGATAATTACTACAACAGGCATAATATTTTTTTTGATACAACGATATATTTACATCCACATCTTTAAATTACAATTTTTACAAATAACTCCTCTTTTAACTCATACCGCATGCATCACACGTGCCATTCTAGAATTAATTCATAGAACTAGAAATCTACTTTTCGGTTGGTTTGGCTCTAGACTTCACCAAAACAATAATAATTGGGTGTTGGTATTAGAACTCACACTCAAAAATAATTTTCATGCATTCCTCTCTAATTAGTGACAAAAACTAAGGAACGAGTGAGTGAAAAATGAATACATAGTAGTGCTAATAATAATTATTCTTTTGTTTTTAACTAAGATATATGATTGAAGTTCAACACGTGAATAGTCTGATCCAATGTCGATGTCATAATAGAATGTGAGCATCCAAAACATAACTAATTGTTGCATCCACGTTTAACTTCTCTAAATTAGTTTTTCGATTTAGGAAACACGCCTAGTTAGGTTAGGTTTAATTACGTCCCTCCATAAATACACAAATATTTTCTTGTAATTCTACTTTTAAAAGAGGGGAGAAAAAAATGCAAATTAATCTCTTCACATTGATCAAAAACAAATTTCATGCATAACTTTCAGGCACGTACAAAACAGCTTCGACAAAACTGGTTTTCACAAGCTCTTCAATACACCATTCTCATAGCTACTGTTGAAAAGAAAAAGGATTGACAAAACAATGGAGACTATCGGACGGGCGCGCACGAGATACTTGTGTCTCTTCAGTTAGCCGTCTTTCTCTTCTTTGACCTTTTTGCTTGAGGTTTTGCATTCTTCTTCGATTTATTTGTAGAGCGTTTCGGCTTCTTGCTTTCCAGCTTTGAAGGTGCTGGTTTCTCCTCTTCATCTTCTTCAGCTGAAAAGGTGTCGCTTAAAGACCCATCTTCTTCATCAGAACTGAGTACCAACTCCTGAACTATATCTTCATCCATGGCTACTTGGTCCTGGCGCTCAGTCTTTCGCTTCCTTTTCTTCTTTTTCACATCTTTGGGTGGTTCAGCTCTGCAAACCAACAACGTATCAACTCAGATACAAAAACAAAAAACGATAAGAAAACTAGAAAGGCAGCGAAAGAGTGATCATACTTGGAATCCTTTCCTGGCAACCAGGATGAACTAAAGACAACAGTGCCTTCCTCGTCTCCGGTGTCATCTTCTTCATCACTTTCTCGTCCTCTACTTCCAAAGACAGATGAATTCTCGCCCACAAGAACACTGGAACCCATTTGCATGTTAGAACATGGAACACTAAACATGATAGTGTGAATGTGAACTCAATAGACAAGATGATCTCAGACCTGGATTCCGACAGCGAAGCATTTCTTTGTTGTGCTACTTCACGTAGAGTTGCAACGTACTTCGACAGAGGGCTAGCCCCTGACTTTATCTCATCCTACATCAATATGCAAGGACTTCAGTTTCTCCAAGAAGATATCAAAATGAAACGAAATGAAGGCAAAGCGTTAAAGATATCTCATGTAACCAACGAACCAGATCACAAATATCATTTCCGTGGGCTTGTCAATGAATTACATCACGATAGACCCCTTTTCAGATTAAAACAAAGTTTGATAGTTCAATCATGAAACATCCAAGAAATAGGCTCTTGGCTCTTGTGGTTATTGGCTGGTAACAATTTAGCAAAGTACAGACACACAATAATTTGATGGCAAAATCACATGAGAGAAAAAATTATGGAAGTGCAGACCTCAAGGAAAGACGCAGCTGCAGGATCATTTGGCAGAAAAGAAATTGACATACGCCTTTCATTTGTAAACTGACAATTAGCCTCGATCTGGGAGATAGAATAGCTGAAACATTAGCTATGTACAACAAGGCTTTCCCACATTTAAAAGATGTAATTATTAACAGACGAAACAGTAAAATTAAAAAGTTCTTTCAACCAATCAATAGTCCACACATCCCAAGCTCGGGCATGGGAGAAGAGCACATGTGGTCACTAGACTCGCCACTCTAACCACATACCTGACGAATGAGCTCCCTCATTGCTTTCCGAAACCTCTCAACCTTGGTGGATTTGCAGAAGGTACGCAATCGTGCAGCTGGAATAAAAGACAACTCGGGGAAAGCAACAGAATAGCTCCACTGAGCTAAATGTTCAGCAAGCTCATCTACAACAGATAACACACACGCCTCCTGAAATGCTCTGGTCTTCAGGGTTGGCTTGCTAACCTGAAAGAAAAATTCTCCTCAAACTCTTAAAAACAATAGCAATGTAGTATTGAATTTGAAGAAGAGAAGAATGTCCGTGCAAAAATATACCTTCAGTACAGTGCGCAAATCAATAGCTTTGCCAACACCACCAGTGGTGGGTCTGTTCAACTCTTTCATCTCAAGCATGTCCAAAAGCAGCATAGAAACCGGAGTGAAAGTACCCGTCGAAGCAGCAATCCGATTAAGCATTCTAATACACCTCAATCTAAGGGGAAAGTATCTAGCAGTTGGAACTAGACGGGCTACCCCATAAATTATTTGGGCCAGGGGATACGCAACATGCCTAAACTCAGGTTCTGAGCCATAGGAAGAGACGGCTCCAGCCCAGAGCTCAAGACAGTTCATGAACTTCCACTCATAAACCTTTCGGAATGCTTCCTACAAAATGCAAAGCAACACAAGTGAAATGCCAGAAATATAGGGCATCTGGCAAGTTTTAAACTAAATACAATTTCTAGAATTAAATAAGAAATTGAGAAACTAGAATTTGCAACATAAAGGCAAAGCTAACATTTTTATTCAATGGTACCCCAAGAAAATCCAATTTTTTTCAATGTAGTCAATGATATCAAAAAAAACTTTTACAGGCAGTTTATCTAGCTGCTCTTGCCACAACTAATTCATCTAGGTTAAGCTCTCTCAGTTGGGTAGCTAGTGTCATTGGCCTTCGTGATCATTCTTAAGTTCTACAAAGATGCATGTTAGCCAACAAGAGACAATGCGATAACTAAACAAAAGGTAAACATTCATATTTCAAGAATAATAGTACCTTAGTTCTTGAATTAAGTGCTTCTCGCAGAATCATTGCTAATTGTCGAATGAAAACAAAAGCATGTTGATATGCAGTGGGAAGGTCTACCCCGTAGAGTTCAATCACACAATTTGCACGAAATTGGACATGTTGTAATTTCGCTGCATTTATAAACTGGCAGTTCAAGACATAGGCTTTGTATATCCCCTTAAAGGATTCATCTAAGCAATCAGATCCAAGCCGAACGCATAAATCTCTTAGAAATAGAAGGGAGACCAGAGGGAGGGAACCTCCCCCTAAACCCCATAAGTCCACGGCAGTCTGTGAAAAGTGATACAAATTATTAGTTCCAAAGTAAACAACATGAAAAAGAGAATAAAAGATTGTAAAAAAAGAGATGCAAGGGAAAACCCAATAACAGATATCTATTCTGAATATAATCAGCACGGCTTCATCTAAAGGGTAAAAATAGGATTTATGGCCTTCAAACATGCAAGGCATAGCCATCATGCTCTATATTGGCATACTATAAATGAAGTTAATTTTGGAATCAGAAATTACACAATTTATTGACTGCAGTGACCACAACCTCAAGGTAAAACCAAACTAAAAGCAGTAGCGTAGTAAATAATAACAGCAAAGAATAAGGAATTTCAAACGGAATACAAAATTCTGTGTATCTCTGCACTTACCTTAATGTACTTCCTTAAGAGAACCGGAAAAGCAGCCAAAAATATGGAAGAATATTGAAGACGCCGTAGGGTAAATGATATCATTTCTGTGTCAGTCATTTGACGCAAGACATGTAAGGCATTTCCAAGATATGACTTCACTAAATGGTTGTAGTTCTTCCATCGTTTTGTGTTCATCAGATCTAATATGGTCTCTTTCTTCCCACCAAAAGCAGGGAGCTCCAACAAATTTCGCATTATTCCATCCATTTCCTTAAGTACAAATAACATCACTTTATTAAAGACACTGCTAGACATAACACTGAAGTCCAACAAAGACTCGTCCTCTTTATCATCACCATAGTGGCAGGCAGTGCGGAAAGCTTTCATTAAAGAATGAATAGCACTCAACTTCCCATGTTCTTTAATGGCGTTGCACCAGGAATCAACCATTTCGCTAGTAACAACTTTTTTAGATTGTTTCTTTTTCTTTTGTGCAACATCATCACCGTCTTCGTCTGCGTCTATCTCATCATCTTGTGTTTCAGATTCTTTCAAGTCAGCATCTGAATCTTCCTGTGTAAAATAGGAACAGACTTAATTTAATATTAATACATAGCTTCGCTGAGTAATATTCAAAAGTTAACAATTTTTGCATACTCACTTCGATGTCCTCGTCATCAAACTGTAGAAGTTCCTGGTCATGCTCTTTCAAGAAACCATAAAACTCTGGGTCCTGCAGGTTAAGAATTATGAATAACTTCATTACTTAAAGTCTGATACCAGAAAGAAACACAGATACAAAGTCAGAAAAATCAATAAGTTATCCGCCAGCCTCACTTTACATAGTTGACGGAAAATGCAAGTTTTTCGAAATCATCAAATACAAAGATCACATTCAGCATTTTAAATTTGGGCTGAAGCAATCCATCGTCAAGCCAATCAACCACAATATCCACAAACACAGTTGTTTAGGAATCACAAGCAAGAAAACAACAGACTACGAATTACGAAATGCATATATTATCGCATATATCGAATCCAACCTGCTGCCGATCAAAAATTCTAACTAAACTATAAAAGGCTGCAAAAGTCTAATCCAACCACCTGCTGCAAACTACGAATAAAACTTCTAACTAAACCATAAAATCACATATAATTGGTAGAAGTTGTAACCTTTTCTCGAAGTCTTTCGAGTTGGTCCTTATGCTCTTTCGCCTGCCCCGGAGACTTGGAACTTTTCCCAATTTTGCTTTCATCTTTGTTTTTTCGACCTTTCGATCGTTTCACTGAGATTGCAATCAAAGCAATGAAATTTGAAAAATTAAAACTAAAATTCAGCTTAATTATCTATAAAAGTACAAATGCAGATAAAAATAGAAAACAATTAGAGAGAGAGAGAGAGAGAGAACCTAGGCGTTGTTCTTCCATGGCGAGAAAAGATTGCCTAAGGAGCTGTTCCTGCAAATGGAAAAAAATGGCAACTGAGAAGTTTAATTCAATCGTCGATTGAGAAACCTGGGCATCGGAAACATGCCAATCCAAACGCGGCCTCACAGAATTTGAGGATAGTGAGGAAGAAGGAGTTGGGGAATTTACCTTTAAGCTCTTCGCTCCAAAACTCTCAGAAAAAACGACCACCAAAAACCCTAACGTTCAGTTGCGAGGTTTTGACTAATGCTTTGACTTTCTTTTTCGTTTCTTTTTTTTTTTTTTTTTGGGTTTTCGTTTTGGGCTTTGCTACATACATCTTAAAGCCCTCCAAAATGGGCTTAGCTACATATTTCTTACATCAAAGTCTTGGTCGTTTTACATTGTATCAACTTATATCTTCAGAGACGACGAATATTATAGTTAGTGGTATTTCTCTCGTATGTAAGCGGGACATCTAAAGTTTTATTTTTGTTGTGGCCGAGTTCAATACCTAATCTTAAATATTTATTATGTGACTCAGTCCAAAATTTGCACTACCTATATTGTTGCACAACAAAAAAGCCTATGTCTTCTGACCGTTTGACTACTTGGTCCTTCATTAATTTGATGACTTGTGTAAGATCAATTGTCGCAAAAGTCACACTTGCATTGCATCAGCCAGGAAAAAACTAATCAGTGTGGAACTTCAGATTCTCGTCAATCCATACTTTCTATCCTACACGAAAATTACATAGTTTGGTCTCGATGATGCAAGTGTGGCTTTTACATCATCCCGAAAAACAGATTCAACAAATGCCATATTATCAATTTAACAGAAGACTAGATAATGAAACAAACAAAAGGCATAAATTGACGCAATTTACAACATTAAAGTGCTATGATTCATTCTGAAAACCACTCAAGACTGTAGTTGGCCATTTTCTTCCCCCATTAACTTATCTGGGTTTCAGCCTAAAAAAATAACTTATTTGGGTTTGGGCTTTTGAGTAAACAAGCTTTTGGGCTGGTGGGCTTCAAGTTTAGTTCGCCGTTGATACCGAGGTGAACACGTGAGAGCCGCAACAACATGGAGCCAAATTACTGACTGGGTGACTCCCCTGGGGGGTCCCACGCTCTGTTCCGTGCCCGGAATATTTGACGAGTGTTTGGAGTAGTTTCACTCCACAACACCAATCCCATGCAATGCATGCAGCCTGCCAAGTTTCGTCCTTATTATATATTTCGTCATTCAAAACCGTCCCCTTAATTGTAACCGAAAAAAACAACCGTCCCATTAATGCCAATTTGATTAATTATTTCTCATGCCAATATATCGTTGTATAAAAAATAAAATAAAAAATTTAAAATGTCCAAAAAAGTAAATTTAACCCAACGTAAGGGTGGCGTTATGTTTGTGGAAAGTAGGCTTGGGAATCAGAAATTGTTGTATTTTTCATGTTTGGTAACGTCATGCTTGGCAAAAGATTTCTTTGGGCATGGAAAAATAGGAAAAAAAGGGATGCCTGCATCCACCTTGGAAAATCATTTATTTTCTCCTCGGAAACCAACATAAAGCATTAGTTTTTTTTTTTTATAACCAACCTATTGATAATTAAAAATGCCCATTATATCTTAAATGATGCCAAATTCATTTTGAATGCAATTCCAAAGCTGAAGCTTCAACATGTTAAACGCGAAGCAAATGACCCTTATAAAGACATGAGAAGATTTGATTTGGTCTTTCAGTGGAGCAAGATTTGATTTGGTTCGACTAACTTTCAAATATAATTGGTGACTTGTTATTCAGGGATATAATTTAATTCTAATTTGTGTGGGCTACTCTTTTCCTTTTGACGAGGTTAAAATTCTCGGCAAGGTTTTATTGAGACCTAAATAAAGACATTCTATCTTTATATTGTACTTATTCATTTACCTTATCAATGAGCATTGTACTTTCCTTATAAAAAAAATTCCCATTATATCTTAAAAAATTTGGTATTTCATTGCTACTTTCCAATTATTACCAAACATAGAAAATAAAATTTCATTTGCCATCCCTTAGGAAAAAAGACATGATAAATTATTTACAATGAATTTATTTTTGCGCACCAAATGTAGCCTCAGAGTTTTTGCTTATCGTTTAAATTTTTTTAGTTAAACTTGAGTTAGAATAAGTTAGGGTAATTCTCACTTTACTACCCTCAAGTATTGTGAAATTCTCATTTTGCCACACTTACTTTTTTTGTCTCACTTTCATACCTAAAGTTTAATTTTTTTTTTACACTTTTATACATCCGTTAGTTTATCCGTCAAGTTTTCCGTTAACTAATGTCGTGGCAGGACTTTGGCCCACCAAAAAATATAAAATTATTAAAAAACTACAGAAAATAAACAATAAAAAAATAAATAAACTCTCATACTCCAAACAACTAACTTCACGGGCCATCAAATTCAAATCAAACACAACAAATCCAAATAAACTAAAAAATTCAAAGTTAAAAAAGAGTTTGGTGTGGAGGGGGCTTAAAGTGGAAGGGGTGAGGTGGATGTGCAGTGGAGTCAAAGAGGGAGGGAAAGAGAAAAGAGAGATGTTTTTCTTTTTATTTATTTATTTATTATTAATTAATTAATTTTTAATGTTTATTGTCCACGTGGCGCAAATTTGATGGGCCGCAGATCTGTCTTGTCATCGGTTAACGAAAATCTTGACGGATAAACTAACAGATGTATAAAAGTGTTAAAAAAATTAAACTTTAGGTATGAAAGTGAGACAAAAAAAAGTAAGTATAGCAAAATACGAATTTCACGATATTTGAAGGTAGTAAAATGGAAATTACCCAATAAGTTATTACAACATATTTAAGTGAGTTTTTCTTCGGTGATACCTTGTAGCTTTATTTTTTTTTTCTATTGATGTTACTTGATTTACCTAAGCAATTTGGCTTTTCGTGGAACATGAAATTGACCATTTGAGACCGGTGGCAGGAGAAATTCTTAAACCATTTGAGACTCGTGGAATTTCCACTCGAACGATGCTCTTCAAGTTTGTTTGTGACTACAAGTCAATAAGAATTAAATATTTGTCTAAAATAATATTAAAACAATGACCAATGATTATACAGAGACCCTAGAAGTTTGTTTCTCACTATTCAAATTTAAGAGCACTTACCTTTAAGAAAATTTTAAGAAAATTTTAAGGAGATCGTATTTTATAGACTACATCTAAATCATCTGTTTAATAAAGATATGATCTATTTATATTGTGGACCTTATTTATTTTAGAGAGATAATTTATATGTAGTCTACAAAATATGATTTACGTAATATCATCCGAACTTTTATAATAAGAACTGAATAAGGAGCATAAATAGAGTTGAGGTGTTCAAACTTCTCCCTAAGTTTTAGTTAAAAAATTCATTTAAAGAGCTGATTGGAGAAGTTCTTATATGATGTATGTTGTTGGTCTACCTAGATTGTGAATGAAGTTTCCATTCGTATAGCAGGTAATTGTTTCAACATTTATACCAATCAGTAGAAGTAATGCTAATTTTTTTTTCATGCATAAATAATGCTATTTCAATACATAAACATACACAATACTTTGACACAATTTTTAATTGAGCTAAAATACATTTGCGATAACGAGTTAATAAAAAATTTATGTCCGTTTTATGTATCTAAATAGCATTCTCATATCAAATTAGTTACCAACGCTAATTAATCAAAATAAAAATCGAACCGACAATTTGATTTCTAGGAAAGTTAACCAGATACAAGGAATCTCATACCAAGTGTTCCGTCGTGTCAGTTCAACAAAAGAACAGACCAAACCACCTCTCAAACATTTCATCAGGTGACCAGCATCCATGCATATGCATGTGAGCATTGTGGGGCCCGACTCTGGTGACTAGAATTTGCATGATGAGAAGACGACGACCCACAACAGGTGTGTGTATTGATTAAAAGCCATAGTGTGTTTTCTGTGTTGGAGTGCCTCTCAGAGAGAAAAGCACTTCTAGCTAGCTAGAGAGAAGTGCTTTCAGTTTCAGGTGATAAACTTCTTCCCTTGCTCAAAGCCTTAAGGTATGTACTTGTTCTTGAATCATCTACAGACCTCATGACCATTTAATTTGTTATCAAAACCCTAATATATGTTAGATGTGTGCATGTGGTTGTCTCTTGTGATAATATACATTTAAGCTTTTATGCTAGTTGAGATCGTCATTTTTTTATCTTATCTTTTTTGTTTGTGTAAATTTATTTTTCAATAATTCTATTTAAACACACAAAATCAACACATTTTCTTACACACTCTACTCTTTAATAGAGGGGTAGATTCAATTTTTGTGTCTAAATATATAGTATTACTCATTTATTTTCATAATAGAATCTAGTATATATTAGTCTAGTCCATTCCAATGCAAAAATGTATCAAAGTTAATCACTGTAGCAAATAGAAAAGAAGATATTATTACGAAGCATGGGGTTTTATTATAAAATATCTCAGTCATATATGAGTAAAATATTTCGTATATAATATAGTATTTTGATATATTTTCGATGTGAGATTTTAGTCTCCAATAATTTTTTTTCTTTTTTTTCCTCGTTAAAAGTTTGTTAATATTAATATTAATTCTTTCAGGACTGCTACAGAGAAATTCAAGATAAAGCAAAATTGGAGCTGGAGGGAAACATGGTCACCAAAACCAAGTCTAAAGAGAAAAAAACTACTCGCCAAAAAAGAGTACCAATCTCAAAACCTCCATTCACTCTAAGCCAAATCAAGAAAGCCATCCCTCCCCACTGCTTTAACCGCTCTCTCCTTCGCTCCTCCTCCTATATCCTCTACGACCTCAGCTTATCCTTCCTCTTCTACCACATCGCCACCTCATACTTCCACCTCCTCCCTCACCCCCTCCTCTCCTACATCTCCTGGCCTCTCTATTGGATCCTCCAAGGCTGCACCCTAACCGGCGTGTGGGTCATCGCACACGAGTCCGGCCACCACGCCTTCAGTGACTACCAAGTAGTTGATGACATTGTTGGCCTTGTCCTCCACTCTTTTCTCCTAGTCCCTTACTTTTCATGGAAATACAGCCACCGCCGCCACCACTCCAACACGGCGTCCCTCGAACGGGACGAAGTATTTGTTCCAAAACCTAAATCCAAGATCCCGTTTTACAGCAAGTACTTCAACAACCCTCCAGGCAGGCTCTTGAGTATTTTGGTAACACTGACACTCGGTTGGCCTTCGTACTTGGCCTTCAACGCCTCTGGCCGGGACTACGACCGGTTTGCGTGCCACTACGATCCCAACAGTCCAATATTTTCAACCAGAGAAACGATTCAAATTTACATTGCTGACCTTGGGATTGTGGCCGTTACTTATGTGCTCTACCGCATTGCAATGGCCAAAGGGTTTGTTTGGCTTGCATGTGTTTACGGAGCCCCATTGCTTGTAGTTAATGGGTTTCTTGTGGTGATCACTTACTTGCAGCACACACACTCCTCGCTTCCCCACTACGACGCGTCGGAATGGGACTGGTTGAGAGGGGCTTTGTCGACGGTGGACAGAGATTACGGGGTGCTTAATAAGGTGTTTCACAATATAACAGATTCTCATCTGGTTCACCATCTTTTCTCTACAATGCCACATTACCATGCAGTGGAGGCAACGGAAGCAGTAAAGCCTGATTTGGGAGAGTACTATAGTTTCGATGGGACTCCGGTTTACAAGGCCTTGTGGAGGGAGGCTAAAGAGTGCCTTTATGTTGAGCCGGATGATGAGGATAATGGTGCTAAAAAAGGTATTTTTTGGTACAAGAACAAGTTTTAATTGGAGATATAGCATGCATGAAGGAAAATCTACTATGTACTGCTATAGTTGGGCTATTTGTAGTTTCAATAAGTAAGCTTAAAAACCCTGAAGGGTACGTAGTATTTTGTGTTTGAAATTGAAAGTACTCCTTGGTTCAGAAATTAACGAAATATATATCATTTCTCTCATGTTATTTCTTTTTTGTTAATCGGATTAGAACTTGAGATCTCTTTCAACTTAATTTGATCAACTAATTAAGAAGAAGATAATGAGTTAGTTGGTTATTTTTCTCATGTTCGTTCCCTTCCAAGAGATTTACCGTCGAGCGGAATATTAATTTATGAATTTTGTTAGGTGCCAGTACGCAATTGTAATTCCATGAACCATATATATATACCTTGAGGTCAAATCAACAAGTAACAATCAACGTAATCTTATGGACAGGTTTTTTGATCGAATACGACAACAAATTAATTTCATCATAGGAAACACAAACAAACTATACATGGGTTAACGTTTATAACATGCATGGAACAATCTTGGGGGGAGGTGAATTGATTTACTACTCAAAGCACCCCTCACCACTACGTCACCACCACGACATTTTCATGATCATCACGCCCACTCCAACCACCATGTTGTCCTCACTCCACTATCACCACCATTGCTTCCGCCATCACCTTCACCTCACCATCAATGTCGCCGCTGCCACCACTCACCATCGTCACTGTCGTCGTCGTCAATGTCGCCGCTGCCACCACTCACCATCGTCACTGTTGCCACGACGACGACGGCATTTTATTGATATGTTAAATTTCATATTTAATTTTATTATACTTTTAGTTTTTAAATATACATTAAACAAGAGACTTCACAAAATTTAGAAAATTAAATTTCGTCATTTCAGATTATATATATATATTTTTAAAAATTTAGTATCTTAAATTTTCTCATCTAAATAAAAAATTTGTTTTCATGAGTATTTATTCTTAATTAATGCATGTACAATTAATTCACAAAATTTAGAAAATTAAATTTCGCCTCAGATTATATATATATATTTAAAAAAATTTAGTATCTTAAATTTTCTCATCTAAATAAAAATTTTGTTTTCATGAGTATTTATTCTTAATTAATGCATGTACAATTAATAACACGTGTATTGTAGAGAAAAATACGGAGAAAGCTATGTTGTTAACATAAGACTAAATTCTTAAATAAAATCGTCATTGTACAAAATGGTAATAACATTATTTTGAAAGGGAAAAAATCATTAAAGAGCAGAGCCCCTAGAACAACCGATATCACAAGAGTCACGTTAAGGCATGTCTCTCACTAAGCGGAGACACACCTAACATCCATTAAAAATTCCAAACTCATCATTGGTGGGACGTGGTTCAAGGTCATGCATGGATGTACATGTGTGATGTGTCTAAGAAACATACAATGTTATACTAGTCGCAATAAGTAACGTATTTGACATAAAACGGAATGCATTTAATATATTTGCGTGGTTAGACATAGATATTTCGTGAGGCAAACTTTTTTGTTGATGTTCTTGCTAGTTTTTGTAATTAACAATCTTCATATTGTATTTGTAAGGCATGTATCCCACAAGGTGGAGACACACTTAACTACATACACTATGAAGACTTTGTAATTAACAATCTTCATATTGTATTTGTAAGGCATGTCTCCCACAAGGTGGAGACACACTTAACTACATACACTATGAAGACTTCTAATGACAAAAACTAGCAAGAGCATCAACAAAAAAGTTTCTCTCACAAAATATATGTGTATAATCATGCAAATATATTAAATGCATTTCGTTTCATGTCAGATACGTTACTTAATACAATAACTATAACATTGTATTTTTGCACGACCTTGAACGACGGCCCACCAACGAAAGACTTTGAAATTTGACTTAAGCAAATAGCCATAAGAAAACACTTAACTTCTATATCGTGGAGAAATCGTCTTTTATAGAACATTAGCTCCCAAGTTGTCTTTCATCGATGTGGAACTAATTCTCTTTTGTAGACTTCATGTGAAACTACCTCCTTGTTCTCATCCAATGTAGGATTCTTGTGAGACTAACGCACAAATACATCATATTTTAGGCTAAATATGATAACTATTACAACAAGATTAACATTATCTGTTTTTAGACACATGTAAACCTATACCTGAACTCAAACCACGCACAAATGAATGGCTTTGAAATTTGAATTCAAGGGATGGCTACGACTTAAAAAATGGTTCGTCAAACACCTTGCTTTTCACTCTCATCGGTTACTCAATGAGTATTTATTTTCTTTACATTTTTCAATTCAATCCAATCTCATCTCGACTTTGTGTGAAAAATTCCAATTATGCTGTTAATTTCAATATTAACCTTGTGAGTCATGACTTTTACTCAACTTTTCATCAATGTCAATCATTAGGTAAACATAAAACATTATTAATTAACCTTAGAAGCATGAAGTTTTGCCATCACTATGATCAAAATCATGAGGCTAATGCTTCTCATGAATCAGTGACAAACAAAGAAGAAAAGGATAAAGTATTTTTTTATGATACGAATGATACTAGGGGAGAAATGAATACAAACGTTGAGTGCAAAAGAATGGACATATATATGTGCTCTTTATTAGAGTTTATATGGTCATTTGGTGTATTTGTGCCTACTAACAAATGGGTACAGTTAACTGTGCTTTTCATTTACATGGACACTGTTTTACTACAAACTAAGCCTGTTTCATTTTGATGTATTCTGTATAAGAAGTGGCTTTAGAAAACCTTTTTTTTTGGGGCAAAAGCTTCAGAAAACATGGGTATAACGTGAATTTGAATATGATTATTTCCAAATAGAAGCAATATTAGAGATAAAATAAAAAAGAAACTGCTACGTACTGGCACTCCAAAATTTTCATTTTGCACTACTTACAAGTGTATTTCTCTTTCTAAATATTTCTCTTTTCTCTTTTGTGAGTCCAATCTACATCTTATGTGGCAAACAAAAACGCTCAAATAAAATAACGTATAAAAAAAAACAAACAAAAACCAAATAGAAAAAAAGATAAAACGAAAAAAAAAAAAATGGAATAGGTCACATGATACTACCGATCAGATCCAGCAGGGGTCGGGGCTACTCCACCCGATCATTACGAGTTAGGATCGGTAGCTTCATACCGACCCTTCCCTTTTTTTTTTCTTTTTTTTTTTTTTTGGAGTTTTGCCCTTGGTTTTGTTTTGTTTTTCTTCTCCGCTATAACACCAAATTATCGCCTTCACGTTTAAAAACGTATTTTCAGTACAAAATCTCTTATATTCAGTTTAAACACTTGAAAAATAAAGAATATAAAACCTAAGGTACATCTGCTTAATCATAAAAATCATTCTCTTCAAAAAATTAAATAGTGTTAAAGAATTTTTCTTCAGAGGGTTTTTACCACTCTTACGGCCATCTATTGGCACTTTTCAAAATGAGCTTATCAAAAGCTCGCTTTTCAACTAATCATTTTTGAATCGATATAGTCCTCTACATCATAGTTTTGATATGTTCTAAGAGTCAAGGTCTAAATCAAATTTTAATTTTGGCCCTATTACGGCGCCGCGACGATATTTTAGCTTTGGTCGATCATATGCAACGCTACTTTTTGATTGAAAATTCATCTAGTACCGCCGTATAAGGGGTTTTTCAAGTAATAGGGTAATGTCTACTCACCAGCTGCTGTGTCGCAGGTAAACCCTCAAACTCAACATGGTTCCTATTCTCCTCCTCCTTGGTTGTCTAATACAATCACGTGGCTTCAAATAACCGCTCGATCAACTCAATCATTCCATTTGGTGACAACATAAATTTTCGCGAAATGTGGTATTCACAACTACTTGTTCATTCTTTGTGTCCGCATTGCGTATTCTTCATTCATGGCTCTCATGGTTTTTTATCGCTTCACGTAAAAGTGCATAATTTGATAAAAAAAAAAAATTGTATTTGAGAAAAGAAACTGAACCTTGAAGAGGGTCTTTTTGAGAATGAAGTGGCATCTCCTCTTTGTGAGTCCAATCATCTTATGTGGCAAACATAAACGCCAAATAAAATAATGAGTCAAGAAAAAAACAAACAAAAACCCACAAAAAGATAAAAACGAAAAAAATGGAATAGGTCACGATTGGGTATGATATTATCGATCCCTCCCGCAGTGCTCTGGCCGCTACTCCGATGGGAGGAGAATCGGGTAGCTTCATACCGATCCTTCCTTTTTTTTTTCTTTTTTTTGGAGTTTTGGGTTTTTGGTTTTGTTTTATTTTTGTTTTTCTTTTTCCTTGCCATAACACCAAATTATCGCTTTCATGTTCTAGAAAATGTATTTTCAAGATAAAATCTCTTATAGTTCATGTTTAAACACTTGAAAAACAAAGAATATAAAAACCCAAGGTACATTCAATCATAAAAATCGATTCTTCAAAAATTAAATAGTTGTTAAAGAAATTTTTTTCTTTTTCAGAGGTTTTACCGGATTTCACGGTTTCATCAGGTTTGAGACTCTTTTTCAAATGAGCTTATCAAAAGCTCGCCAACTAATCATTTTTGAATCGATATAGTCCTCTACATCAACGCTTTTGATATGTTCTAAGAGCCAAGGTCTAAAACTGAAATTTTAATTCGTCTCATTACAGCGCCGCGACGGAGGGCTTAGCTTTCGCATGTATCATATAACGCGCTTTTGATTAAAATTCATCTAGTACCGCCGTATAAGGGTTTTTCAAGCGATGCAGATCGTCTACTCACCGCCTGGGCAAAAAGCTGGGTGTGCAGAACCTCAAACTAACATGGTTCTATTCTCCTCCCCTTCGCTAATTTTAATACAATCACGTGGCTTCAAATAACCGCTCATCAACCCAATCATTCCATTTGGTGACACATAAATTTTCGCAAAATGTGGCATTATCTACACCACTTGTTCATTCTGTGTTCCAGATTAAGTGCAGATTCTTCATTCATGGCTCTAATGGTTTTTTGGCTGCTCAATGGTGCGCATAATTTCATAAAAATTTTGTATTTGAGAAAGAAACCCGTAGAACCTGAAGAGGATCTTTTGATAAATTTAGCGCATCTCCTCTTTTGTGAGTCCAATCGCATCTTATGGGCAACATAAACGCTAAATAAAATAACGTATCAAGAAAAAAACAAACAAAAACCCACAGAAAAAAGATAAAACCAAAAAAAAAAAAAAATTGAATAGGTCACGATCGTACATGATATTACCCAATTCCTCTCATATGGGCTCCGGGCTACTACCCGATTTTTGTGTGAGAAGAGTCGGTAGCTTCATACCCCACTGCCTTTTTTTTTTTTGAGTTTTGGGTTTTTGGTTTTGTTTTGTTTGTTTTTCCTTTCCTTGCCATAACACCAAATTATCGCCTTCATGTTCTAGAAATGTATTTTTCAAGACAAAATCTCTCTTATAGTTCATGTTTCAACACTTGAAAAAATGAAGAATATAAACCTAAGGCACATTCAATCATAAAACTCCATTCTCTTCAAAAATTGAATAGTGTTAATAACGAATTTTTCTTTTCTCGTGGGTTTTCTTAATGACTTACTTCGCCCATCTACTTGAGACTCTTTTCAAAATGAGCTTATCAAAAAGCCTGCTTTCAACTAATCATTTTTGGAATCGTATATAGTCATCTACATCACGCTTTTGATATGTTCTAAGAGTCAAGGTCCTGAAATCGAATTTTAATTCGGGTCCTATCGGCAACACAAGACGATACTTTTCTTTAGCTGGTTGATCATATGCACGCCGCTTTTGATTGCACTATCTAGTACCGCTCGGAGGCGGGGTTTTTCTAATGTGGTACTCGCCCCACTTCTCGCCACTCTAAGGTGTTGCGTAGAACCTCAAACTCAACATGGTTCCTATTCTCCTCCTTCGTTGCCTGACTACAATCACGTGGCTTAAATAACTCGCTCGATCAACTCAATCATTCCATTTCGTGACAACATAAATTTTTGCAAAATGTATTCACACCACTTGTTCATCTGTGTCCTGCATTGCGTATTCTTCATTCATGGCTTTAATGCTTTTATTGCTCATCAAAAAGTGCATAATTTCATAAACAAAAATTTGTATTTGAGAAAAGAAACCCGAACCTCTTTATGAGTGTCTTTTGAGAATGAAGTGGCATCTCCTCTTTTTGTGAGTCCACCAATCTGCATCTTATGTGGCAAACATAACGCCAAATAAAATAACGATCAAGAAAAACAAACAAAAACCCAATAGAAAAAAAAAGATAAAAAAAAAAAAAAATTGGAATAGGTAACGATCGGTATGATATTACCGATCCCTTCCTGCAAGGCTCGGGGCTGTCCACCCGACCGTTAGTGAGTAGAATCGGTAGCTTCATACCGATCCTTCCCATTTTTTTTCTTTTTTTTTTTGGAGTTTTGGGTTTTTGGTTTTTGTTTTGTTTTTCTTTTCCTTGCCATAACACCAAATTATCATCTTCATATTCTAGAAAATGTATTTTTCAGTACAAAATCTCTTATAGTTCATGTTTAAACACTTGAAAAACAGCAATATAAACTATCAAACCTTGAAGAGGGTCTTTTTGAGAAAAGAAACCTAGAACCTTGAAGAGGGTCTTTTTGAGAATAAAGTGGCATCTCCTCTTTTGTGAGTCCAATCTACATCTTATGTGGGAAACAAAAACGCTCAAATAAAATAACGTATAAAGAAAAAACAAACAAAAACCCAATTGAAAATTGAAAATTTTCAAATAATTGAAAATTGACAGTAAATTTATAAGTGAAAAATGAGTGTAGAAACCGAGAAAAAAAAAATGAAAATTTAAAGTGTGTGAATACCCCATGAACTACATCTTCTTATGAATTGTGAAAGAATAAACTATCAAACCAAATTTGATAATTAAGAGGGAGAAAGTTTATTGTGTGAAGACAGGTGTAATTTGAAATTGAAAGGCAGTAAAAACAATTATCTCAACTAACATGTGTGTGTTTGCATGGTAGTTGAGAAAACTAGGGGTGGGCTCGGTCCGGTTCGGTGCGAATTCGGCTTGAAACTGTGGACCGGACCGAATGAATAGTCTTGGTTCGGTTCGGTTTGAAAACAGAATTTTTTTTGTGAAAACCGATCGGTTCGGTTTTGGTTTGGGCCTTACAATTTTGGGCCCAATTAATGTAATTTAAAAAAAAAAAAATCAAATTCTGTTTTGGGCCTTACGGTTTTAGCCTTATAATGCATAAAAATAAAAAAACTATATTGGCTGTTGCTAGCAAATTCTAACCAAATAAAAAAACTCCTTATTCATTCATTCAACGACTAAATCGAGGGGTACTCCTATGTTCTATCTAGCAACTTAGTTCCCAAATAAGTTCAAATAAACCTAGTTATAAGTTCAAATAAGTCCAAATAAGTTTAAGCAACAATCACCAAATTAATTATCTTCTTACATACCCAAAATTTAAAAAAAAAGAAAAAATTGTTGAGAGTGATAGTCAATCACTCACCTCTGCAATCAAACTTAATGTAGAAATTGAGAAAAGTAATACCTTGAGTAAAAATCAACTACTTTGACAATCGATCCAGTTCCTTCAACCTCTGCAATCTTACTTTCTAGAGAAATGGTGTTCAATGGAAACAAACAGACCCAACAAGAAAATAATCAACCCATCGTGTTTTTTTGGAAACCACATTAAATCTAGAATTAGCAAATGACAACAAATAATATATTTACTTAACAGATAAACAACACATCAGGCAAGATAAGAATTTTGTATTACAGTATTACTCATTTCGGTTTACTCAGTAACCAAACAGATGCACATATCTTCATACATGTACATGTTACCACAATCAAATTCTTCCCCGAACTAAAGAAGCAATACAGAGTTGATAAGAAATGTATACAATACAAAACAAACATTTCTAAATCGTTCCATCTTAAGATTGATAAAGGTACTTGTCTGATTTCCAGCTTTGATAGCAGAATCCATCTAAATCTACAATCCATAATTATAACTATGTAAAAACTAAAATTTGCATCTCACACAACTTCAACTGGTCAAGTCCTAGAAGCCCTTCTAGGTACGATTTCTTTGTAAGCCCTATTCTTAGCATAGATAGTCATCTTGTCCAAAACTTTACCGTTCTTTATCAAATATTTTGCCACTTCCTGCTCATTCGGGTACATCTTGAATCCCCTTATAGTGATGATCCTTACACACACACCCACACATATTACATAACACAGCACACAACACACATATATTACATATTACATATTACCGCAAGCGCACACACACACACATTACATAACACACACACGTACACACACATACTACATAACACACACACACACACACATATTACAATGCGCACACACACACACATATTACATATTACCGCAAGCGCGCGCACACACACACCCACACACACACATCACATTACATAACACACACACATATTCAGAAACAAACAAAATTCAGAAACAGTGAACCTTATCATACCAATTTGAGTTTTTGGCAAACATATCCACCTAATAAAATTAGCTTTTTTGAAGATAAAAAATGCAACTTTAACCAATATTAGATGCTACAAAGTACAAACCCCTTTCAAGCATCAAATTTTACTTAAAAGCTGCACTCTTTTGAAAAATGGGAGCCAAATCAGCATCAAAAACTCTATTTTCACATTGAAAGATCAGATTGGTGAAAAGCCAGCCTAAATCAAAGGTCAAATTTCAATTAAAATCAGGTAAAAAAATGCATTGAGATTCAATTCTTTAAATTCCAAGCAAGAACAAGAGGATATTTGAGGATTTAATTTAATACAAAAACATCAGGTTTTTGTTACCAAAACTCAAGAACCAAACAAAATAAATAAAAAAAATCCTAATTTGAAACAAAATTGAAAAAACTGACCCTGAAGAGCGTGATCGTGGTGGCGTCGTGGTCGTCCTGGAGTTGTGGTGGCGTCGTGGTGGACTGGTCGTCGTGGAGTTGTTGGGAAGGGGTGGGTGACTGAACGAAGAAGAGATGAGAGGGAGGGGGTGACTGAACGAAGAAAGAAGAGACTAGAGGGTGACTGAACGAAGAAGAGACGAGAAGGTGATTGAACGAAGAAGAGACGAGGAGCTGTTGCTTGCTGGATCGTTCCCACTTAAATATTGTGTCATGAAACTCCTTCCTTTTCTCGACCAAGAAAAAAGTCATACCTTTTCAAACAAGAATTTGTAAAGGGTTGTCTTAGAAACTATTAGCATGGTAACTGGTTAAGTGCTTGAACAAATAGAGAGATTTTAACTCTGACAAAAACATTTTTTAGAAAATAAATCAGATTATTAGCTAAAAAAACAAATTATATTAAAAACAACAAAATTTAGGCTTCAATTTAAATTCCCACCATCATATGAAATTGTCGTGAAACATTTATACTTAGGGCCAGTTTGAGGTTGTTGTGCTTTAAAAAAAACTGCTTATAAAAGCAGCTTTTAAAAGCAACTTCCATGTTGCTTTTAAAAGTTGATGTTTTAATGCTATAACTTTTAAAATAAGCAGTATATTTCTTTTTTACCAAACATTTTTTATCTGCTTAACTTTAAAGTGAAGCAGTTTTTAGTGAAAAAAAACAGTATCAAACAGGGCCTTAATGATCCCACTTTTCTAAGAGAAAATCTTAACTAATTATGCGGTAAACACAGACAATCATCTGCCTATCCCACTTTTATGAGGGAAAGTCGTAAGTATGATGGTAAAACGAACAGTCATCTACCTCTCATTAGAATTAATACATCTGTAGGGGTAACAATAACACAAAATAAGCTAGGTTTAGAGAAATGGCCGACTTATGAAGATGGCACAACTATTTTTTTCAATTTTCATGGGAGCACACAAAGAAGCCACAAATAATGAAACGTACATACATTATATTTGTTGTCGCTTCTTTTTAAGAAATGCATTTAATTTTTGCTCCTCAAAGAATACTTACCAAAGAGGGCATATTTGATCTTATCAAAATATAATGGTCTTTTTTTTTTTAGCATCTTTTGTTGGTCCAATATGTATTCTCCGTGACAAAACCCATAAAATTACCATTGTTCTCTAGTCAAGTGGTATTCTTCTTTACTTGTAACTGTGAGGTCTTATATTCGAATCTCGTAGATGACGAATTTGATACTAATTTATTCCCTCACCTTGTAAATACTTAACCAATAATATTGGCTTCCTTGCAAAACTTGGCCTGAATTAAATGATAGTGCAAGTGTGGAATATGCCACATATGAAGCTATCAACATGGTAACTTGTTAAGTACTAAAATGAATAGACTTCAACTCACGCATGCCTATCCAATGAAAGATTTTTTTTAAAATAATTAAGATTATTTGATAAAAATAATATAACAAATTATATTAAAAACAACAAATTTTACTCTTCCATTCAATTGCCGCCGTCATATGGCATTGTCATGAAACATTTGTACTTAATTATCCTATTTTTATAGAATAAAGTCTTAGCGAACGATGATAATTAAACACGAACAATCATCTACATTAGTCGGAATATATGACGATAAACACGAATAATCATGTACTACATTAGAAAAATACATCAATAGGGGCAATATTAATTAACATAGTTAGCAAAGAAATGATCAATTTATGAAAATAACACAAATACACTCACAACTTTTCTTCTATTGGAGCACCCCAATAAGTCAAAAATAAAATAGAAACATAAATACATTGTTTTGCTTCTTTTTGTGGATACATACAATAAGGACCACGAGTCTCTTTTAGTTACTCTTTTACCATATGCATTCAAAACGCTGATATTTGATCTTATCGAAACATAATGGCATCTCCTCTTTTCGCATCTTTTATGAGTCCAATCTACATCTTATGTGGCAAACTTAAAATTACCGTTATACCCCAACCTTCATCCCAACTTCTCTATATATCCTAACAGAATGAGGTGAAAGTTAAGACATAACCAAAGCTAAAAAAAATCGTCTGTTTCCCAAACTCCCATGTCCGTCAACCTTCATCCCACCTTCAATTTCCTCTCGTCATCCTCATTTCCCAAATTCCACCTTGTACAGTACTGTTTAGATCTCTCTCACACACTCACACTGATCACACTCACAAGATATACATGGTTCACCCAAGTCAAGCTATGCAAATAGCCATAAGAAAAAACTTAAATTCTATGTAGAAGAAAAATCTCATTTTATAAGTGAGAACCTTAGTTCTGAAGTTGTCTTTCTTCGATGTGGGACAAATTTCCGTTTTGTAAACTTCATGTGAAACTACTTTCTGTGATCTCATCCGATATGGGATTCTTGTGAGACCAACACAGCACAAACACATAAAATTAACAAAGATTTTTTTTTTTTGTACAGATAATTAACAAAAAACTGAATTCATTAGTAAACCATCATGTGGAACAAAATGGTAATTTCGTTTTTGTTTATTTGCCCTCGCGCACGTCCGACAAACCACACAAAAGTAAGTTTAAGTACATCATAATCGTATTTTAAGCTAAATACGATAATTATTACAATAGAAATATCTATTTTTTTAGATAATTCAAACCACGCATAAATGACTATATAATTCAAAGGATTTCTCTTCTATTCTACGATAAATAAGAGTTGGATCAATTAAGTTGGTGGTAAGTATGTCTTCGGAATTTAGTGGAAACTCTTGTTTTTAATTCATATAATTTGCTCTTGATGGTGCAGTGATGTCACTGATGGAGTTCGTGGTGTTGGTGCCCAGGACAGATGGTTGGTGCTTTTGCTCTGAGAGCTCCAAGCTTAATTTATGCCTTTGCTACAGAGTTGTATGCTCTGACGGTTGGGATTGAGTTTGCCTTGGACGCCAATTTTGTTCCACTTGTGGTAGAGTTTGCCCCAGCACAGTTCAATCATGTATCACATTAGAAAAATGGGTAGACCAAATTTAAAAACCAAATAATATGTCAACAAAGTAAGACTTCATAATTTAATGATTTTAAAAAAGAAGACATGTCACGACCCTTCTCTAATTTTATTGTATTTTATTTTTCGAACGTGTGAATTGACCAAAATGTCTCTGAATGGGTTAAGTGGAAGTCCTACGTGAACATTTGAACTCTTTATGAATTTTGACTTCTTATTTGTCACTACGAACACGTGAGTGCGAACAAAACGTAATTCCAACGTGTAACGGAAACGTTACGTACGTTTAATATTCTCTTTCTGTTTTGGGGTGTTGTGTTGCGTGCCACAAAGGACCCTATTTTCCCTGCTAATTTTGGAAACCAAATCTCTTTTATCTCTCTTTCCCTCATATCTCTCTCTCTCTCTCTCTCTCTCTCTCTCTCTCTCTTTTTTCTACTCCTTCCTTTGAAAAACTTTCACTCAGACAAACAGTGGTCACTCCACTACTGATTGCCCAAACTCCTCACCGATCAACGAAAATTCATCTACTCTTGTTGAGTAGATGAATTTTCATACTAAACTAGTGTGTTTTGGTCGTGTTTTGGAGTAGATCCAGCCTTGGTTTTAGACCAAGACTTTTTGGCCAATTTCAAGCCATTTTCGACCACTTTTCAAATTCCAAATATGTACAATCTTATTCTCCTTCTCTCTACCTTCATTTTGACATGTAGTGTAAAATGGTTGAGAAATGAACAAGTTATGAAAGTTTAAAATTTTTTCAGAAACCGGCGAGTTTCAGATGGCGGCGACGGCGATCGGTTAGAGTTGCAGCGATGACTGGTTCAGACCGACCTGAACCCGGTCGTGACGTCAGCAAACCCAATTCAGACTCAATCCAAACCTGGAATATCCTCAGGTATATTCTTTTAACGTCGTTAAGAATATTCTGTTAAATTCTAGCATATTCTATTAAGTATTCTGTTAACTCTAACAGCGTTAGTTAACGTCGTTAGCTCTGTCAGCAGCTGCGTGTGCCGGCACGTGGCCGGCTCGTGTGGGCGCGTGCCAACTCGTGCTGACTCGTGGCGGCGCATGTGACATTTTTTCGACACTTTTTAGCCCCGTTTTAAGCAAACAAAGAGAATTTCAATTGTTCTCCTTAGGGTTTATGAACTTTGAGTAGGTTAATGATTAGTATAGTTATTTCCCATATAAGAGAGACTTACCAGGTGGAGTACAGGGGTCAGCAAGGTAAGGCGGCGACGACCCAACTACATATCAGTTAGTGGGCTTTGTTTTGAGAAACTTATATTATTTATATTAGTTTCCACTATGGTTTTGTGAACTATTTTATATCATGTCATGCTTTTACTTACGAGTTTAGGTATAACGTATACTATGTTGAGATTTGTGAAATTGTGATGGCATGATCATATGTATTTTTATTTGCTCATCATACATGCATTCACTCAGTGTCTAATACTCATCCAGGCAGGACCAGCCTTCACATGTATGTTCACAGCCGCATCGTTATGCTCACCTCGAATCCATTGTAGGTGCTAGCATGTACTAGCTTGCATTAGGCAGCTAGGACTCGTATGTGACGTAATGAACGCCAACTTCAGATGATCATAGTACTGAGCATATATCTATTACACCCAGTCTGTTCCATGTAGCTATTTTCTGCATGGGCTTGTGTGTCTGCATATGTTGATGAGTATACTATATTATGTTGAGATAATTGTGTTTACCTTGTCCTTGGAAGTTGTGCCTTTGTACTGTTTTGACAGTTTTCATACTATACGTAGTATGGTTTTGGGAAACTATACAGGTTTTTCAGAGAGGGGTTACTTATGTTACGAAAAGTAAAGGTTTTAGAAATGGTTATTTTTGCCCACTCACACTTTATGTTTTGCGCCCCTCTAGGACTTAGTAGTTGGACTTGTGACGAGCGAGACGGTTTTGGTGTTTACGACATCAGCACTAGATAAACATAAGATTTCCTTCTTCCGCTAATATGTTTCATCCATCCTACTCAGGATGGGAATAATTCGTCTTTTCTTTAGTGCACTTTAACTATACTATGAACATTACATGTTGTATATTAAAGGTTCTACTTGTACTTCTGCGAACTTTTACTCTTGGTATCACTAGTTTTAGACTCTGGTTTTATTTTAATCAGAATTTTCCACATCATCCGCATGACATGGCTTTCGTCACCCTCTTAGGCGTCGGTCAGCATGTCTCAATTTCGGTACCCTTCGAGATATTTGGGTCAAGGTGTGTCAAGACCAACCGTCAACTGCCACATCATTTGGTTTATAAATTTAGTTTAAAAGTTTTGGTCTCCCTAGCATTACTCTAGAAAAATACATCAATAAGAGCAATACAAATTAACCTAGCTAGCAGAGAAATGATCAATTTATCATATCTGACTAGAATGCTTACAAGCATTCCATACTTACACGAATCTAACCACTAATTGTTAAATTCCTTTAATAGTTAATGATTAAATTTGTGTAAGCATGAAATATTTGTAAACATTGTAGCCTACTTCCAATTTATCATAATGGCACAACTATTCTAACAATTTTAATTGGAGCACACCAAGAAGTCAAAAATAAAATTGAAACGTAAATATATTGTATTTTGACAGCACTTCTTTTTTAGAAACGCATTTAATTTTTCTCCTATTTGAGGATACACACCATAAAGACCATGAATCTCACTTGCCATGCAAAGCCACAAACATTAATTAAGTAGTCTCTAATTTAAAATTTTTAGTTACTCTTTTACAAGATGAATTCAAAACGCACAAATTCGGTCTTATCGAAACATAATGGTCTCTACATTTTTAGAATTTTTTGTGGATCCAATATGTATTCTTCGTGACAAGACTTATAAAATTACCGTTGTACCCCCAACCCGAAGAATTCATCCCAACATATCTATAGAACCCAAAAACGTTAAAGCTAAGACAAACCATCCCTAAAAAATGTATCGACCATTTCCTTAAATTTTTTTATTTTCTCTCGTTATCTTAACTTCTCAAACTTTCTTAAAAGCCGGATGCTTGCATTTATCAATTTGTAACTAAATCTATGTTTTTTTTTTATTAATTTTCTTCTCTTAATTTCTCATTTGAAAGTGTAAAGGTATCTTAAAAGCGAGATACATATATCCATCAAGCCAAATCTGTATATGTTGACCATGCATGTTACGTATCCGACGAGTATATGAGAGTATCTAACAAATATTGTATTCTATGAGGTATCAGATACATGATACACGACCAAGCTGAAGTATTCATGCTTCATAGATGCACAACCTTGAATGATGTCCCAACAATGAATGACTTTGAAATTGAATTCTATGATGGTTCCCGCTTAAACATTGGCTCATGAAAGTTCTTCCTGTTTTTTAGCAAAAAAAACTTATTTCTTTTTAAACAACATTGAATAACGAGTTCGATACCAATTTATTCTCTCACTCCTTAATGTAAATACATGACCTATATAATATAGGTTCAGTTGCAAAACTTGACCTGAATTAAATGATAGTGCAAGTGTGGAATATGCCATATATGAAGCTATCAACATGGTAACTTGTTAAGAATGAATAGAATTCAACTCACGCATGCCTATCTAATGAAAGATTTTAAAAAAATAATTTTATCAGATGTCCCTGAAGGGACTTTTAAAAATAGGTAAGATTATTTGATAAAAATAATAAAACAAATTATATTAAAAACAACAAAATTTAGGCTTCCATTCAATTCCATCCTTTATATGGCATTGTGATAAAACATTTGTACTTAATATATGACGATAAACAGACTCTTAGAAAAAAAAAAGTTGTGCTATCAACACACCTCCTTTTAGTTTTAACACTCTTTGAATTTGAAAAAAAAAATGTATAAAAGGTAAAAAAATGTTTGTAAATAGCATAACCCTAAAAAAAATACATCAATAACGGCAATATTAATTAACCTAGCTAGCAGAGAAATGATCAATTTATGAAAATGACACAAATATATTCACAATTTTTCTTCTATTTTTTTTTTGTCAAACACAATTTTTCTTCTATTGGAGCACCACTATAAGTCAAAAATAAAATCAAAACGTAAATACATTGTTTTTGGTCATCGCTTTGTTTTAGAAACCTATTTAATTTCTGCTCCTTTTTGTGAATCATGAGTCTCTTTTAGTTACTTTTTATCATATGCATTCAAAACGCCTAGATTTCATCTTATCAAAACATAGTGGTGTCTCCTTTTTTGGCATCTTTTGTAGGTCCAATATACATCCTCCGTGGCAAACTTGAAATTACAGTTGTACCCTAACCTTCATCTCACCTTCTTTATATACAGAATAAGGTGAAAGCGACAGAACCAAAAAACAAGATATCGTCCGTTTCCAAAACTCCCATTTCCGTCAACCTTCATCCCACCTTCAATTTCTTCTCGTCATCCTCATTTCCATTTCCGTCAAGCAAAACAATGGATCCGGCAAACCCATCAACGGAACCACCACAACCAGCAGCAACAGGCCATCTTGGTCACTCGGCTGATCCACTCAGCTTTCACAGAGAAGCTCAAACCCCACGCCCACCCCGTCCCGAGGAGCATGCTGATAACGACGCCATCAAGGAGGGGCTGCAGCCGCTTGATGTGGAAATTATTTCTCACCTGGGAGCTGATGGTCGGATACACTGCATGCACCGCAGCAGACCCGACGAATGGTACACTTGTCCGATATGCCTCGGAATATACGAGTCGGCGAAGGTCTTCTCGGCTCACACCGGCTTTCACTACAGGTCCCTGAGCACTGCAGCGAATGCAGCGAGACTCCGTCGGAAACACAATAAGGAGATCCAAAATAATGAACTCCAGCTCCAGGAATTTGACGACGGCAGCGTCGCTGTGGTACCCGTAAATCCTACAAGCACCGCGGCGAAGAAGAGAGGCCGGAAGAGGAAGATCAATCCTCTTGCTGACGCGGCTGCTGCACTCTCTGGAGGATCGGATCAACCGAACGGAACCGCTTTGGTGGTGGGTCGGCATGATCACAAGGCGAGTTCTTCCGGTCATCAATGCCACGAGTCGGTGAGAGCTAAGAAAAAGAGAGCTCGGGCATTGGGTATTGGTGGTGTTGCTGCGCCTCAGTCCAGAAGAGGGCATGATGACCATGTGGTGTCGTCTCATCACCGGAACCAAACCTCTCCGGTGGTGGCTCCTCAAGAGCACGACGCTTCAGGCTATGTCCATGAGTCCATAAGGGCCAAGAAGAGAAGAGCTCGTGCAATGTTTAGTTAATTTTGTAATTTTCATAGGTTTTGGTTTATGGATATACCCTTGGGGATTTTTTTTATTTGTATTATGTTTTAAAATTTAGTTATAACAAAATTGGCTCTCCATATTGACCATTGTATAGAAGTTTAAGTGTAATTTAAATTGTGAGAAACGAACTGAGTTATAATAAAATTGGCGCGCAACATTGATATATTGAAAGTTCTGTATAATTTAAATGGCACGCGCGGTGACCGTTATAATTTAAATTGCAAGTAATATAGACCGTTATATTTAACGATACTTCGTTATAGCAAAATTGGCGCGCTACTCAGACACTATTTACCACTCGATCGTAATCTATCGAACTATATGTCATTAAGTACCAAACTATTATTAACTTCCATGTATCATTTTCTTTGTTAGGGCTAAATAATCATTTAAATTAAAATGAACTTGTATTCTTCTTCCGCAATAATATGATATCGAATTTCCTTTTTTAAAAAATGAATAAAAAAGCACAGTGAAATTTGTCAATTTTTTGTTAATTTTGTTCAGTTTGTATCTCTCTTTTTATTTTATTTTTAAGTTTAGAAAAGAAATATGAATTCTTAGCAGTCAGTTCAGAAAATTTTTAAAATTTAACTAAAGATGTTAAAGAACACTGGATATATCCAAAGACACATTTATCAATCAATTTTTGTTAAACTTAATTAACCCTTAAAATATACAATTCACAAGTATAGAGACTTGGTTTGGATGACCAGAAACTACAATTAAGTTGAACTAACAACTACAATACAAGGATCTTAGGGGAAAATAGACGACATGTAACAAAATATTTATACACAAAATTTTCTTGTAACATATATGCAATACATCTCTCACTAATAGCACTCTAGAAATTCCTGGCTAATTAAACAAGACTTTAGAAAATCTGCAGAATTGCTCTATGAAAACGTAATCGCCTGCAAAATTTTGAAAATTACAGAGGAATAATACTTGCTAGATTAAAGATTTTCATCAGAAATAATGTCATGGAGCAGTTTTGCACTCCAAGTTACTTCAGCAAGGTTTTCTAGAGGAACTGCAATGTCTTCTGTGCTTTCCCTTAAAAGAACCCTGCATTCTGCAACAAACAAGGAAGTATAGTGATTAATAAAATCATCGAAACTCAATTGCGCACGACCGTCGGATAATGCACTACTTTGATCCTTTTGAGGTCACAAATGGAAACTTTGTAGGTTAAATATAAAGTTAAACCCCGTCTGTTATGCATTTGTTATGTAAAATGTAGGGAAAATAAGTTCATGCAGAAGTTGCTAACCGGATATTTTGCTGAAGTTGAGCATGGACATTGAAGCAAGGATCTTCTGCTCAACCTGCTCGCCGGTCTTCAGACTTTGTTTTAGTGGAAAAATGAGAGATGAGAAGGCGGATAGCTGAAACTCAGAACCGGACATTGAAGAAAGTGCGCAGCTCAACCATTCCACGGTGATTAGGCACACTCTAATCAATTCCAAGTTTTCGGATCCTAAACACTTTGAAAGGGTTTCTACAAAAGACTTCTTTCCATAACCGAGCAGTGACACTGTCAAGTTCCTCGACCAATCTTCGCTGGAATTTTCTCCGTCATCCTATATATCGAACCATTAACACATTAGCAGCAAAAAGAACACAATTTTTTTTTTTTATAAGCTTGAGATTCTAGTAATAATGGTAAATAATGTAGATAGGAAACTCCTACAAGTAACAGTGAAAAGAACACAGGGATCAAGTTTTACCGATGGAGATGTGTCATCAGCTAGTGAAATGTCTTCTTCGTTGTCGAGTGAATTCACTTCACAATTGCCACTAGAATTTTCTTGCTTTAAGATCCAACTTTGTGATGATTTTCCGGAGCAAGAGAAAAACCTTCCCAAGATAAGAAGTGCTTTGCAACAATTTTTTCGGACGTTCTCATCAGTTATGCTGCAATCAAGAGCCTCTGTAATGGCGTCGACAGCTTCTTCTCTATGTAATGGCGTCGACAGCTTCCTCTCTACCTGTAAAGCATGGTTGTCTTAGCCAAACATACAGTTTGATCATGCAGAATCGAGATGGAGACGTTATCTTCTAACAACGGAAATGGAAGTTCAAAATATTAATGAATCATCAAATGTTGAAAGTACCAATCAAATACAGATAAACCAGCACAGCAACCAAAACAGTTTTCTTAAAAAATGAAATTATTCACCTCTCACCCAAGCAGCAACCAGTTCTTTTGAACTGCGCGTCCGTAAAAACACATGAATATATTATACTGAATTTACATGAGCAACAATCACTAAATTTCTAACATTACCGGCATCCACAACATTAAGCATGTAGGGAAACTATTTCTATAAATCAGAAACTATAATTCGCATAGTAAAAGAAATCAAGTTGTCGAAAATTCTCTTTTCATGAGGCATATTAATTTTAGGTGGCTCCGCTGATGCAAGAAAGGGTCTAGCAAAGTAGGCATCAAGAATAAAGGGAGATATTTAGGAAGGAACAATTAGAAAGTTTCTGTGAACTATTAAATTTATGCTTATGAGCATACCAGAAGATCTACGTGCAACAAAAGTACGGCAACCAGGGGTCTGTGGTTGGCCGGAGAACTCTGGAGACACGCAAGCAGAACATCCATTGGATCCACCATGCCCTCAATCTGCAAGCCACTGAGAAATGTTGCAACGTCTTTCTTCCTGCAATGGGAAAGAAAACAACATGGAATTAATGATGAAACACTAGTAGATACCAAAATAACCACTAAGAACTACAGTTATACGGTCCTCATTTTTCGATAGGCATTTATCATTTGCGTCAAGAAGAAACAGAGGTGACATATATATTGTTTCTACATCACCCTAAGACAGTATGTTTATGCACATTTCCAGAGGCAAGGCTCTCGCTGGGACATAGAGACGATGCAGAATCACTCACACACACGATCAATAAGTAAACTTTACACACCTCTTCAGGCAAATCAGTTCCGTCAACAACAACACTGCATTTGTTCTTATCTTAAACTGCTGGCTTTCGAGTATCGCCATAACATACTGTTTGTTAATATCTCTTGCTATTTGATTCCTACAATCTGCATCTGCTTCTATACAACTTGACAATAATGCTGCTGCACGCGATTTTTCTTCAACTTTTCCTAATTGAAACTGCTGAAGAAGAAACTGCAAGCCTCCAAGAGAGATCAGGTGCTTGGCATTTTCTGTCCTTTCCTCTTTGCTGAAACAAGTGAGAAGCTGCTCTAGCACGGAAATAGCTGTCTTGTCACAGTGATTGGACACATCTCTCACCGAGGTCCCCACTACATGAGAGGCAAAAGCTAAGAGTTTCCTACAATGTTCAGATTTCCAACTACGAATCACGCGCTTTAAGATAGAGTTAGGAAGAGGCAACGCTAGACATTCCAAAGCTTTTCCTGTCACCGGACATGTTCTGTTTCCCTGATCAAGCCACGCCTTGATGGCCAAACGCTCAAAGGTTTGACCCGTCTCTAGGGTCACTGGATCTTCAAGCAACTGTCCATTTAGAGGGCAAATGAAGTCCTGAGGAATGCTCGAGAAAGTGACTCCTTCTTCAAAATAATTTCCATGTAAATCTGTGCCAAGGAAATGTAAATACGAGCAACAGATCAAGATGTGCACTACCAAAAGATATAAAATCTTAGACGTTCCTTTTGACTCACCTTCGAACGAAGATCTTGCTTTGATTGGCTGCACATAAAGAAAAAAAGACATAAATACCATAAACTAGAACTGACATTTTACAAAGTTCAAGATTTTAGAAAGAATGCAGTACGTTTACAATAGAACTGGCAATCGGAGGTTCACTGGAATTCGATACAATAGAAATATTGTGATCTCTGGAACCATCCATGTGCTTCTGTTCAAAAACGGAGTTTACATGGATTTTGAGGGTGTGCTTATTCTCTTTTGTACATGCTGGTGCATGCAGAATCTGGGGGCTTTCTGTATTTTCTCCACACATGTCACCGAACTGATGATTGAGGTCGCTTTCTGGTAGATCACACGCTCCAAGATAACCCCACTTTTGCTCTTCTGTCATGAAGAGTCCATTTTCTTTCAGAAATGTTTTAGAACACGATGATGACGCCTAGCAGAACAACGAAAATCTCATATTTATATGCCACACAACAAATAACCAGAACATTCGAAAAAAGCTTGCAAAGATGCTAACTGTATTCAGTAAAATAGTTCGTGTTTGTGTGATAAACTTTTATGTTGAATCAATTGCAAATAAACATTTAATTGCAGTAAGCTTCTGCTAATTACTAAAGAAGCTATTCACAAGATTGTCTCAGCATAGAATACGAAAACATCTATCGAATCTAGATATTGCTAGATGTGCTTGGAAAAAGAAATAATTAACAAAAAAGTTACTTACAGAAAGGGATCCATCTCCCGGCGCACTCTTAGAGGAATCTTCTTCAGTATCTTGGTACTGATATTGAACTGTTTCGGCAGAGTGCTGAGTTATTTGTTTCACAACAGATGAACCATCAGAACTTCTCGTAAAAGTATCGAAGTTTTCCATCTCTCCGTCATCTTCAGTCTCATCAGGATCAGGTTTACTTGCACGGCTAAACACAGAATCGTAAAGTTTTTTGCTGACCATTGACTGGGGACCGCCTGGACTAGGCGCCTCCGAAGAATGACTTTGAGAACTTCCCTGCTGAGCTTCCTGAAGAGATATTACAGATGGGATATGGATGTTAGGAATGGAAGGAGATTCAACTCCTTCGGTAAGCCAGTCCTTATAGTAAACAGCGAATTGGTAAGTCCCGGAATCCAACATTTCATTGTACATTTTTCCTAAAAGCTTCAGCTTCCTCGGCTTGTTTTGTCTATCCGCTAAAGAATCAGCTTCCTGATCATACCAAGCCTTTAAATGTGACAAATGTGGAAAAAATAGGTGATCCCATAATTCAGGCAACAATGTCGTTCGTGCGTGAAAGGGAGTATAACAAAACACTTGCAAAAGATGCTTTGCTGAAACGCGGTCTTTCTTCCGTAACTTATACACCACACTGAGGTAGAGATGAGCACAAGCTGACAGTTTATAATTAGGAACGCCGGCTGTCAATCCATCCTTCAAATCAGCTTTGCTCAACCCGGTTATAACACTAAGCTGCAAAGAAGCTCGTTTTAAATCCCGTTCGCTTGCTAACTCCTCTGCAGCCTTTTCCACTGTTTCGATTGCCTGTTCAAAGCTGGCTATGATTCTGCTCTCTGCATTCCCTTCTTCCGAATCAACAAAGTTTAGAAAGGAGATGCAGTTGTCTCTAAGTTCACGCCGGAAATTCTCCTCTTTAAGAAACCGCTTAGTGTATCCACTTAGGATGGAAACAATGGCTTGGATAGCAATTTCATCAAGAGCAGGTTCATGAACTCCCCGTAAAACTTTGTCACGCTTCTGACCGCGAACATCTTCTGAGGTTTTGCTATATGATGAATCTCTCCTTGATCTGTCATGAGAGGTCTCAGGAAGTTTCCAGCTTTGTCTATTGCTGTCACTAAAACTCGTACGTCCAGGAACATATTTGTTTGAACTGTGGCCATTCCTCCTATCAAACTCCGTCTCCTTCTTTGACCTCTCTTCAAGTCCATCGTCTTCCATACTTCCGATCACATACTTATCCTTCCTTTTTTCTGAGCTATACAATTCATTCGAATATATGTCCTTATACCTCTCGAAATCTTCATCTTCAACCTCAACTATCTCATTTCGTGGCAGACTCCGCGGAAAACTTCTATTCAAACTTCTAGCTGCCCTCAACCTAGTAGCACCTGTTTCTCCGAGTCCATCCCTAACTTCTTTCTTTGATCCTCCATCAACGGATGGTCTCCTTCCGGCAACACCACCACCTGTTGGAAGATCATTATACACAGCAAACCGAGACACATCAGACCTTGTTTTCTCTGTCCTAATTCTATCCCCTGACATGGAATGTCTCTTGTGTGGATCCGAATTAGCCAAATGACGCGTAGTTGTACCTGAATGGAAGGAGGAAGCCCTTGATCTGCTCAGCAATTTTTTTCCCCTAAACCCATCTTCTGCTAGAAGATCCTGCAAAGACGACCCCATTTGTGTTTGTGCTGATACCAAAACCTTTCCTTACACCGAATCATATGCCAAAGAACGAAAAACCAAGTTTAATAGTCGAAACTGAATCTTTAGATGCAAAACCATGAAATAAAATACACGTAAGTTAAAAGCAGTGCAAACTATACTACAAGAAACCACTTAAACAGAATATCCTCTTCATATTTCCAGTGAATTGGATGTAAAACTTGATCAATGGACTGCTACGAATACTTCGAAACACATGTCAGAACAACCTATGATCTTGATCGTGTAGCCGTGTAAACTATGTTTGTTACTTAAAATCCTACAGATCACTAGTTGAAAATCTCTTACCTCTACAAATGGTGAAAAATGAACCGTAATTAAGAGGCTAGTCATGCAATGGGATCGGATTTCATTTCGAAACACCATAAAAACTGGAGTATGAATTCAACCAGAGACAAAAATCAAGCATTATTCTGAAGCAATAATATACTTAACAGTTCACAGACTCAAACTTTTCCTACCCTCATGAATCAAAATTGGATATTTGCAATCATAAACTTCGATAAAAAAAATTGATGCAGTTGACGAAAAGGACTAGTACTGTAAGTATAATTCGAGGACCGTTGCTACAATTAAGCCCTTTAAACACACATTCAGTCCCAAAACACAGAGCCTCAGACTCAAAGGCACAAGATTTTCCTACCCCTCGTGAACCAAAACTGGATATTTGGAATCGGAAACTAAGAAAGCAATCAAATAGTAAACAGATTGAACTCCTTTCACTAACAATTTCAACGTACTTCTGGTCAGTTCAAAAAACACAAACAGCATCATACAACGAAATGATTACCAAACGAGCCCTAAATATGTTATGCAAAACATTATTCTTGAATCATACAAAAGCAAGCGAATTGTAAATAGAGGGAGGAGGATTGTGGTAAAGTATGCATCTTAAAGTTTAAAACCACGTTATATGCTTGAAACGCAAAACTCATTACCTCCTACTACTACCGATTTCAAAAGTCAAATACACAGAAAACCTCGTGAAAACGAAATGGTAATCAAACGGGCCTTAATAAATCCAGTAAAGACATCATTTTTCTCACCTTGAAGCTCTTTTCCTCAAAACTCAGCGCAATCCAGAAAAATTCAGGCCAAACGCAGTTGCTGAAATGCCAGAGGCATGTGAATCATGGAATGCCTGCAACTCAAAACTCCTGCCAGTTGGCAATTGGCACGGGAGGAATCCAATCCAAGAAGAAGAAAAAGGATTTGGTTTTCGATGTTCGACGAGGAAGAGGGTGGAGGGAATCTGAAGAAGGAAGAGGGAGGAGGGAATGAAAGAGATGCTGGTTAAAGAAACACCAGGACTGCAAGACAGAGTAAAAAACAAAAAGAAAAGGAGAGGAGAAAGTGATGGAGAATTGGAACAACAGGCAATCACTCAGAGGAGAGTGACAAGTGGAAGCTGACAGATATGAGAGAGAGAGAGAGAGTATATGAGTTGTGACTGTTTCAGCACAACTACGTATCTGCAGGCTAACTGGTGTTTTCAAACTGTTTCAACTGCCGCCCTTCTTTTAATTAGTCACTTGTTTATCATTGCCTACTTTTTCTCTTTGTTTTTTAGATTTCGTGCTAGTTGTAGTTGTGATGCAAGTAACATCTACAAATAAAAAATATATGGAGTTTGTAACTAATCAACAACATTTATTCCTGCATTTGAAATCTTGTTTTCGATTTCCCTTACGGTCTTCTTTAATCAATAATCGAGGGTGAATATGAACTTCAGACATCTTTCAACATTGAGAAGAAAAATATCAATGGACTAAAAATTAAATGGTATATACACTTGAAAGTTGAAAAGCAATCCCTTTTATAAACTACTATTTGTTGGACTTGAAATCACCAAAGATAGGGTCGAAACATGGTATTTGTCATATCTGATGATGGTCTTTGTAGTTAGTTGATCCTAATAACTTGTATTTTCTTTCAATAATCTTTGTTTAGGATATATAATTCGACTCCAACACTTATTTACTATTATTTTTCTTTTAATTAAAAAACAAAGTGTTTGATGAAATGCCTCAAAGAGTTTTTGTTGGCAGGAGCCTCCTTGCATGCCCCCATTAGACTACTAGCTAACTGATTTCGTTTTTTTAGTTAATGTCTAAACATATTATCTTTATTAATCCCACCATTTCGAGGTGATTAGTGGAGATAAGTGTTGAACATCAACCTCTAATGATAGTCCATCTTAAACCTCCAAATTAAAAGACAACATTCATATTATTTTTGGAGTGCACATGAGATCTAGTCATGCATATCAAACGAGACCTCAAGAGCTAACGGCGAAGAACACTTTTAGCTACCATAAAAGGAGAACTCACCACCCCCTCCACTACGACAGCACCAACACTTCATGTCTTCCCTTTCCCACCCTCTCATCGGATTTTATGACTATCGAACCCCTACAAGTACACAAACTGCATGCCACTGTAGTTACCAAAAATCTGAAACAAACTTAATAATTTCAAATCGAACTCAAAACTTCAGATACATGTTACGGAAAATAGACCCGCTCTTGTTGTCACGATTGGCCCGGCTATTGAAACCTCAACCAGTGAATTTGAATTGGATTGCTCTTTTATTTATCAACCCAATACCAGAAGCCATAGTTTTGCTCTATTGGGCCTTTGGGCCTGGACCCAAAAATCACATACTTTTTTACATGTTACATCGTACTACTTATATTATATTATGTCATCCATGTGACGCGGACCGTACCATAGAATGTATTATTTTCTATTTGTTTTTTGGTCAAATAATTAATATATATTTTTTTCACCGTTTTTCAAGCTTCTTGAATAAGTTCATTCGCTCATTGGTCTTTTAGGGTCGTGGGGCGCTCTCCATTCCGTCGCAAGTCAGTCTCAGTCGCTCGTGCGGGTCCCAAGGTACTAAATCCTGGATTAGAGACAAGACAAACCGACAATTCCTCTCTTATCCCATGATAATTAGACAGTATGTAAAAGTCCTAAATGACCCTTTTACGTTTTCAAAATTCCTTACGCTATCTCTAAGGTTCAAAATCTTAAAATTTAGCCCTGTATTTAAAACTATGCATTTATATGTATGAGGTTTGTTAATTTTTTCCTTCAACCCAAAGAGACCTATAATTCCCACCCCCAATTTTACAGTTTGTTAAACTTTTGTATTTCTTTGATAATTTTTTTTTTGGAAACAATTTTGGAATTAGTTTTTGTATAATCTATGTTATTTTATTTTTACGAACGTTTTGATGTAAAAAAATTCAAAATCCGAAAAAAAAAATTGTTGAGCTATTTTTGACTTTGATATCATTGGATTCCATATCACAATTATTTCTAACTCTTTGAATGTCCTACATACTGAAAATATAATTTTTGAAGATTTTTTCTCTTTCTGCTGACCTTCTTGCCTTTTCTGCTGACCTGGGGCCCGCATGTCTGCCATCCCACATGCAGCCTACACCATTTTTTTTTCCACCCAATCTTTATCTCTCCAGTTCCAAACCAATTCCAAATTCCTATTTTCCCCACCCCCAAAATACTTCCCATGGAGATGATTTGGACTCAAAATCTGGGATTTTTTTCCTCCCCTCATGTTGGAGACAGCCTTAGCACCATACAACGTCTACAAAGACTTGTAGAGTAGACTCACAATTGTAACAGTTAGTCACAATTAGGTATCAAATTAAGAATGTCAATCGATTGTGTCTGAGTTTTTTATTTGTATTCATGTCGTATTATGTCAACCGACGAGTTGTTTAATCACACAATGTTCTAAAATAAATTTTATTGTAGCCCATACTACCTCGTTAAAAAATTAAGAAAATTATCAGTTTACTAGTATGATAACAGCTGAGTAGTATCTATCTTCTTTTAATAATGTTAATTTTGTACTCATTAGGTCTAAATTCGTGCATATTTTAAGTTATGTAAAATGTGTGTTTGATGGTGCACCTTTATATCGATCGCATAACAAAAACATAATTTTTTTGTTATTCATTTAAATTGAAACCGAAACTTAAGTAAAAATAATTATCACTAACAAAAAATTAGTTGGCACACTACTCTTAGAGCAAGTCCAATGGGGTGGATTGCTTGGGGGATGTGGATGCAATTGCTGGGGGGGGGGGGTTTGTGTGGGCTGGAGAAGGAAATCCACCTAGGTGGGTGTGGAGCTCGGGGGCCAGCCCAGTCAAAAATCGACAGCCCAAGCCACCGAGGTGGCTGACGTCAGCGTGACGTCAGCCACGCTGTTTAATTTTTTTTGCGCGTGGCGCGTGCAATGCACGCTCGGCTTTTGGCGCGTCTCCGACAGCGCGGCAGACGCTGGGGCCCGCTGTCGGCCACTTTGATTTCGACCGTTGGGGGAAGCCACGTGGCTTCCCCTGGACCGTGCGATCTCAACGGCTATTTAATTTCAGCCGTTGGATCTCCAACGGTAATAAAAAAAAAAAAATAGGATTTAATCTCAACCGTTGGATCTCAGATCAACGGTTGAGATTAATTCCTTTAAAAATTAAAAAAAAAATGTTTTAAAATTCAGAAAAGTTACCGTTGTGACACGTGGCACAATCTAGAGCGTTGAAATTCAAATTTTGTTAAATCCAACGGCAGAGATTAATTAAGGGAATAAAAATTTTTTAAAAATTGTAAAAAATATGGAAAAATCGGGAAAAATTTTTTAAAAAATTTGTAAACTTTTTTTTTTACTTTTCTATAAATAGCTTGGCAATTTCATCTACCTCACACCACAATTCCATATTTTCTCAACATCTTTCAAGCTTTCTCCTATCTCTCTCAAAGTTTCAATCCAATTTTTTTTTCCAGAAAAATGACAACTGGTGCAGGTACAAACTGGACGCTTCTTGAAGATGTTGCGTTGTGTGCTAGCTGGGTTCAAATCACTCATGACTCAATTTCGGGGAATGAGATGCAGTTGCGAGAAATGTGGAGTCTTATTCATTCCGCATATATTGAGAAAATGGGTGGCCAAAGAACCAAAGATTCATTGTCCAGTCGTTGGAAACTACTTAGCCAATCGTTTAGTACGTGGAGAGACGCCTTGACACAAGCTAGTGCTAATCTTCGAAGTGGAGAAAATTTAGCAGATCAGGTAATGTGAAGCTCTTGCCATTCTTGATTCTTCATCTCTCCGTCTACGCTCGTCATCCTCTTCCATCAGATTTTCGGCCCAATCCTCGGAATTGAACGTTGCTTCTGATTGGTTAAACAATTCTTCCTCTGCTTGATCGATTTCCCACATCATCTTTGAAGAAGAAGAAGAAGACATTGTAAAAGAAGGAAGCAAAAACTATGAATAATGAAAGGGATTTTGGTGAAGAAGGAAGCAAAAACTATGAATGGTGGTGTGTGTTGGAATGTTCAACTACTTCTTAAATAGAATAAATGAATTGGTAGGTAGGATGTATGGTGTAGATGTGTTGAGAGTGTTGTAGGTAGGATGTATGGTGTAGATGTGTTGAGAGTGTTGTTGGTAGGATGTATGGTGTAGATGTGTTCAGAGTGTTGTAGGTAGGATGTATGGTGTAGATGTGTTCAGAGTGTTGTTGGTAGGATGTATGGTGTTAGATGTGTTCAGAGTGTTGTTGGTAGGATGTATGGTGTAGATGTGTCGATTAAAAATTTTATCCGATATAACAAATAAAATTATTTTGAATTATTTTATAAATAAATAAAAAAATACAAATATTTTATTGTTATTGGTTTTTCGGATAATGACACGTGGTGCAACGAGAACGATTAAAAATCTTATCCGAAATTACAAATAAAATTATTATGTATTATTTTATAAATATAAAAAATACTAATATTTTATTGCCAATTGCCAGGGCAATTTAATTGTAGGGTTGGAGATGAAAAAAGCAATTGACAGGGGAATACACTGTTCATTAGGGCAATTACTGTTCATTGGGGTGGATTGAATAGTGATTGCCTGGGGGGAGGTGGGCAACACTGGACTTGCTCTTAGAGCAGTTCCAGTGGGGGATTTTGCTCGGGGGATGTGGGATGCAATTGCTGGGGGGGGGGGGGTTGTATGGGCTGGAGAAGGAAATCCATCTGGGTGGGTGTGGAGCTCGGGGGAGAGGCCTGTGGAAAATTGACAGCCCAAGCCACCGAGGTGGCTGACGTCAGCCTGGAAAATTAACCCCCTCCTCCGTTCCCTCTGCTCCTCTGCTCCTCTGCAACTTGTTCTGTTTTTCCGAACGTTGAAGCTTTCCTCACCAAAGATCTGGTCCCCCCCTCCCCCTCTCTCTCTCCTCCCCCCTCTCTCTGTCTACTCTCTCTCTCTCTCTCTCTCCCCATTCATAAACTCCTTTGGGTATTTTCTGTTTTTTTCTTGTTTCAGGGGAGAGGGAGTTCCCAAAAACTCACAAGAGATCTGGGTTCTGTGGATTTTGTGAAAATCTTGCAGTTTTGTAATCTGGGTTTTGGACCATTTATTGTTTGCATTAATGGATAACCGAAAGTTTGCATCTTTCTTTGTTGGGTTGGCAGTTTTTTTTGTTTCTTATTGTCCGTTCTTTTCCCTCTGTAATTGGGTTTAGGAAGTTATTAATTGTGTTTACTGGATGTTTAATTAGATCTCTCTATATGTAAGAATCTTGAGGGTTGAACTTTGACTTTCAACTTTCTGGGCTATTTGAATTTTATGCACTGAGAAATTTCGTAACTCTTTTTTGTTTATTGTATTGAATGTGTCTGAAATTTCATAAATTTGTTTGTTTTTGGCAGCATGCTTTGCTAGGAAATGGGGAGGAAAGGGAGTTGGTTTTTTGGATAATGACACATGGTGCAACGAGAGCGATTAAAAATCTTATCCGAAATTACAAATAAAATTATTATGTATTATTTTATAAATATAAAAAATACTAATATTTTATTGTCAATTGCCAGGGCAATTTAATTGTAGGGGTGGAGATGAAAAAAGCAATTGACAGGGGAATACACTGTTCATTAGGGCAATTACTGTTCATTGGGGTGGATTGAATAGTGATTGCCTGGGGGGAGGTGGGCAACACTGGACTTGCTCTTATGAATGGTAAAATCCCGAGCTCCACCAGTCAGCTGTTACGGCAGTTTAACATGTGTTGTTATTACCCTTTTGACCCTACTTCTTTCCAATTTGGTGTGGTTTGGTAAGGCAGAAGAGGAGTGGAGTAAAAGCAACAACGGATGACCAAAATTGTCTATTCATATTTCCAAACGGCTGCATTTTATACCCGACTTCCCAGCCTTGGATATTTCCGAATCTTTACCTTTTTGAAATTCAAATAACGTGACTGAAGTACCACTGCCCTTTTTACAAATTTAACCCCGGCGGCAGCGCAGTGGATCAATCATCAAAGGGGGCATTACAGTAATTCACAACCTGCAAGATGGCACCCCGACAAGGGCAATATAGTAAAACCCGGTTTCAAGAATCTGGGCCCACGAGTGAAAAAAGTAGAAATTTTTTCTCTTTCTTGAGGAAGAGCACTACAGCAGCAGTGAGATAGTAAACTTTCTCTCTCTTCTCTCTCTCTCTCTCCTCCAACCTTTTGCTTTCCCTTCGTTTTAGCTTAAACTTGCAGCACCCCCCTTCTCTCTCTCTCTCCTCTCTCTCTCCTCTCTCTCTCTGCTTTCGAGTTTCTCTCTCCTAGGGTAAAGCACTCGTCGTCTTTCTGCTGCTTCTGTAAAGCTCTTTCCTTTCCCACATTCTCCATTTTATTCAATTTAAAAAAAAAAAAATAGCATTTAATCTCTCTCTGTCTCTCTTGCATGTTTCAGATGCCGGATTTCAAAGCTTAGCTTCTCTGCTCGGCCGGTAAGCTCTCTCTCTCTAATTTTTTTCAAATTTATATAAATTTTTAGCTTTATTTTTCTATTTTTAGTTCGAAATTTGATTTTTTTAATTGAAAATTTATATTTTTGGTAGGAAGATTCAGTGGTGTGATTGAGCTCTGAGGTTTTAATAGGAAGTGAAGGAGGAAAATGTCGTCGTCGTCGAGAGGGGGTGGTTCGGATCAGCCACCTCAGCAGCCACTGCAGAGGCGGATAACCCGAACCCAGACCGCCGGGAACCTCGGGGAGACGGCATTCGACAGTGAGGTCGTGCCCTCTACCCTTGTCGAAATCGCTCCCATTCTTCGTGTTGCCAATGAAGTCGAAACGCACAATCCTAGAGTTGCTTATCTCTGTAAGTTTCACAGCCGTTACTTTTTGCTTAGAAGTGTTCATTAATGAGTTGCTTGTTTGGAATTGTAGTAAAGTAATGAGTTTTGAGTATTTATTTGCATCTGGGTCTGTTTCTTTATTTTTTATGCTGTTGGTGCCTAAGTAATTCTTAGGCAATGAAACTAAACCTTTTTTTTTCGCTTGCTCGTGTATGCATTTTGTGCTCGGCTTAATTGCACATGCACACACGGTTGCTACTCTGCGTTTTCCCCATCTAATATTTTTGAACTGAAGCATTCATCTTTGTATTCATGCTTTGGAGATTGTCTAGTTATGTTAGAAGTCTGTTACATTTTTCAGAAATTCTTTCTGTGCACGTTGCACGTTGCATGGGCATGAGTTGAGTTATGTTGTCTGATATGTGGTTCATTGTCTCATTAAAGTAAAGGATACAGTAACTCACCTTTTCTTACACCTGTTGTGGCAATTAGAAATCGGTCTGAGAAACAAGGGCCGACTGTTAATTGGTGGTTGTGTCTGGATATGCACCATCTTTGAAATATTCCACTAGAACAATCTTGTTTCTTTCATTTAAATGTTCCAGGTCTAGTTCTCATTTCATCTGATTTTCTTAAGTCAGTTAGTTATGATATCTACTTTATTTTGTTGACCATGTTAGATATAATTCCATGCTGGATGTTGTTGTAGGTCGATTTTATGCCTTCGAGAAGGCGCATAGGCTGGATCCCACTTCTAGTGGACGTGGTGTTCGTCAGTTTAAAACTGCTCTTCTTCAACGTCTTGAAAGGGTATGCTGTATTATTTAGTTATCTTTGTATAAAGCTTATAATTGTATATTTTTCCAGCATTAGAAATGCTTAGTCTTTTAAAAATTTGTTCCTTAGCATAATTATCAGTTGTTTTGTAGTCTTGTGCATAAATTTTTTTGTATCTCAGGACGAAAGCTCTTAAACAAGCTCTTCCTCATTTCCGTACACAGTTCTTTAGAAATTGGTTTCGTTGTATGAATCATCCGTTCTTTGTAGCCAACTTTAGATGCCCTCTACCGAATTTCTTTCTTCTAACAAAGGGAAGAAAGGAAAGCAAAATGACGTAGATTGGGCTATTGTGATTTTGGGCTGAAACTTAGAAAAACTATGTCTTGCAGATCCGATGAGTGATTGATTTCTAGTCATATTCTAAGGCAACTTTAGATGCTTACTTAATGCAGTTTTCTGGGTGACTAGCTTTTTAAAATTCTCAAGCTGACAAATTAAACTGCCATCTTTAGAGAAGTGGACAATGCTTGCAGACAAGTTTTGGTCTTAGTGGAAAATTTGCTCTAAGCCTTATTCATAGGGGGAAATTCTTTATCTTAGGCTCTGTGGAAATAAACTTATTTACTGTTTTCAAGTCAAATTGGTTTCTTTATTTTTATATAACAAGTTCCTGCCTGGAACATGTAAATCCCCTAAGAACTTTTCCAGTGGAGCGCACTATGGTTTCATGTCAAAGAACCATAAAGCGTAACATGAAAAAGTACTAATGAATTTATGTCAAAGTTACGTAAAATTTCATACGGACTTGAACTTCTGTACGCTTTTTAGGTAACTAACATGGACCCTTTATTGTACAATCAGATTATGAAAAATGTAAGTGTAATTAAACAAAAAAAAAAAAAAAATCACGGGGAGGTGTTTTGTGTTTATCTGAGTTCTACCGTTCCATAACAACACACACATGCAATGCCAAAAAAATCTTGGTTTGAGAAAAGTGAGTCTGTTTTATGACCAAGTTATTAAATCCATGAACCACTCCACCCAAAACTAGAAGCAAAAGTTGCTTTTCTGCAATGTTGATATCCTCTGTAATGAGATTAACATGGGATCCTAAAAACCTTATCAAAGTTAGCTGTTTGTTGTTAGTGTTATCTGTTCTCTAAGCAAAGTTTTCTGTATTTTTCAGGAGAATGATCCAACACTCATGGGAAGGGTTAAAAAAAGTGATGCACGTGAAATGCAGAGCTTCTACCATCATTACTATAAAAAATATATTCAAGCTTTGTCAAATACTCATAAAGCTGACCGGTGGGTTTCATTGGAAGATTATTGGTCTTGTTAGGTGGAGTGCTTAGTATAATTGCTCCTATTGTTGCTCTGTCTGATAGTGGTTTTTCCTTCTATACAGTGCACAACTTACCAAGGCATACCAGACTGCCAATGTTCTCTTTGAGGTTTTAAAGGCTGTTAATATGACACAATCTATGGAAGTTGATCGTGAGGTACAACTCCGTCACTCTTACCATTTCTGATTTGTAAAGCTTTTCTTTTCCCCCTTTTCTCAGTACTGTATATGATGATGATTATTTTTCCAATGTCAAGATTTAACTGTTGTTGTATTGTACTAGTTTCCTATGTGTTTAAGTGTTCTTTGGCAATGGACTTATGTTTGACGCTTGCAGATTTTGGAAGCTCATGATAAAGTTGCAGAAAAGACACAGCTCTTGGTCCCTTACAATATCCTTCCACTTGATCCTGATAGTGCAAATCAAGCAATTATGAAATATCCAGAGGTCTATTCCTATTATTCTTATTTGTACGTCTACCTCTGCTTTCAGTTTTACTCAAATGATATTTTGTTTGCAGGTACAAGCTGCTGTTTTTGCTCTTCGTAACACCAGGGGTCTTCCTTGGCCAAAGGAATACAAAAAGAAAAATGAGGAAGACATTCTGGATTGGCTTCAGTCAATGTTTGGGTTTCAGGTAACGTAATTAGACAGCTTATGCACTTCAAGAGTTCAGCTAAGGCCCTTGTTGCCGTATTTATTAATGCTACTCTTCTTCAGTTGGAACGCAATGTATTTCTTATTTTTTTAACCAATGTTCATTGACTATCCTAATCAATTTTCAGAAGCATAATGTGGCAAATCAAAGGGAGCACCTGATACTATTGCTTGCAAATGTGCACATAAGGCAGTTTCCAAAGCCTGATCAACAACCCAAGGTATGTATCTGGCGTGGATGTTTGGTGGATGATATGAATATTATCTAGTATATGTGTTAATGTAAATCAGTATTGCCGTTTCACATTTTTCCAAAACAATGCGAGGCCTTATGATCACCTCATTGCTGACAATGCTACTATCGTGTTGCCTTCAATGAACCATTTTGAGAGTGCTAGTATGTGTTGCCAGCGGTCCACAGTATAACCAAGAGTATTCTTTTTCTGCTCAACTAGAGAAATAAAAAAGTTAAAAGTTTTGGGTGCAAATCTATTGAGGTACCCACCTTTCTTGAATTGGGGAGGTGGTGTTTCACAGAAACGTTGGCGGTTTAGCTTATGACACTCTCAAAAGCTTATTTTAGAATGCCATGATTCTTGCACTAATGTTGTTGCACTTAAATAAGGGGGACTATCTTCTCAAACTGGTAGCTTTATGAACCATTTTATCTTAGATATGTCATAACTAAGTTGTGAAGGTGGGAAATGTTTAGTATCTTCTATCTGCGGGTAAAAACTTTTCATTTGTGCTTTCTTGGAATTAGCAGAGATCTTTTCATCCTTGTTTGTGTCATAATTCAGTACTTTTTTGGTTAGTTGGATGACCGTGCATTGACAGAAGTGATGAAGAAGCTTTTCAAGAACTACAAAAAATGGTGCAAGTATTTGGGCCGGAAAAGTAGCCTTTGGTAAGATGTTTTATACCAAAGTCAGTTGACTGATAATAGTTGCATACTTATCTTATTGATCATGTAATCTGGAATTCAAATAGGACTGGTTATATTCCATAGTATAGTTGGGTTGGTATGTTGCTGTTGGGTGTGTGTGTTCAAGGGGGCACAACTGATAAGTCACAAAGAAAGTGGTATTGCTATATTTTATGTGTGGTGATTGACACTGAAATGGGATATCATTTTATAAATTAGGAAATTTCATGTCGGTGTCTTAAACTTTAATGTGAATGGGAGTGTATTTTCTGCTTCAATTAAATTCTTTTCCAGTAATTTTCACTCTTTTTAATTCGATGCTATTTTGGTTCTTTTTTCAGGTTACCAACGATACAGCAAGAGGTGCAACAGCGCAAACTACTATACATGGGTCTATATCTTCTGATATGGGGGGAAGCTGCAAATTTGAGATTCATGCCAGAGTGCCTTTGTTATATCTATCACCATGTATGTTTAGATGTAGTCAATTGGTCATAAAAAGTGCGACAAGTCTCTGGCATTTTTTCATTACCAATATTAAAATTACAATTTTCGTTCTCAACGTCTCTCTTTTGGGGTCATTCAAATGGAAGTTTTCTCTCCAGTGCACATGAATGGATGTTTATTTGTTTCATTTGTTTCTGTAGATGGCATTTGAATTGTATGGTATGCTTGCCGGGAATGTCAGTCCAATGACAGGAGAGAATGTGAAGCCAGCATATGGAGGCGAAGAAGAGGCTTTCTTGAGAAAAGTTGTGACTCCTATTTATGAAGTGATTGCAAAGGTATGTATTTTACATTATTATTATTATTATTATTTTTTAACTTCAATAAGTTTAAGAGTGGTACCTCAGTCCTAAAGAATGGCTTGCATCTTGCCTTTCTTAAATCCTGCATGGGCAGGTGGAGAGAGCGTCATGTTTTTGGTTGTCTTTCTAATATAAAAGATAAACTTTTAGTGTTGCATATTGCTTATATCTCATCATGTTTCTGTGATTTTGCTCTTGACAGGAGGCTGAAAGGAGTAAACGAGGGAAATCAAAGCATTCCCAGTGGAGAAATTATGATGATTTAAATGAATACTTTTGGTACAAACATATAAACTCTCTCTCTCTCTCTCTCTCTCTCCCCCTTCACCTCCCATTCATTTGTATATCTCTAGTTCTTATGCTCTTTGTTAAACTGTAGGTCAGTGGATTGTTTCCGGTTAGGCTGGCCGATGCGTGCAGGTGCTGATTTCTTTTGCATGCCTATTGATCAGCATCATTTTGACAAAAGTAGTGAGGTAAGACATGTTTGTTTTACTCTTACTTCTTGCTTTCCCTTTCCATAATGAGGCTATTCTAGTCAAAATCAAAAGAGAATCTGTATTTTTGGGAATTTACACGTTTCTTGTGTGCAAGTTTAATTTGAAGTTAGTTCTGATTGAATGGAACTAAAAATCAGCAACTAATAGTATTAGTACAGTTAAGTGTTAGGTGAGTTTCTGAACTTCTTTTAATTGTCTCTGTTGCCTGTTGATGATAAATGAGCATCCATGTAGCTGACCGTAACAGTTGAGATCATGGCTGAGATTGTGTTGAGTTTTGAAATTGATAAGATTGTTATGTAATAGATCGTATTTGGAAATTTGTTTAGACACTGTTCTTGATAAGACTGATGATCATATTTGAAAAAATGATATTTTGTTCTGCTGGTGCTACTTAGTACCGTGACTGCTGTTCAATTTGAGAGAGGTTTTCTCACCTGATGCATAACTTTTGCTTGATATAATATTCAGGATAAAAAGCCAGCTAGTGGAGATCGATGGGTGGGGAAAGTTAATTTCGTTGAGATACGGTCATTTTGGCATATTTTTAGAAGCTTTGACCGCATGTGGAGCTTCTTTATCCTATGTTTACAGGTTCTGTCTTTCCTTCCATGTAATCTTCTGTGAGCTGTACGTAATTCTATGACACTGTGCTGAAATTTACCTTTGTTTTTATAAGGTTATGATAATTGTTGCTTGGAACGGCTCGGGGCAACCTACTGCAATATTTAATGGTGATGTATTCACAAAAGCATTGACTGTCTTCATAACTGCTGCAGTATTGAAGCTTGGGCAAGGTACTTAAATTTGTTATGAGGTGTAGGTAGCTGCAAGTTCATTATTGTTTTCTCTGTTTTCTAGGCCTTAGTGTGCTACCGCTTCCCGTTTAGGTAATACCGAAGTGTGACATTACTATGTTGAATTAGAATTTGATAGTTTCTTGACCTTGTTTTTGAATCCCACCACCCTCTTTGTTAATCAAGAAGTCTTGGAATACATGGTATGCACAAAAGTAATGTGTGCAATAGTGTCATTCATTTGGCCTATGAAAACGACCATAAAGAAGATCTACCATGATTCTCTATTCTGTAATCTTTTTAAAATATATTAAGGTACTAACCTAGGCTACTAGATCATTAAGCTATAATCACTAAACTAGACTACAAGGAAAATTTAGTTCCAATGAGATACCAATCAATATTGGTTAGTTTTCATAGCCAGGTTTGGTAGAATGGAGTGCCACTCAGCATTTACAGGCTCTTGTGAACACACTAGACTATGATTCTAATTACCAAAACTTTTGAAAGTAGTTCAGAATATAAGCTTCACACATCACAATATGGTTTTGGTTGGGTGCTTTAACATTAACATGATATCATAGCCGGAAATTCATCTACATGTTTTCCTAGTCTAGACATCACCTAATTATGAAGATCCATGTGTTTGGCTCAGTCTGTCCACATGGTAAAGGATTTGTTGGGAACACATCAAGAATTTTAAGCCTTGCATCACAATACTCAACTCCTGGCCCGTTTTTAGTTTGTTTTGGGTTGGGTGGCTTAATTTGAGCAAAACTTAAGTAGCATGCTCATCAAAAATTTTAAGCCTTGCACCACAAATCTTAAACTCCTGGCACGTTGCCAATTGATTTTGTATTGGATGGCTTAATTTGAGCAAAAAATTCAGTACCATGCTCTTTGAACCTTCATTTTCTTTTCTCAGTTAGGGGATTGAGAAACTACATTTTCATTATAGCAACTGCTATTGTAAAAAATTGCAATATCCCACACCTACAGTATCTAACATGGAGCTACAGTTTCTTCACATTGCCCAATGTAGGTGTAAAATTTGAATGTTGGGGTAGTTGGTTAGACAATTTTTTACATGTGGAGGTGTCAACGGGTCAAATGTTGCTATCTTGAGATTCACTGTTCATTACCAAGTCTAAGTTGTTGAATGTTGATTGATTATTTTTCTTGACTTGTGCAGCTTGTCTCGATGTTATTCTTAGCTGGAAGGGTAGGCGGAGTATGTCATTCCATGTTAAGTTGAGATACATTTTGAAGGTCATTACGGCTGCTGGGTGGGTGGTAATTCTACCGATTACTTATGCATATAGTTGGAAAAACCCTCCTGCGTTTGCTCAAACTATCAAAAGTTGGTTTGGCAACAATGCACATCAACCTTCCTTGTTTATCTTGGCCGTTGTTATCTACTTGTCACCAAACATGCTGGCTGCGGTGCTGTTTCTGTTCCCATTTATTCGAAGATTCCTTGAGAGATCAAATTATAAGATTGTGACGTTTATGATGTGGTGGTCACAGGTAAGTGGAACAGGTTCTGATATTTGTATATGTATTTTGCATTTTTTTTAATCACCTAACAGTTTTGCTGAATAGCCTGAATTCATTATTATTTGCAGCCTCGACTTTATGTTGGGAGGGGAATGCATGAGAGCACATTTTCCCTTTTCAAGTAAGAATCCATTGCTCCAAAGATAAATGGGACTGCCTTATCAAAAGAGAAAAAAAGAAGATACATGAGATTGCTTCTTATGTGTTATCACTGCCTTATCAAAAGAGAAAAAAAGAAGATACATGAGATTGCTTCTTATGTGTTATCATTGTCTTCTATGTATGACCTCTGTTTCTATCTGTTGAAACTTTTCAGGTACACAATGTTTTGGGTTCTTCTCATAATTACCAAGCTGGCATTCAGTTACTATATAGAGGTGTCTACTTTAACCACATTGGACTTTTCTTGTTTCTCTTACGGGTTATATGTTAGTACATGAATCATCAAAATAATAAATGGTGGAATGGGAAAACTGGGTGGGGTATAAAACGTAGCCCAATGCTCTCCATAGGGTATAAAACAATAAATGGGAAACTGTAGTTTCTGCTTCTGTTCAGTCCATTTGTTTGTTTCTAATGATTCTTTTCCTTTCCAGATAAAACCTTTAGTTGGTCCAACAAAAGCCATCATGAGTGTACGTATAACCAATTTTCAGTGGCATGAGTTTTTTCCCCGTGGTAATATATCAAATGCCTTCTTTCTGTTTAATGTTATCTTGTTCCTCAACATGTTGTTTATCATGTATTTATTTTCCTTGCAGCAAAGAACAATATCGGTGTTGTGATTGCACTCTGGGCTCCAATTATCCTTGTATGGTTTATGTTAGTTTTCATAGCTGTTGTTTTCTTGTCATCCGGCCCAGTATATTGTAGATTCTTTCTTTCTTATGCCCAAATCTTTTCAGGTCTATTTTATGGATACCCAGATTTGGTACGCCATTTTCTCCACAATATTTGGAGGAATTTATGGTGCATTCCGCCGCCTTGGAGAGGTTAGTGGATTATAGATCAAACTAGCTCTTTAATTCTACTCTTTCAAATTAGCTCCTTTTTAAGCTTCATGTGTTTATTATTGATCAAGCTACACTTTTTTTTCTGTTGCAAGAGTTGTTGAAGTATTCGGTTAGTCTATACAAACTGTCTTTAATTCTACTCTTTCAAATTAGCTCCTTTTTAAGCTTCATGTTTTTATTATTGATCAAACTACCCTTTTTTATCTGTTGCAAGAGTTGTTGAGGTATTCTGTTTGTCTATACAAACTGCATGAAGTTCTGAAGTCTTACATGATTTGATGTTACAAATTATACATGATTTGCAGTTCTGATGGTTTGTCTATACAAACTGCATGTAAGACTTCATGAAGTTCCGAAGAGTAGAATTTAAATTTCACCTTTCACATTTAAATGGGATGTATGTATAATTTGTAGCTCTTTCTTTTGGTATACCTATATCCCCTTATTTATATGCTTTCCAGGGGCATAAACATGATAATTCGTTGCTGCATTTAACATTATTCTTTCTGATTTTTGAAATAATTCTTCTCAATTCTTTTAGATCTGTATAAAATATTATGTTTGTAAGATTTTAGTGCTTATTCTTAAATTGGTTGCAGATTCGAACATTAGGAATGCTGAGATCTCGTTTTCAATCACTTCCTGGTGCTTTTAATGCCCGTTTGATTCCGGCAGAAAAGAGTGAACCAAAGAAGAAAGGACTGAAGGCTACTTTGTCTCGCAACTTTGCTCAGGTTAACTTTGTTTTCTATATGTAAAATTTGTAACTGTTATTTTCCCTTTCCGTGGGTTGTATTAATTTATTAATGCTTCAATTGTTGAAGGTTGAAGTTAACAAAGAGAAAGAGGCAGCAAGATTTGCTCAATTATGGAACAAGATAATAAGTAGTTTCCGAGAGGAGGATCTTATAAGCAATAGGTAATCTGGCAATGGATATATTTTTATTCGATTTCTTGCAGTAGTTCAATGTTATGGTGGTGCTGCTTTTCCAGGTTCTTTCCATAGTGTTCTTTCTTTTGGTTGTGTGCTAATGTTTTTTAATTCTCAGGGAAATGAACCTTTTGCTTGTTCCTTATTGGGCTGATCGTGATTTAGGCCGCCTTACACAGTGGCCTCCATTTTTACTTGCTAGCAAGGTTAGTTTTAGCATACTTCTTCATAAAGTTTTGAATCCCTACGTGCACATAGTGATTGTGTGTTTGCTCATCAGATCCCGATAGCATTAGACATGGCCAAGGACAGCAATGGCAAGGATAAAGAGTTGAAAAAGAGGATTGAGGCTGACAATTACATGTCTTGTGCTGTTTTGGAATGCTATGCTTCATTTAGGAACATAATTAAGTTCTTGGTTCAGGGAGAACGTGAGAAAGAGTAGGTTTTTGTTTACTGTAAGAAGCATTGCCTCATAACACCAGAGAAAATAAATTTTCATCTAAGATTTGTGCCACAATTTTCAACTAGTAAGAATTAAATTTTTGTATACCACTTGCTAAGCTAAATTAATTGGGTTTCAGGGTTATAGATTATATATTCACTGAGGTTGACAAGCACATAGATGCGGGTGACCTGATGGTTGAATACAAGATGAGTGCTCTTCCTAGCCTCTATGATCAGTTCGTTAGGCTCATCAAACATCTGGTAAGATTTTAAATTTGGTTTAGCTTATGATGATCTCAGTCAGTTTGATGAATGGTCTTAACCAAGTTTGCTTGAGTTTTGCAGTTGGACAATAATAAGGACGAAAGGGATCAAGTTGTGATTCTGTTCCAGGACATGCTGGAGGTAGTGACAAGAGACATAATGATGGAGGACCATATATCCAGGTATCACATCGTGATGTGATTGCATACTAATTTTTTATTTACATATTCAAGCGTTATTTACGGTGTTGTCATTTTTGTTGTGTAGTTTGGTAGATTCAATCCATGGTGTGTCTGGCCATGAAGGGATGATGCCCCTTGATCAACCTCAACAGTATCAGTTGTTTGCGTCTTCTGGGGCTATCAAGTTTCCTATTCCACAAGTAACAGAGGCTTGGAGGGAGAAGGTGTGCCATTGGTAGAGATATGATTACAAATTTTAATCTTCAGTAAATCCTGTAATCCTCAGTAATTACCTTTTTTTTTGGGCAGATTAAACGTCTTGATCTTTTGCTTACGACAAAGGAGTCTGCCATGGATGTACCGTCCAACTTAGAAGCTAGAAGGCGGATTTCTTTCTTCTCAAATTCATTGTTTATGGACATGCCTCCAACACCAAAAGTTCGCAATATGCTCTCTTTCTCGTAAGTTATCTTGCCTTTGTTTGTCTTTTATTTATTTTAAATTTTCATTTATGAATTAGTCGCTTTTTTTTTTGTTTGTGAAATTTACAATGATGCGTTTTTCAGTGTAATCCGGTTTGTACTTTTAGGACCTTGTAAATTTGAGGGAGGGAGGGAGTGGAGGGGACCATGACATTGAGTCTTGAGAATTGAGAAGTCTAAGACTATTGATGATAAATTAGGAGTCTAAGACTATGGTAAAGGCATCTCCGCGAGCTGAGTTCCGAGGAGGATACATAGTTGGTCAGAAGTTTTATAGGAAAGGTTTTCGTAACCTAAGAAACTTGCTGAAACTTGCTGAAACTTGCTGAAACCTTGCAAATTAGATGATGTGGAGGGACTTGATATATTCTTAAAGTGTTTGTGTGCCATATAATTGTTACTCTCTTTGGTTGTACTTGCTTCTAAAGTAATAATTTTTCTTGTAGTGTTTTAACTCCTTACTACACCGAGGATGTTCTCTTTTCGTTGCGTGATTTGGAAGTGCCAAATGAAGATGGGGTTTCAATTCTCTTCTACTTGCAAAAAATTTTCCCAGGTTTGTTTTTTGTTAATAAATTTTCCAGGTTTATTGTTTGTACTCTCTGAGATTTCAAGCTAATGTATATGTATTTACTATAGTACTTAATCCTCTACTGATTCTATGTTGGCAAACAGATGAGTGGAACAACTTTCTTCAGCGTGTGGATTGCAACAGTGAAGAGGAGCTTAAAGAATCTGATGAATTGGAAGAAGATCTTCGCCTTTGGGCATCATATAGAGGGCAAACTTTGACTCGTACTGGTATCTCTCGACCTATGTGCTGATATTTTATACACCTGTTTTTATAGCATATTGATGGCAAGATTATTTTTTTGGACATTGTTCTACTCTGGTATTTACTAAATTTTTTAACTGATGGTAGTAAGGGGAATGATGTACTACCGGAAAGCTTTGGAGCTTCAGGCTTTTCTCGATATGGCCGAAGATGATGGTACCTAATTTTTCTATCTTTTATTTATATAAATTGTCTTTTATATAAATTTCCTGTTTTGTGTAATATTGGGTTTACACTTCATTTGAAGTGAGATATAATGAAAGCTAAGAAAGTATTGTTTGCTTTGTACACTTGGCTTAATATCACCTTCCAGATTTAATGGAAGGCTATAAGGCCATAGAATTGAATTCTGAGGATCAATTAAAGGAAGGTAGGTCACTGTGGGCGCAATGTCAAGCAGTAGCTGATTTGAAATTCACGTATGTGGTATCATGCCAACAATATGGGATACACAAGCGATCTGGTGATGCTCGTGCGCAAGACATTCTGAGGCTTATGACAACGTATGTTTCCGATAGCATTCTGGTAGTATTTTCTGATTGTCATAACTTTTAATTGGTGATCTTACTTTTGTGCTACAGATATCCATCACTACGTGTGGCATATATTGATGAGGTTGAGGAACCGAGCAAAGATAGTTCCAAGAAGATCAACCAAAAAGTTTATTATTCTACTTTAGTCAAGGCTGCCCTGCCAAAGTCAATTGATTCTTCAGAGCCCGTGCAAAATCTGGACCAAGTAATGCTCTATAATCTACACTTATGAATTTTAGTATATGAAGTAAAATGTGTTTATGTATTTTATTGTATTGTAAGACATGTTTCGTTGAATGTTTGATCCTCAATGGCCATATCGATATTAGAACCTATGTGGTGTTGAGTTTCCTTGTTTAATGTTGGTAAGCAACTGAAAGTTTTCGTTGTTGAGAGCCAAAAATACTGGGAGTCTGACCGAGGAGAAGGACATCTTTCTTGGGCCTCTTGGCTGTCAAGTTATGACTGAAAAACCTACTTCTGATACTTGACACGTCCGAAGGAGTGGAGGGAGGCCAGGGCTTTGACTGCATGCCTGTTGATGAATGAGTGTGACGGATAGTCAGTGGTTTGGTAAATAGGGAGAAAATGAGATGTATTTATTATATCTCTGAAAGGGTTTGAATTTGTAGATTCCATGTATTGGTTTTGTTTTAGAAGTGGACTCCTTGTGCATTTCATTTGTACCTTTTTTAATTTTGTGACAGTTTTGTTTCGTATTTAAAAGCAAATTGTGGAACAGATTTGTATTTTTTAAGTTATTAGTCCACTCTTTTAACCTTGTTTGCATAAGTATTTTGAATTTTTGAACTGTTATCCATGAGCAGGCCATGTCACATATAATTGTATGTTATTGGCTTTTTAGGTTTATCATCTTTCAAGTCTTAACATCCTTTACTAAATTGTATTGTTATCTATACGCAGGTAATTTATCGCATAAAGCTTCCAGGACCAGCTATTTTGGGTGAAGGAAAACCCGAAAATCAAAATCATGCCATTATTTTCACACGTGGAGAAGGCTTGCAAACAATTGATATGAACCAGGTATGGTGGTTGTTATCAAAGACTGATGGATCCAGGATTTTACTTTCCTGGGAGCAAAACTTAGACAATGGTGATTGGTTGGACTAAATAAGTTTTAGAAGTACAAAAAGTTAAAATGTTGGCGGATAACATATTAGTTCAATACCTTTGCAATGTGCCTGTATCCCAATGTGCAATGCTAATTAATCTGACCCATCTTGTAGGATAACTACATGGAAGAAGCCTTGAAAATGAGAAATTTGCTGCAAGAATTTCTTGAGAAGCATGATGGGGTGAGGTATCCTACAATTCTTGGACTTAGGGAGCATATATTTACTGGAAGGTAGGTGTTGTGTTGTTGCTAAAGGCGTATTGCTGTATAACAAACTGACGATGGCTAGGTATCACTAACATTCTTTCCTGATCCGATGCAGTGTTTCTTCTCTAGCTTGGTTCATGTCAAATCAGGAAAACAGTTTCGTCACTATTGGTCAGAGACTGTTGGCCAATCCTCTCAAGTAAGTTATATTACCTCATAATGTTCACTTTAAATTTTGGGAAAAGAAAATCTTGAAACGAAAAATCATGGCGGACAAATGTTGTGTACTGAGGCATTAGCGTGTGCATGAGTGTGTACTTGCATTTGTTTAATTTCTTTACCTTTTTCATTTTTTTTTCAGTTTGCTAAATTTTCTGCTTTTTATGATTTGACTATTCTGAAGTTTTTCTAATTTAATGTTTCTGCTCATCCAGGGTTCGATTCCATTATGGTCATCCGGATGTGTTTGATAGGCTCTTTCACCTTACCAGAGGGGGTGTCAGTAAAGCATCCAAGGTTATCAATTTGAGTGAAGACATATTTGCTGGTAAGTTGAAGGCATTTGAGTGAACATTATACGTATATCACAATTTATCAGTGGCAATTATAATCTTATTATGCGATGGGATGCAGGCTTTAATTCCACACTCCGTGAAGGCAATGTAACTCATCATGAGTACATACAAGTTGGGAAGGGAAGAGATGTGGGCCTTAACCAGATCTCTATGTTTGAAGCGAAAATAGCTAATGGAAATGGGGAGCAGACACTCAGTCGAGATATGTACCGACTTGGACACCGTTTTGACTTTTTCCGAATGATGTCTTGCTATTTCACGACAATTGGTTTCTACTACAGTACTCTGGTACGTTGCTCTTTAATTTCGGTTTCAACTGTTATGTACTTGGTTCTTTAAGAATTAATAATAATGTAAGGTATTTAGTCAAAACTTCTGAACATGGAAGTATGTTTTTTGGCAGATCACTGTGCTTACTGTGTACGTCTTCCTTTATGGACGCCTTTATCTGGTTCTTAGTGGACTTGAAGAGGGTTTGAGCACTCAACCAGCGATTAGAGACAACAAGCCTCTTCAAGTAGCCCTTGCTTCTCAATCATTTGTTCAAATAGGATTTTTGATGGCGTTGCCTATGTTGATGGAAATTGGTTTGGAGAAGGGTTTCCGAACTGCACTAAGTGAATTCATATTGATGCAATTGCAATTGGCCCCAGTATTTTTCACATTCTCACTTGGAACAAAGACCCACTATTATGGCAGGACATTACTTCATGGTGGTGCGAAGTATAGATCTACTGGCCGTGGGTTCGTGGTTTTCCATGCCAAATTTGCTGACAACTATAGACTCTACTCCCGCAGCCACTTTGTTAAGGGCATTGAGCTCTTAATTTTACTCGTTGTGTACCAGATCTTTGGTCATACTTATAGAAGTGCTGTTGCGTACATTTTGATCACTGTATCTATGTGGTTTATGGTGGGTACCTGGCTCTTTGCTCCCTTTCTGTTCAATCCATCTGGTTTTGAGTGGCAAAAGATTGTTGATGATTGGACGGATTGGAATAAGTGGATAAGCAACCGTGGGGGTATAGGTGTTCCACCTGAAAAAAGCTGGGAATCATGGTGGGAGGAGGAACAAGAGCATCTCCAATATTCTGGAAAACGTGGTATTGTAGCTGAGATACTGTTATCCTTACGGTTCTTTATCTATCAGTATGGGCTCGTATATCACTTGAACATCGCAAAGAAAACCAAGAGTGTTCTGGTAAATAGTTAACCTGGTCACTCTCTCAATTCCCCTTTTCTTGCTTCTAGGGATATGACAATTCTGAACTTATTATTATGTTGAATTGAATTGGTAACAGGTCTATGGCATTTCGTGGCTGGTGATCGTCCTTATTTTGTTTGTTATGAAGGTGAGTGCCAAGTTTGCTTAATTATCAATATTTACATAACGGCCACAATATAAGTTCGACTGTCAATTGTATTCCCATTAATATTGTCGGTATGTTTTTCCTTTGTGGAAAACCAATATATGTTTCAAAAATTGTACTTAATTGTTTATGTTTCTCTCCAGACTGTATCTGTTGGGAGGCGAAAGTTCAGCGCAGATTTTCAACTTGTGTTCCGGCTGATCAAGGGATTAATATTCATAACTTTTGTGTCCATTTTGGTCACTTTGATTGTGCTGCCTCACATGACCCTACAGGATATCATCGTCTGCATTCTTGCTTTCATGCCAACTGGTTGGGGAATGCTTCTGGTGAGTAAATGCTCCCGTCTTGCCTTAAGTTAATTCGGTGTTGCACATCCACTCCGGATATAACAACAATGCTCTTGTGCATCTCTGTCCTTGAATTTCCTAACGCGATTTTGTGTTCCCATCTCTTATCAGATTGCACAAGCTTGCAAGCCTGTTGTGCACAAGGCTGGTTTATGGCCATCAGTTCGGACTCTTGCTCGCGGCTTTGAGATAGTTATGGGTCTGCTTCTATTCACCCCGGTTGCATTCTTGGCCTGGTTTCCTTTTGTTTCTGAATTCCAGACTCGTATGCTCTTCAACCAAGCATTCAGCAGAGGTTTGCAGATTTCTCGTATTCTTGGCGGGCAACGGAAGGATCGCTCATCCCGGAACAAGGAGTAACCTTTCTAGTAACAAGAGCAACATTCGAGCTAAATTTTCGATTGCCTCGCTACTGTCCGCAGACTCAGCTAAACTGTATTTTGTTCATATGTGCTGTTGTAATTATTAGTGTGTTTGGGTTGCATTTTTGTTAGTTCCACTTGACTGACTGCAACCCCGTCAGTTTTCAGATTTTATTATCTCTAATTTATGAAAATTTTCTTCGCTGAATTATCAATCCATTTGCACCGTGCATGTTTTTTGTTTTAAATCTAACTTAAAATTTTGATTTTAATCATCATTTGAAAGCTAATTTTAATTAGGTTTTAAATAATTGTGGGATTTGTAATTTTAGGGTTCATAGCTTTTGTAATTGTAGTTTATAAAGCCACTGCTCCATTGAATGACCAATAAAAATCTAAATAAAATTTAGTATTGGATGCAACAAGATACTGTTACAAGCAAGTGGTGGATAATTTTAGTGGATATGGTTTTTCGTTTTAACGCATTACGTTTCGGGTTTAAATGCGGGGTATGATCAAGGAAATGGAAGATCATATCGACTAGACCTTGTGAGCATGAGACCGTTATATAGGCTAACATGCAAGTTGTATTTGCACAATATTGACCAAAAAAACTCATCATTTTAGTGGACGATTAGATGTTTACAGAGAAAATGTGTAAATTGCTACAATTTTTAAACTTTTTAAACTTAAAGGTGCAATGTGAAAAAATTAGAATCTCATAGCTCATTTTGAAAATCACCTAAAATCAGGGTATAAAATATAAATTAGCCCATAAAATAACTTCTCACATATATAGCATGTGACTTTAGGGGAGTGAGCAAAAATGCACTCGTTTAGTTTATTCTAATGAAAAACACATCCTATATGTGATGCACAATGTGTACATCTAAGGACGATGATCTTGGTGTTCATGTACTACCTCTTTATGGGTCCTTTGATTTCAATTTTCGACCAAATCTGGGTGTTATGCACTATATTATTGCAAGTTTTTAACTGGTAATTAAATAATTAACAAAATATTACTGCATTTTTCACTTTTGCTTGATTTGAGATATTCACTACATCGTAATATTAAGTGACAATTTTTTTATTTTTAAATTCAATGTGAGCAGGGGTATAATTGAAAGTTTGTTCAAATGGTTGACAGTGAGGTTTCTTAGTAATGAAATAGATTATAAACTGATATGAATACATATACTTAAGTGACCATTTCGGTTCGATTTTCGAACCACTGTCAACACATGCACATGTAAGCAGCCAAGATTTTTCTTTTGTAAACTAAATAATTGTCTAATTGTCCTCGAAAACAACCAACATTATAATTAGAAGCTAACGATGATTACACTTATAAAAAAAATATGGGTGAACTGTCGATTTAGTCTCTGAATTATCATTTTTAGTGAAAATTAAGTACCTGAATCCAAAGTTAACACCGTACTCTTTTTTCGAAAAAATAAGTCTTTAAACTCATAGAAAATTACCAATCTACCTTTTAAAGTGTATCATATGCAAGTCACAAGATTTAAATTGATGAAAAATTGAATAGTTTTAATTAGTTTAAGGATTGATTTTTTAGGAAAAAATAGTTTGTGGACCTTATTTTCACTTGAATACTAATTCAGGGACTAAATCGACACATTGACATTACTCAAAATATATTACTAATAATTACAATTAAAATCTTTTTTTTGTTTGATATTAAAAAAATATAGTCTCCCTAACATTTTCCGACAAGAAAATTATGATTCTTATTTTTAGGGGGTCCGGGGTGTAATTACGTTGTTAATGCAATTATTCTTTTGGGCCGTTGACAATATGGATACTTTGAGTCTAAGATGTAACATGGATTGGGTCACGCGTCCATGAGAGTTTTCTTCTCCGCGTCAAATCGAGAAACTGGTGCGACCAGTCACCAAACCCAAAACCCAAACTCTCTCACCGGCTGAACCCGGTCAAACCGGTTCCCCCATCAGATCCTTTTCTCTTCCTCCTTTCCCCTTTCCCCTTTCAGTTTTCAAAACCCACATTACCTCCCACCACCTTCAAAACCACGTCGTCCGAACTGGAGACCGATTCAACTCAGCATCGACTCGGCCTTTTAGGGTTTCCTATGCACTGAATTTCCCAAATCTGGTACGCCAATTCTCCATGCATTTTGCTTTACTTTAGCTACTACTGTATGTCTATATATTCATATCCATCTATCTGTTTGGTTGCCGAGAAAATCAGCGGGGATTTTCTCGCACTGTACGCATCGACATTGGAATTTTCTCCAGAATTTACTCGCTGTTTTGCAGAAAATGGCTCGAGTTGAGGAGCGATGGGAGCATCTAGTCCGTGCCGTATTGCGCAGGGAGAGGATGGGGGCTGATGCATATGGCCGGCATGCTACTGGAATTGCTGGAAATGTTCCTTCCTCACTTGAAAATAATAGGGATATTGATGAAATTCTGAGAGTTGCTGATGAAATCCAAGACGAAGATCCCAATATCTCCAGAATCTGTATGTTACCCACTTCATTTTTTTTTAAACTTTTTACTTCAAATTATTAGAATCAGCAAGGCTAATTTGGTAGCTGGGGGGATTTAGTACTTGGTTTCTTTGGGCCGAATGTATGTTCATCTGAGTTGATGAGAAGAAACCCACCTTGGACATTTTCCTTCTAGTTAGAAATTTATGTATGTCAAATAAAGATAATGTCTGGCAGTGACTTCTAAGATACAAATTCTTAGGCGTGATCCTGCACTACTGCTTTGGCATTCCTCGTTGCTTTTAAAAGTTTTGTTACTCTGTTTGTTTTTAGCTTATTCCTACTAGAGTTGTGGCTTTTTGCATGACATGTGGTTATGCAAGATTTTAAGCTACTATGAACCGAGATATATTCAAAATTAGGTCACGCATAAAACTGATTAAGTGTGCTTACCCATCCACATGTGAGCCGAGAAAGATCGGTCATGGTGAATTGCACTAGGAGGCTATTGCTGAAGTGCTTACCTGCTTATAGAAGAAGCTCAAAGGGCTCTCTTGTAATTTCTTACACAAAATGAAACAGGATCTACATGAAAAAGAAATCTTTGACCTCTAGATAGTGCTGCTTCTTTTGTCGGACCAGATTGGCTGGTGGTAGCTCTGTTCTGGTTCGTTTAGCTTAAAATTTATTTGAACATGGAGAATCATCTAAACTTGGTTGTTGCTGTAATTTGGTTGTGAAAACTTGTATATCTTGCAAAGTAATTAATTCTATGGTTGCAACTCACAATTTTGAAAGTGCTGAGGTTCTTTGTCCATTTGCAGTATGCGAGCATGCTTATTCGCTGGCTCAGAATCTGGATCCCAATAGTGAACAAAGGGGAGTATTACAGTTTAAGACTGGATTGATGTCTGTCATTAAGGTATATTTTCGTATGAAGGAAGGGGGGCGGGGGTGGTTTGAAGCTGTTAGATTTGTATTTAGTTTTTATAAGCCTTATATATATGTACTTATCATCGCTTTATCAAAAAGAATATATGTGCTTATGTATTGTAATCTATTATTAAGCGATTTCTTGTATTTGTTTGTCCCCTTGTGCAAATTTCCAGCAAAAGCTAGCAAAGAGGGAAGGTGGAACCATAGATAGAAGGCAGGACATTGTTCGCTTGCAAGAGTTCTACAAACTGTACAGACAGAAGAATAATGTAGAAAAGCTGCGGGAGGAAGAAATGAAGTTGAGGGAGTCTAGTGCTTTCAGCGGGAACCTAGTCGAGTGAGTTTCTCCGGTCCCAATATGACTCCAAAGATGTGTTCTTTTTGTTTGCTTATTTTCTGTTCATTACACTGTGGTGTCTTTACTCTGGTATCTAATAAGTTCTGCCTATAATTTTTTCTACTATTTAATGGAGCTCCAATGTTGATACATGAGGCTTTAAGCTTGTAGATGCATGTTCCCATTCATGTGTCTGGAAGATTATACTAAGAATCTTTTCAATAGCCGTTTCATTTAACAACTGTCACTGTATCATGTCTTCCTTGGATGTGTATTGTTATTGTTTGGGTTACATGGTCAGAAAGAAATTAGCGGATATTTGAAGATGTTGGAGGGACGGAAGCCGAGGAGGTGTGGGAAAAGGTCAAGTATTGGGCAGCCTCTGGGATTTTGTATCTCCTATTTTTAGAAATATATCTGTATTGAGTAATATACTAAACTGAAAGGCTGTAGTGTTTTGATTAGTCTTTGTGTTCATATTGATGTAGCTTCCTGTATTAGTGTTCTTTTTATTTCTGCTACTGGTGAATTACTTGTCCACTGTACTCTACAGACTTCTATGAAATAAAACTTGATCTGGCCACCTTTATTTGTTTAAACAGGTTAGAGAGAAAAACAGTGAAGAGGAAAAGAGTTTTTGCAACTCTAAAAGTTTTAGGGACAGTTTTGCAGCAGCTGACTGAGGAAATTCCTGAAGAGGTTGGTCTTATAGTGTTATATCTGTATAATGCAAACTTATTCTTTTTTGGACCATGCTTGCATCATAACCATATTATTTAGTCCCCCACCCACACAATCACTATAGACCCTGAACCCTTACTTATCATTCCCAATATGTTTTTTTTTTGGTAAGGCATGTGGACAATGAACTCTCAACGTGTCGTTTGAGTTTTCTAATGAGGTGTTGTGTTGTTTGCTTTCAATTAATGTTTTTTAATGGTTTTTTTTTTCTCTCTTGAGTTTGTGTGCGCTCTCTTCAGCCAACTAGTGCTTAACAAAGTCATAATGTTCAGCCCTGGTTGGCCAAACGAAGCACAAAACACAAAGTTGTTGAAAAGAAAAACTCACTTTGATCTTAATAAAATGTGTCAAATTTAAACTAACATACTATTTCGAGGATCAATATAAATCTCACCAAACAAAAGCCAAATCTGTACAAACTCACCGTCTACCTCAGAATCAAAGAATGAAGGCACCATTATCTTGTTCTATTGTGTAGGGTTTGGTGGCAATGATGTCAAAACTTAAAATATACTTTTTCATTTTTTATTTTCATGTCTGGCGCATGATTATTATATTTCCGCCTGTTATATCTGCTTCCTATGTCTAGTTGCAGAATTGATTAGATCTATTTTATATTGCAGTTGAAACGAGTAATGGAATCAGATGCAGCAATGACTGAGGACCTGATTGCCTACAATATTATTCCTCTGGATGCTCCCAACATTACAAATTCTATTGTTTCTTTGCCTGAGGTAATTGGTTTTATTTTTTGCATGATTTAAGTTAACATCTTATAGTTTGTGTTTACTTTAATCAAAGAAAGTAATGGCCAGGTACAAGCAGCAGTGTCAGCGTTAAAGTACTTCAGTAACCTACCAAAATTGCCATCAGATTTTCCAATCCCTGCTACAAGAGATCCAGACATGTTTGATTTTCTGCATTATACTTTTGGATTTCAGGTATTTGCATGCTTGATCACACTTTTCTCCGAATCCATATGTTGTCTTTGGCTTCCTTAAGTTTCAAGTTTCGACCAAGTTCTTAATTTGAGTTTTACTTCATCAATATTTTCAAGAAATTTTACATGAAATATTGACAATTTGGTTAGTGCCCTGAGTTATGTAAATGCTATCATCTCAACACTCCACTGCCACTTACCCACGACATCCTTGCCTTTATGAATGATTTTATTCACAATTATGTTGCATTGTTGAGAAGTGGACATCTGGTCTTCTGTTTTATGTGGACTTTGTCTCTTAGTTTTCTGAATAAAAATGTTGTTTCTTTCAACAAAAAAAAAAATTTTGTTTCTTCCAGAAAATTATAAAAATCTGTGTTAAGCTGTTAACGTTATTATTAGTTAATGTTCCTTTTACTTTTGAACTGAATTTTTATTCCATATTTAATCTGATAATCTGATTTTGGTTCCAAAGAACTGTGATGCCAATAAGTTTCTGAGATTTTATGTTTCTTGTCGTATGCCAGAAAGATAATGTTTCTAACCAGCGCGAACATATTGCTCACCTCCTTGCAAATGAGCAATCTCGGCTTCGTATTCCTGAAGTAATTGAACCTGTAAGTTTAATGTCTATTTTATGCTAGTCCATTATGGGCGGACAAGGCACATGTCATCCTCATATGCACTTCACCATTTTCTGCTGATAAAACCTCATTTCATATGAAAAGATTACCTTAAATTTTTGACATGCTTGGGAAGATTTACATTCAGTCCATATGTTGCGTCTTTATATTGTTGCAGAAATTGGACGAGGCTGCAGCACAAAGTGTATTTCTGAAGTCCCTCGAGAACTATATTAAATGGTGCGACTACTTATGCATTCAGCCAGTTTGGAGCAAGTATGGGCCTAGACCTGATTTAACACCTTTTCTGGGTGTTCCTTGATTTTATTATTGTTGTAAATCATGTGTATAGAAAGGAGTTTGATGATAGAGACTCACTGAATAAGTCAATTTTGTGCAGTTTGGAGGCAGTTACCAAGGAAAAAAAGTTGCTATTTGTTTCTCTGTACTTTCTGATCTGGGGTGAATCAGGCAATATTAGATTCCTTCCAGAATGCTTGTGCTACATATTTCATCATGTGAGTTAGTTACCTGATGCTCTGAAGTTTCGTGGTGGACTTGGTTGTTGGTCTGCTTGTTCCTCTCTGTAGTTTTTATCTTCCTCCACAGTTCCATGCAATTTTGTTGTGGTTGGTGGAGCAAATCAATTGCAGTATACAATCACTATTTCTGAAGTGTCCTTTGTTTTCACGTATAAAAGTGTACTATGATTTTTGTCTTCTTTTCCTCACTGAAAAGTTTGTCCAAAGGTTATTGCTTGTGAAGGAGGTGTGATGCAATGCAACTGATATGCATGCTAAGAGATGCAGTGACTTTTATAATGTGATTGCATAGCCCATTTTTTTTGGGATTGTGCACTATTTCCACTATTGGTTGTGTCATTGTGGAATTTACTTTTCTCTTCTACTTTCAGCAGTTTTAGGAATTACCCTTGTTTGAAATAAGACTGGTGTCAAATGTGAAAAGCTTGTTTATCCTTTTGACCTTTATAAACTTTCTGAAACTTTCTTTTTTTAATTGTTTCCTGATTTTTTCTGGCATTTGAATTTAGTTTTTGATCACTGCTTAGCATGCTCTGTTATTGTGTGGGTCTTTCTAACTTTCTAATTGTATTTCCCATCCTTTTTCTGAAAATTATTCTTTCTCCTTTGAACCCTAAATTGTAACGTGTAGATGGTAAGGGAAATGGATGAAATTCTAAGGCAGCAGATTGCACAGCCAGCAAACAGTTGTAATTCTGAAAATGGAGTTTCTTTTCTTGACCAAGTTGTCTATCCCCTCTATGAGGTTGTGGCTGCGGTACGTTTCTGGGAGGTCTTATTAGGATGTTCTTCGTTTTCATCCACTGCTCTACTTTTCTGTCTTCTCATGGATGTGTCAGTTACTAACACGATTATGGTGATTATTTCAAAATTGTCTCCTAATCTACAACTATGCGCAGGAAGCTGCAAACAATGATAATGGAAAGGCATCACATTCTGCCTGGCGCAATTATGATGATTTCAATGAGTACTTCTGGTAAGATATTTGTATGAGTGTGCTATGTAACATATGTTTGCACCTTAAACGCTAACCAACTTTTATATGCAGGTCACTTCACTGCTTTGAACTTAGTTGGCCCTGGCGCAAAGGTTCATCTTTTTTTCAAAAGCCAGTACGAAGGTCAAAGGTGGGCTTCTTTCCTGATAATATATATTATTACTTGTTGGAACATGGTTGGTTATTTTTTCTCATTATATGTATGTACTTAATGCATGTTAAAACAAGTGCATCGATTTAATGAGTTAGTCAAAGACCTTGGAATCATATTGTTTCCTTCAGCGGGCAGCACGAGAACTGAATTTTTAGAAAATACTCTGTTATAACTTTTGACATAGAAAGTAATTAAAAAACAATTACCTATCTTGACATAGAAAATCTTAAATGTTCTAAATTTTTAAAAAAATTCGAAAATTTAGAATCACAAGAATATATAGTAATCTTACATTTAGTAATTGAAAGGCATTTGGAATCCCTAAAATTTTCAGCTATGCCTGAATATCCCTACCTCTGAATTGGCCAAAATGAAAGCCTCTTTGTTGGTTTGTATATTACATATTGCTATATATGTGGTTAACATACACACCATATTTGTTACAGAATATACTTAAATCTGGCAGAAGTCAACATCGAGGAAAAACTTCATTTGTTGAGCACAGGACATTTCTCCATCTATACCATAGTTTCCACCGTCTTTGGATATTCCTTGTGATGATGTTTCAGGTTTGCATATCTTATATGATTTCATTTCTCTTATAAATGATCTTTATATGACTTTTGTTTTCCTTACCCTATTAGCTATATCCCTGTGACATTCTGGCTACCCAAAAGGAGAAAATGAAAGCAAAGAACAGTGAAATAATCCTTCATAATTTCCCCTTGTTCAGAGATTATTTTTGTCTGTCTAGTAAATGTTGTTTTCCAGGGTTTCTTTGAAGCTATGGTCTTTATGGTCTTGGTTTCCCTTCTTTTATAATTGTAACTTTTCTTTAGTACCAGTTATGTTTTGTTATGCAATGTATTTTATTGCGATTTGTTAAAATTCCTTGTGTTTTATGATTGCTGTTGTTCTAAATATGCTATATCTGTGAACATTCAGGGACTGACCATAATTGCATTCAACAATGGAAAGCTTGATTCGAAGTGTATTCGGGAAGTTCTCAGCCTTGGTCCAACATTTGTTGTAATGAAATTTCTTGAGAGTAGGTTTTTTCTCTTCTTAATGGGCAGATGTGGCTTCTTTACTATCTCAGTCTCGTAAGAACTTATAATATTTAAGTGTTGTAGCCAAAGATAGTCAGCGAAGGCATTTCTTTTTGTTGCACAGTACCAGAGTTCCTTCAGTATCTGAGAAAATACTTCTTGTGTAGGTGTTCTTGACATACGCATGATGTATGGTGCATATTCTACAACACGGCGCCTAGCAGTTTCTCGAATTTTTCTCCGATTTGTTTGGTTTAGCGCTGCATCAGTGATCATATCTTTTCTTTATGTGTAAATTCCTAATGACGTTTATTCTTTAACATGTTTTACTTGCTTTTATTTCTTATCTTTGAAGCTTTGTTTTTATGATTTTTAATCAGTGGTAACATTCTTTCTCTGTGCCTTTCAGGAAAGCTCTCCAGGAAGAGAGTAAACAAAATGGAAACTCAGTTATTTACAGACTGTATGTGATCGTTATAGGCGTATATGCTGGTATCCAGTTCTTCATTAGCTTTTTTATGAGGATACCAGCCTGCCACAATCTGACTAATCAATGTGATCGCTTTCCTCTGATTCGTTTTTTCAAGTGGATGCGTCAGGTTTTAATCTCACAAGTTTCCCTTTTTGTTCTTTATGCCTTGATTTTTGTGTTCCCATCATATGATGATCTGCTTTACTGATCCATTTGTTTATTGTTTCTTATGTTGATTTTCAAGGAACGACATTATGTTGGACGTGGGATGTATGAGAGGACCACTGATTTTATCAAGTACTCCCTAAATCACTACTTTCTCCCAAGTTTAATTTTTCGGAAACTTTGTACAAACATTATAACAAGTGTTGTTTCCTGTTGAATGCTGTATGCTCCCTATCCTTATTTACTAACCAAAAGGATAAAAAAAGAACTATATAAGTTTTCTAACATATAATGGTGTCGATTAAAAAGCTTGAAAGTGTTTCTGAAGTTGCATGATAAAATAGATAATTTTACTTTAAATTTTCTACTACAGTCAGCTTTAGTAAGGGTTTTAAAATCAGGATCCTTCTGGTGTTCTTTGTTGTCCTTTTACAGGTATTTGAATTCAAATAGCATTGGTAATTTGATGTTTAAACCCACTTGTGTGCTGCTAAGATTTTTTGTTGTTGTTGCAGGTATATGCTTTTCTGGCTTGTGATTTTGAGTGGAAAATTTGCGTTTGCTTATTTTCTTCAGGTTTGTTATGTTGAACATTCTTCCATGGCAGTGTTGTTCGTTAATCAGTAATTTAATTGACTGTGAATCAACTTTCTTTTCTCTTTTGTGCTAAATATTGCTTTCTAAAAGCTCTCTTTGTTTTACAGATCAAGCCATTAGTGGAACCAACTAAGACAATAGTGACAATGGCTCCTATACGCTATTCTTGGCATGACTTGGTTTCTAAAAGTAAGCAACTGGTCTCTCATTCGATGGATATTTTAAAGTTTAATACTTTGAAATATATTTTATTTCTAATCTGTTTTTGTAACTGTACTGGATTAATACATCTAAAAACTTCAATGGTTAAATGTTGTTTTAAAGCGAAAGGGAGAACCTTACGGTTTTTTATTTATATGTAAAAAGTGTCTTCTGTAAAACAGATGTCTTTTGGTGCAAATTTTTTTTAAAGCAGGACTGTGAATGCTACTGAAATTTGGAATGATGTTATGATTCTTGTTTTCCATTAAGTTGTCTAATGTGATATTAAAATCTTTAATTTTATGATAGCATATATACGGAATATGGATTGTAGTTACAAAACATATATTTTGGTAATATAGATCTCTTGGTTATAATCTTACTTCAAACTGATTAATTTGTATGCTTGCAGACAATTATAATGCTCTGACAGTTGCTAGTTTATGGGCTCCTGTGGTACTTGTAAGTTGGAAATTCTACTATCAACATTATTATTTTGATTTTTTATTCACTCAAGTCTGCAGTCCTGCACTTTTATGCTTACTAAACTATAGATTTTACGAGATCAGGGTTGAGTTAACGCGCGATTCATTCCAAATTAAAGCTGCTTTTGAAGTGTCTCAATAGGGGCATAAAAGTAGTTTTAATGGCAGCTACAAAGTTAAAAATAAAACTATACTACTGGTCTGAGGCCTTTATATATTCTGTAGATCAGAGGAATAGGGGCTGAGAGAGGATTTAGTATGCTGGAGCTCAATTCCGATTTACTGGTGCGTGTTAGTTTTCCTTTCTTTCACCTGACCATGATCCGATCTATTCGTGCAGATTTATCTTTTAGATCTACACGTATTTTACACCATTATATCTGGTGTGTGGGGATTCTTGCTTGGAGCAAGAGATCGACTTGGAGAGGTCAGATGTTATTGTTGGTTCGCTTGAATTGTGTTATTTCATCTGGCACTAGAGCAGTATCCTGTTGAGTTCTTATTAAATCTTGCTTAAATGTTTCATCTTTGTATTATAATCTCCAGATTAGATCATTGGAAGCACTTCATCAACTTTTTGAGCAGTTTCCTGGAGCTTTTATGAACACTCTTCATGTGCCTCTTCCTGACAGGTTATATATATGTATTTCATTCTATTGATTCATTTTTTCATATAAACATCAATACTACTATTCAGTTTTTTAATTTTTTATCTCAAGTCTTTAAAACTAAAGGATTATTATTTTTTTCTTTCTGGCAGGACTTCCCAACAGTCTTCCAGTGAGGTAAGCCAGTAAAATTGGGGAAAATAAGTGACCTATTATTTGTTGATAAGTTTAACTAATCATTGTTTGCTTTTACCTAGCTGAAATATGTTAAATCAATTATGAGTTACTTAAATGGTTTATTTAAGTCCATTGCAAAATTTACCTATATTTGTTTTGAATTTGGATGTGGCCTAATACGGTATCTGTTTCAAGGACCTTGAGAAGAACAAGGTTGATGCTGGTAGATTCTCTCCGTTTTGGAATGAGATTATAAGAAATTTGAGGGAGGAAGATTATATCACCAACTTGTGAGTATTGAAATTATTCCTGTGATTTTACTGTACTTGCTGTACATTCTTTCAACTACTCAGTTTTTTAACTTCTTCCAGAGAAATGGAGTTGCTTGCCATGCCTAAAAACTCTGGAAAGCTTCCCTTGGTTCAGTGGCCCCTTTTCCTTCTCTCTAGCAAGGTCATTTGTTCTTTTAATTATTAACGTGCCCCTTTTTTAAGACATTCTAATTGCACATTCATACTACAAATTTTTATTTTTTTTGGGTAAAATACTACTACAAAATTTTTATTGTAGTTAATATTTGATTATGTAGATATTTGTGGCCAAGGATATTGCTGTTGAGAGTAGAGATTCACAAGATGAACTTTGGGAGAGAATTTCAAGAGATGACTATATGAAGTATGCTGTCCAGGAGTGCTTCCACACCATTAAGCTAATCTTAGATGAAATATTGGAAGGCGAAGGAAGGATGTGGTAAGTTTATGTTTGAAGATAAGAATGCTATTTCTAATATGAGCTCCCATGTAATGAGCACATGTTTGAGCGTAGGGAAAACTTATATTGTACTTCTATCCCATCTTATCAGGGTTGAACAGGTGTACAAGGATATTCATGCAAGCATAGAGAAGAAGAGTATTCATGTTGATTATCAACTGAATAAGCTGCCACTTGTGATATCAAGAGTTACTGCATTAATGGGAATTCTGGTTTGTATTTCTTTATTGGTTCCTTGATGTAATTCTGGGTTTTATAAATGGATATGTTGTGTCTCTCATTACTAATTTGGTGAATAGAGTCTTGTTGCCTGTGCAAGAAGCATCAAGGTTGCTGAGGCGGACTCTTTTTTCCCATTGCTTTTTGTACTGGTTGACGTCTTGGGTAGATTGTTAGGCTCTTTGCTACCTTGTCAGATTCTGTCTCCTAATTCCTATAGCCTTACTTTGTTGTTCTAGATGTGTTATTTCTCCTAGATTTGTTTTCAAGCTACATATAGGTATCAGGGGACTTCTTTTCTGTTTTTTGTTAATGTTTCTTTCATCAACCCCTTATTGCTTGGATGTGGTATTGTTGTTTATAAAAGTATATTAGATATTAAGTTTCTAGTTGTTAAGACAATGCTGCCTAGCTATATAAGTTATGTCTTTTCGTTGCATCTGTGTACATGTATGCATATGACAATTCATTTAATTGTTATACCTAATCCTTCGCATTTAGGAACATAAAAGGGAAATGGGGTGGAGGGTTTTCTTCTTCAAATGGGTTGAGACTTTTGGTCTAAAAGTATGAAATCCCTTTTGGGAACTTGAACAGGGTTTTGTCCACTTTGTTTGGGCGAGTGATAGTTGTGTTACTTGTGTAACGTTTGGGAAGGCAGCTCTCTCAATTTTAATTTATCTTTCTGAGTTTTCTTTTCTTCTAATTACATAAAAGTTGATATTGTCGTATAGTTATTTGTTTGTGCGTTATTCTGGTATATCGATTTCTTTTTACTCAAAATATACCGCTTCGTTTTATATAATGCACAGAAAGAAGGGGAAACACCCGAACTGGAGAAAGGTGCAGTTAAGGCTGTTCAAGATCTTTATGACGTTGTGCACCATGACATCCTTTCTATGGACCTGAGGTCAGTTAAACATGTGTGGCGTACGGGTAGAGTTTCCATTGCTTGATTCTCCTCTACTTATCACTTTATTGGCTGCCAATTTTAGGGGAAACTATGAGACATGGAAATTGTTGTCAAATGCAAGGACAGAAGGCCGTCTATTTGCAAAGTTGAAGTGGCCCAAGGACCCTGAGTTGGTATGTTTGAGCAGATTACATGATCTCCTTAGTTGTCGGTTTAGGTTTAATGCTCAGTAGTATGTTGTGCTTGTGCTTCTTTTTAATTTATTGAGGATATGCAGAGAGCGCTAGTCAAAAGATTGTATTCGCTGTTAACCATTAAAGATTCGGCTGCCAATGTACCCAAAAATCTGGAGGCAAGACGCCGGCTGGAGTTCTTCACAAATTCCCTTTTCATGGAGATGCCTGCACCAAGGCCAGTCCGTGAGATGTTATCCTTCAGGTAATACATTATTCTTCTCCTTTGCTGTAAGATTGGTGTGCTTGATATACCCGCCTTTCTCATCTTTTTCTTCATGTGCATACAGTGTGTTTACTCCATATTATGCTGAGATCGTGCTTTATAGTATGGCTGAACTCCAGAAGAAAAATGAGGATGGAATATCGATATTATTTTATCTTCAAAAAATTTACCCAGGTAGTTTTTTGATTCCTTTAATTAGGAGCTTATTATTGTTTCTTTGTGCTTTATGAAGTAGTTGATGTGCTTATGTGCACAATTAAGTATCCTAAGTTGGTGTTAATTGTTTCTTCTTGTCATGGTCTGCTCAGGTGATTTTTTATAGTTTATTGTTAGATTTACTAGAGATTGAATTATTGAAAGAATCATCCTGGTCACATTTGTCTTAGAATATGGTGTTTTTTCCTTTCCCAGTTTCAAACCATATTTGTTTTATGCAGTATTTTATTTTCTATTTTTTTTATCTCCTGAGCCTCGTGCTCCATCTCAAGGGTTGATATCCCCCCTCCTCACCCCCATTCTTGTTCTTTTTCTGTCTCCGTCTCTTTTTGTACATCCTTGTTTGTTTCATTTAGATGTGTATTTCATTTGAACTATGGCTAATGTAATGTTTTTGTTAGTAGATGTTCTTGCAAGATTTTCTTCATTGTCTTGCATGATATATTGACATATCATTTTTCTTGGCAGATGAGTGGAAGAACTTTCTTGCCCGAATTGGCCGTGATGAAAATGCTCTTGACTCTGAACTTTTTGACAATCCCACTGATATCCTTGAGCTTCGGTTTTGGGCCTCTTACCGAGGTCAAACATTAGCCAGAACTGGTAAATACTTTTAATAAGCAATGTCTTTGGTTTCTTCTCTCTCTCCCTCTCTCCCCCACCCACAGAAATACATTTTTATTGTGTGAATTTTAATTTATTTTTTCTTTCATTGTTTATCAAAGAGTTTTTGTCTACAGCTTAATGTTTTTATACTGATTGATTTTCGTCCCATGAATCTGTTAATATTTTTTATTGGCTAGACATCGTTCTTGGCTTATATATTTAGTATAATTCCCTTCTAATATATATTTAATACCATTTAGTAACACCTATACGCTTGTCTTAGTGAATTCATGAGTTTCCCACTAAATTACTAAGTTGTGTGATCTGCAGTTCGTGGAATGATGTATTATAGGAAAGCTCTTATGCTTCAGACCTATTTGGAGAGAATAAATTCTGGAGGTTGGCAGCACATTTGTTATTATTATTTGTTCTGATTCAATTATTATTACTAGTATTAGTACCTAGCTTCTACTTCTACTGTTTCATTTTTTGTATTTTATCCTGCTGTTGGATCCATTTCTTTATCTGTTGGAAGTATCAGATGTAGAGGGTGCAATTTCCAGTAATGACGCAACTGATCCTCGAGCGTTCGAGTTATCACCTGAAGCACGTGCTCATGCTGACCTGAAGTTTACATATGTTGTAACATGTCAAATATATGGAAAACAGAAAGAAGGCCAAAAACCTGAGGCTGCAGATGTAGCAATGCTTATGGAAAGGTGAATTGTTACCTGAACTAATTATCAAAGGAACAGTGTCACCCTTCATTGTTTTTCACATTTTCAAATTCCATGTGTATGGCTTCTGCATTCCTATGGGGCATGTTGTGTGTGTGTTTTTGTGGGGTGGGAAGGGTAATGTTGTTATCGTTTGTTTATGCTAGCTTGCACAGTGCTCAATTCACTTGGTCTAACATTAGGGAATAGGTTGGTCAGTGTCAGATTGGATTGGTTCTTTATCTTCTCTTCTTTGAACAGTCTCCCAATTGTTGGACAGGAGTTTTAGGAGAGTTAGACCATCGTCCACTTTTTCCCCCTAAGAAGCACAAATTTTTATTAATAAACAATAAGAATGGTTGAGAATTAGATTCCTTCATTCTCTTTGGTCATTACTGTCTAAGAATTTCCAGGGCATCACTTTTTTGTTGATTGTTTCTGGAGTTTTTCATCTATTGTTCTTGTACTTATTGTGCATCTGTAATCTGCTTGTCCTTATCCTACCATTTTGGTTATTCTTTTTTATTTCCAATGAAGCTGTGTATTTTTGTTAGGTGTATGTTTATAAAATTCTACCTGACTTAATTTTCTTTACATAATTTTTCTATTTATTTTGTTGTTAGATATGAGGCTCTTCGGGTTGCTTTTATTGATGAAGTTGAGACTTTGAAGGATGGTAAAGTGCACAGAGAGTTCTACTCAAAACTCGTAAAGGCTGATATCAATGGGAAGGACAAGGTTCAATTTTTTTTATTTTGCCTTATGTAGCTCAGGTCCTCTTTTAGGATTCTAGGGGTTCAGTTATTGGGGATTTGCCTCTCTTTCTTTAGTTTTGTTTTTTGTTTTTGTTTTTCTCTTTTGGATTTATTGACTAGTTCGACCCATATGCATACGAAAAAAGCTTAAAGCCATATCTTTTGACTCTGGTGCCTCGAAAGAAGAAATCTGGAATTAGAGATAGAAGTGTCATTGTTTTTCAAGATCTGTGTTTAATTTGATTTTTTTAATGGATAAACTACTAATACTACATAGTATTATGTTTTGCATGTATGGAGGAAAAGCTCGGTTACTTATCCCTACTAATTTTTCTATATTTGGTAGTTCTTGGTTTGAGGGATGCTAGAATAGATATGCTTTAGAAAACGTGTTACCTCTTCACAATTTTGTTGACATTATGTTTCTTTTATGTTCACAATTACTTGGATTTCACAGGAAATCTACTCCATAAAATTGCCTGGAAATCCAAAACTTGGTGAAGGAAAACCGGAGAATCAAAACCATGCAATTGTATTTACACGTGGAAATGCAATTCAGACAATTGACATGAATCAGGTAACCAATTGTTTATCTTTTTTTCCACTTTTTCATGTCTGATATTTTGTGTTATTGTGTTGCTCTGCTAGAGATTTTTGGGTTAATGGTAAGAAACTCAGACCATGTTGGTGTCGGCTACCTGGTTTACATGATATATTTTGTGCAGTGCTTCCATCTTGGTAAAAGTTATAATCCAAAACAGAAGTGTTATTAACTCTGATTGTGGAAATATATTGTCGACTGTAATTGATTATTTGGAAAACAGAAGTGTTGTTAACTCTGATTGTGGATGAGTATAGTCAGGATCTTTCAATTGTGTTGCTTCTGTAGTTTGTAGTCCAGGTTGTTCACTATGCTGTATTGTTTTTTTTTAATTAATCATAGTGTATAATCTTTGTCCTCTTATAGGATAACTATTTTGAGGAAGCTTTGAAGATGAGAAACCTACTTGAAGAATTCCATTCTGATCATGGTATCCGACGTCCCACAATTCTTGGTGTCAGAGAGCATGTCTTTACAGGAAGGTAATTTTAAACTGTATCCTCTTATCTCTTACCTTAATGGAGTAAAATGTCTTATTTGTTTTAAATAGTAGTGTATATTTTGTGCAGTGTTTCTTCTTTAGCGTCATTCATGTCCAATCAGGAAACAAGCTTTGTAACTCTAGCTCAGCGTGTTCTTGCAAATCCTCTGAAGTAAGTCCATTGTATGATGCCAATGCATTTATCAGCGTCCCTGGGTCTATAAAATCTAGACTTGAAACTGACATCATATGCCATGTACAGGGTCCGTATGCATTATGGTCATCCTGATGTGTTTGATAGAGTGTTCCACCTAACTCGAGGTGGTATTAGCAAGGCTTCTCGTGTAATTAACATCAGTGAAGATATCTTTGCAGGTATGACTCTTGGTTGATAAATTGCTGTTGTATTTTTGTTCCCCATGTATTGTTTTTCTGCACTCTGTATACCTTAATGAAAATGAAAAATCCACTGAAACTTAATATTTTTCGTTAAAAAACCCAGAAAACAAGTTTTATTCTTAGGGCCTAAATGGGGATTATTGATAAATTTTGGGGCGTTAATTAAGGGCTAATGAACAACAAATTAAGGGATTAAAAATAAATAGAACAAAACTGACGATTTATTGCTAGCAAGTGTTTGATTTTAGGCTTACTACTAAAATCCCCTAAATTTATTAATTTGTCAAACAAAAATTATCGTTTCATCTTTTGTTTCTGTTTCTAAAGTTTTAGACTAACCCTGGGGCATTGTTTGATCACTTGGATCGCTTCTAGAGTGCTAATTGAGATGCTAGCTAGTTGAAGGAAAAGTTGGCGGCGTATGTGTCAATATAGGTATTCAAATTGTTTTTCAATGGATTTAATTCAAACCTCATTTGGTCTTGTTGTGCAGGATTCAACTCAACTTTACGCCAAGGAAATGTGACTCACCACGAGTATATTCAGGTAGGTTTCTTTTGTTTTTCTTTTCCTCATTTGAGACACAGGATGTGAGATTCTAATAACAATTTTCAGGTTGGCAAAGGACGAGATGTTGGGCTCAATCAAATTGCTGTATTTGAGGGAAAGGTTTCTGGTGGTAACGGTGAACAAGTTCTAAGTCGAGACGTATACAGGCTTGGGCAGCAGTTTGATTTTTTCCGGATGCTGTCATTTTATTATACCACCGTTGGCTACTATTTTTGTACAATGGTATATTGATTCTTGATTATGCCAATTCTCTTTTGTGCTTTTGCAATTTCTTCTGGTTAAACGAATTGACGGTCGAAATGCTCTGTTAATAAGCAAATGGTTTTTTTTTGTGTACAACAAAAATGTAACTCTTTGTCCAAAGTATGTACTTGTTTAATCTTGTTATTAAACAAGTTCTTCCTAACAGTTATCTTAGTTAACTCCAAGTGGAGCTTATTCTTTGAATATTGCTGTCTCTAGTTTGGCTTCAATAATAAACCACAATGCTTTTTTCATATCCATTGGTTTGGCACACAGATGCTATCATGCCAAAGTTCCATTATATTGTAAAAGGAATATTTGTATCTTATACAAAGTTCTCAAGTTTTTACGTTTTACTGCTTCATACTCATGTTTGCTGCCTTTTGAGCAATAGAATTGTTTTCAGTTGATACATATGAATTTAAGCTACTTGATTTTATATCTAACTAGTCTTGCTTTCTTTGCTTGTGCAGTTAACAGTGCTGATGGTATTTGTTTTTCTCTATGGAAAAGTATATTTGGTAGGTTCTGTCCCATGCTAAATTTTCTGTGCGTATGCAGTTAAATTTTCTGCACTGATATATGTGTGTATGTTGACTTCGACCCATGCATGTCTGTGTTTAAGTAAATTTTTTAAGTTTATATGCCATTGATGGTGGAGATCTGGTATTGTAAGAATCATTTTTAGGTTTGCATGACATAGGTTTCATAAAAAAAAATCAAAGCATGGCATAGTTAAGTTTCCTTGTTTTTTTTTTTTCTCCTTTTGTCTTATGCTTACCCTTTGAGTGTGTGTGCGTGCCTGTGGGTCACATGAACAGTGAACATTCTCAATTATTCTCATGAGACATGTTCTTGTTTTAGGCATTATCTGGGGTTGAATCAGAGTTGACGGACAGAGCTTTGGTGACAAAGAATACAGCGCTGACTGCTGCTCTTAATACCCAATTTCTCATCCAAATTGGTATCTTCACTGCTGTCCCGATGATTCTAGGCTTCATCTTGGAACAAGGTTTCCTGAGGGTAATCACACTATTCTAAGTGATCTAGCTTGCATATTCACATTAATCTATTGATTTTATGCATGCATTTTAAATCTGTTTTCCTAAAACCATAGCTGTGATACTAAATTTTATTAGTATGGGCAACGTTGTCGCTATTGTTGTGATCTACTACTCTCAAATGAAGTCATTATTAGCAGTACACATTTATTTAGGGGAAGTGATTTTCACACACCCTTTTTAGCTTCTCACACACCGCTTTTTATTTATGGCCATCGGATTGAATAAATCAAACGGAATCAATGGCCAGGATTAAACAGGGGTGTGTAAGAGGTTAAAAAAGGTGTGAAAATCACTTCCCTTATTTAGAACCCATTACGATAGGGATCTTGGTGGAGGTCCTATCTTTCAAGGTGCTTGAAAGTAGTTCAGCCTCCTGGATAGCGTGTTTTTATATTTTCAGAATATTCTGGTATGATAATTATATGTTGTTTCACAGAAAGTTTAGTTTCCACCTTGTTGACTATTGTCCAATTTTTCCATTGACTCCTGCTGCAGGCCATAGTCAGTTTTCTCACAATGCAGCTGCAGCTTTGTTCTGTCTACTTCACATTCTCCTTGGGTACAAAAACACATTATTTTGGCAGGACTATTCTTCATGGTGGTGCAAAGGTTTATTTTCCGGCTCTCCTTTTCCTGCTTGATTAATGTCTTTGGTAGATGGCATATCAATTTATGCTTATTTCTTTACAGTATCAAGCAACAGGCAGGGGATTTGTAGTTCGTCATATTAAATTTTCGGAGAACTACAGGCTCTACTCTCGCAGTCATTTTGTTAAAGGGTATGGTTCCTTGTCACTTTCTTTGTTATCTCTCCCCTTTTGTTTTAATGATATTTTGATTTCATGTTTATTAAGGCAATCCCTACCAATCTCAAAGATAATGCAGTTTCATATTTTTGTGTTCTATTTAACTCGTTTACTTTGTTGTTCTCGTCAGATTGGAAGTAGTGCTTTTGTTGGTCGTGTACCTTGCCTATGGCGATAATGATGGGAGTGCTCTAACATATATTCTTCTCACAGTGACCAGTTGGTTTATGGCGCTTTCTTGGCTCTTTGCTCCCTATTTGTTCAATCCATCTGGGTTTGAGTGGCAGAAGTAAGTTCTGTTTCATTTACATTCTTTAAAGTTTTTATTCTATTGTACTTCATCGGTTAACCCATTATACTATCCTTATAGGATTGTGGAGGATTTTCGAGATTGGACAAATTGGCTACTTTATAGAGGTGGAATTGGAGTTAAGGGTGAAGAAAGCTGGGAAGCTTGGTGGGAGGAAGAACTGGTAATACTTATGATGCAAGATGCCTCCTTGTTATCTTCAGTGATAACTTCTCTTTAAGCGCTGTCTAGACAATAATTAAGTTTTCAGTCTAGTGATGAAACTATATAATAAGAAAGCTTGTTATTTTACTTAACACCTGTGTTGTCAAACCAATTCTTGCTCGATATGTTCTTGAAAGAATCTGGTGGATGCCTGCCCTTACCCCAGGAGCATATGACCACCAAAGAATCAATAAATTAGGGTAGATTAATACAATTGATAACTCTGGAAAAAATGCCCACTCATATAACCCAGGAGATAAATTACATTACAAAAGGGGATTGGCAAGTTACCAATTCAGTGAGTTTGGTACATTTTCGAAATGGGAACCGTACTGATGAAAGTACCACGTCGCTAGGAGTTGGGTTTCACCAAGCAACCTGGTACCTGCACTTGTTGCGGAAACAGCCTCTTAGAGAAGGTTATGGCATGTCTTCCTGACCTAGACCCTTCTTATATTGGGTCATCATCTATTAAAACTGTTATGTTACAATGTTGTAGCCTATCTCAGTGAAATCGTGTGCTTTCATTGTTTTTTTATTTTTTTTGGTTGCACTATTGTGTTGTTTTTTGTATTCCCTTGTTTATGTTCCTGAGATTTCATCTGCAGGCACATATTCGGACTTTTGGCTCAAGGATTGCGGAGACAATTTTGAGTCTGAGATTCTTTATCTTTCAGTATGGCATTGTCTACAAGCTAGATGTGAAAGGAGACAGTACGTCATTGACGGTAACAGTTTATTTTATATTAATATGGGCTTTCCTTCTCATTCCTTCAAAATGCATCCTATTTTCCTATACTTTAACTGTTACACTTTGTTGTCTATCCCGGGTTCAGCAATTTCTGGGGCTGTATATAAGCTGATGCGTTTAACATTTTCTGATCTTTCATGCAAGTTTTTGTCCTAATATTTCATGTTTTACTGTAGGTGTATGGCCTCTCATGGGTTGTCCTGGCAGGGCTTATAGTCCTTTTCAAGGTGAAGACTAATAAGCGATAGCATCTATTTCGGCCAAAATTATGTGATGCAAGTCCTGTTTGTATGTAATTAATATTTTTTTTTGCTTTGGTTTCAAAGGTGTTCACCTTCAGCCAGAAGATATCTGTTAACTTCCAGCTTCTGCTGCGTTTCATTCAAGGTGTATCCTTCTTGTTGGCGCTTGCTGGTTTAGCAGTTGCAGTTAAATTTACAGATTTGTCAATTGGAGATGTTTTTGCTTCAATTTTAGCTTTTATACCCACTGGGTGGGGAATTCTTTCTGTAAGTCTCGTCATTTCCTGTTCTTTTCTTTTTCTTCGTACTAATCCCCTTCTTCTCTTTCATCTGACTTCGGTACCATTTATGTTGACGTTAATCTGTCTGATGTTCTCCAGATTGCTATAGCTTGGAAACCCCTGATGAAAAAGATTGGCTTGTGGAAGTCCATTCGTTCCATTGCCCTTCTATATGACGCTGGGATGGGGATGCTCATATTCATACCCATTGCATTATCCTCATGGTTCCCATTTGTATCGACATTCCAAACGCGGCTCATGTTCAACCAGGCTTTCAGCCGAGGGTTGGAGATCTCTCTCATCCTTGCTGGAAACAACCCCAACACCGGAATATAGTGACCGAGTTTTTTGTTCCCCTATGTATCATTGTAAGTAGCTTAATGTTTCCTGGCAAACTTGGGCGTAGCGTGTAATCTTTTTGGTTCTTTGATCTAGCTTGTCCCCTAATCATGTATCCGGAACTTCCATTTTCGAGACGTTGTAAATAGTTATGTATATCATCGATCATATTGTATCCCCATTCGGTTTAGTTGTTGCTCGTATGTCACGTTGGGTACGAGGAATGTATACTGGTGATTGTAGATACAGTTTTTAGTGGCCGATCTATTAGTGATTGTCGAGATTTTTGTGGCTTGAAGCACTTCGTGAACACTTTCGTTTTAAAATCTTGACTGCTTCATTTTTTGGATACTCTGGTATACATGAATGAACTCGAAACCTTGTTTATGAAGCAAATAATTTAAACCTATCGTTCTTGCCAATGTTGGAAGATGCCCCGAGTTTGAAATTTCCATCCTAATTTGATTAACGTTGTCCGTGTGCTCACCACGGGCAAAGGCGAAGAGGTCATTATCGAGGCAGTGGAGCTTGTGTGCTAGGGCAACCGTGCTTGAAATGACATTTTCACCCGTTCGCATGAGGCGCGCACGTGCGAAATTTAACAAAATTTTGATCAACACTTCAATTTGGATTGAGATTATTCTTAAAAGTTTTTTCACCACATGAATGATTAGACAAAGAAAATGATTTCCACTCATCTTTTAGTCTCTTACACTCTTTATATTTTGTTATTTAATTGAATAAATCGAATGAAAACGACGCCTAAGAAAAATAGTGTATTTATTATTTTCCTCGGTGCAATTTAACCGGTCGAAAAAGTAAGCAAATAGACAAGCTAGGAGCAATTTCCCTGAACCTGTCGTGACGCAAAAGCTGAATTTCTTAACCGTTTTCCTTCCTTAACAAAGAAGATGTTGATGGCGTTTTTCTTCCTCAGGAGAGAGAGAGAGAGAGAGAGAGAGAGAGATCCAAGGCTTTTGTGAATTGTGACAGGTGGAAAGATATGAGTGGTTGTCAAAGCTTTGTGATAAAAAAAGAAGGTAAACATCACAAGGACTCAATCGAAGCCACACATGATAAAAATATATTCGTCCAAAAAAAGATGCACTAAAAGTTGGGGGATGATCATGCAAACAAGCCCTTTGTGTAATACCAAGTTTACACACAACCTCATCGCTAAGCAAGGGTTGAGAGGAGATATATCTTCTTTGGGCCTCATCCTTTGTTTCAAATTCGGGCTTCATGTGCATGTATATGGGAGGGGAAGTAATTTTTCCTTTTGTGTTTTTCCCGAGATATCGCAGAAAGCGAGATTGAAAGTCACTAGACTAAATGTTTTGTTGCAAATTGGGTGATTTACAGGGTTCATGTGGTTGTATGTAGGAGGAGAACGCTTAATTCAAAGGTTAAGTTATAAATTTGGACTTCATGTCTCAATGAGATAATTAATATGAAAGCTATTATTGGCACTCTAAAAATTTATATTACACTAATTTCTTGTGCAAAATCAATAAAAAAGAGATAAGCAAGTAATAAATATTTCGACGTGACAATGCCCATTAATATTTATACTACTAAGAGAAATCGAATCTCACATCACATCCCCTTGATTTTAAAAGTTCAAATGTATACAACCAGTCTCTAAAAATTAAATAAGTGAAAGGCGAATGAAAAAAAAAAATATAAATATACAAAATGGGAATGTGAAAATTGTCACTCTAAATAGCCAATATTTTTTCTTCTCTTTTTCTTGCTTGAAATAAAAAAAAGATTTCTTGACACCCTGTCTAAATCAAACTTAGATAAGTAATACAAAACTATGCTATATTTGTTGTCAAAAATGTAACTCACAAAAATAAAGAAAAATAAAATATGCAATTTCCCTCCAGTGACCTACTCTGACGCCGGCCAGATCTCCCAATAACGCTCAGCCGACACGTGTCTATCGATCTGGGCCCTCCATTGCTAAAATTCTGATCGTACGGTCCACGGGCCGGAATCCCCCACTATAAATGCAAACCCACGCGCACCGCTGCGCCTCCTTACAACGGCTTCGATTCCATCGAGAGCTCTCACGATTTCTAGAGAGAGAAACAGAAATCAAATCATAAACAAGAAAAAAAAAAAGAAAATCAAAATTCTTCGAATTTTCCTTTATTTTTTGAATTATATTTTTTTTAAAAAGGAAAATTTTCAATCATTTCTTTGCGGGAGGTTTAAGATCGAGACGTTGGATTGAAATTAATCGGATTTCTAGGGTTTCGATCTCGGAATTTGGGGGTTTTTGTGCGATCTGATCGGCTGTTTTGATTGATCGGAATCGAATCGGTAACGGACGAGTTGTTTGAATTTTTGAGATTTGGGAATTAAGGGTTTGTGTTTGGAATTTCCTTCGTAATTGGGGGAAACGATGAACGATCAGTCACAGCTGATGAATCAAGCGCCGACGATGATGAGTTTGAACCAAGCTCAAGCGATGAGCCAACCGCTGCCGCAGATGATGAGTCAGCCGCAGCCGCAGATGATGGCGCCGTCGTCTCAGGCCATGGCGGTTCAGCAGCAGCAACAGCAGCAGCAATCTCAGTTGATGATGATGAAGAGTCAGTCTCAGCCGATGATGATGAATCGGAACTACAAGGCTTGGCCTCAGCCGCAGGCTCAGTTCGCCGCCCAAAAGCCGCCGCCGTCGAATCTTGGGCGCAACAATTGGAAAGGCAAGAAGGGCGGAGATAAGAGGAGAATGGACAAGAATGTCCCCAATTTGCCACTGAGTGGTCAGACCAGCGGAGGAGGTGGCGGAGGCGGAGGAGGATACATACCCCCTACGCTTCACGAGTTACAGTCCCAGAATCGAATGAAAGCCCGGAAATTTTACCCGAAAAAGAAGTTTAACAATAGGTTTGCGCCGTACGCCCCAAGGAACACGACGTCGTTTATTATTAGAGCGAAGAAGGCTGGCGGCATAGCCTCGTTGGTTTCGCCTTGTCCGGTGACTCCGGCTGTTCTGCCCACGCCCATGTTCTCGCCTTCAAGGGAGGTCTTGGGGGATATGGCGAAAGAGGAGTGGGGTGTTGATGGGTACGGGTCAATGAAAGGGTTGATTCGGCTTAGGTCACCTGGAAATGATGACGAGGAGGGTGGTGGTGGATCGAGTGAGAGCGATGTGGAGGAGCATGTGGAGGTGGAGAGGAGGTTGGACCATGATTTGAGTCGGTTCGAGATGGTGTACCCAAATTACAGTGGGGTTGAGTATAACAATGCTTTGGAGAATCGAGTAGATGATCAGGATACGCATATAGCTCAATTGGAGGAAGAGAATTTGACATTGAAGGAGAGGCTTTTCTTGATGGAGAGGGAGTTGGCGGATTTGAGGAGGAGGATGCAGTTCATTGAGAGGAGGTACCATGTGATGGGGGAGGTCAATGAAGAGGTGGTGGAAAATGGATCTGAAAATGATAGTGATGGAGGGTCGGACGCACCCCATATAGGTACGGAGGGTGAGAGCAATCCTGAGATGGTAGAGTATGTGTCGAGAGATGGAGGAAGTAGAAGTGTTGGGGCATTGGCTGAAAATGAAAGTGTTAGGGATGTTGATGTAGGGATGGAAGAATATGTATCTGATGAAATGATTTTGAAGGTAAATGAGGCGAAAGATGAAACAAGAAATGAGTTTGTAGGTAACGAAGAGATTGAGGAATTTAAGAGTGAGCTTACCCCTGAAGAAGTAATTGGAAATAAAAATGAGGTCGAAGATAAGACGGTGAAGGATGAAGTTGAGATCAAGAATGTGACTGAGTTAATGCAGGGTGACCTGAATGCAAAGAAGGATGAGGAAATGGGAATTGCGTGCCCAGAGAAGAGCATTGGCGACGGTGACTAATCTGTCCCGCGTTAATGTAAGTTGTTACTGAACAGATAAACATTACCCTTTCAGTTGTCGATCGTGAAACATCTGGATATATGCACTCTATGTAGATTCGCATTATATTTCATTTTTTCTTTGTATTTTCATTTTCAGCGTGTTGGTGGAAAAGAGAGGATGAACTGGTGGTGTTCTCAATTTTCTGCCCCATTCCGACCTAATAATATCAGTAGGGATTAGGTTGTAGGTTTTATGTCTCCTTGGGTTGGGGTGTTAGAGTTAGTTGTAAGGTTCAATCTGTTAAAGGATATGTCTCTGTATCGCTGCATGTACTTTGCTATAAAGTTTGAAATGGACCTGCACATTTGTTAGGGTTAATCCAATGCCTGTTATGTACCCAATGTTCAATTTCTTAATGTCATGCAAACCTTTTTTCGTTTAATGATTCTCCTTTTAGTTTCACAAGATATCTGTTATTTAAGTGTTAATTGAGTACTTAAAGCCTACAGAAATATTTGCACTTCTGTTTAATCAGCTGCGTTTGAGGTTATATGATATGTAGTCTTTTCTTCTACTAGATTACACTGATGTACTTGAATGCGTCAACTGACGTGTAGTAACTATGTCTTGGAGATTTTAATTCTGTATTTGCTATTCTTGACGGTGATCTAAAGAAAACTATTTTTCTATTCAACCTATACAGGCAAGACTGCTGATTATGTAATTGTAAATATTCACCTACACTTGAAATGTTGTGATTTAAGACAGGGTTGTCTCATAATTGTTTATAGATTTTGTGTGTGTGTGTGTGTATTACACAGGAACAATTTTTGTTGTCAAAACTTAGCATCTGTGGTTCACTTGTATTTTTGTATGGAAGTGGCTTACACTCCTTGCTTCAATCTTATGTATCGCCTGTGAGGGTGGTTCCAAATGCGCAGTTTGAATTCTCTAGCATCTTCGAAGAAGGTGAATGTGCACTTTTGCCCATTTTGAAGGTTAGTGCCTTGGAAATTCAAAATTTGGAGAAGCATTGATGCCGAAAACCAATACGAGTGGGAGTCTTCCACAGAACTTGATTGTTTGTTGATATTAAAGCTGCTTCATCTCTGTTCTTTTCAGTGGATGCATTACTTCGAATTCAACAATGCTACTCATTCAGGTTTCTCTAATTCACTCAATATTTCTTCGAGAGACTGCTCAGTTCTTTTTGCATCATGTTAATAATCACACCACTTCATTTTTGTCAAGTAATGTTCTGCAAATGGTTCTAAGGTACGAGAGGATGGCTTATCTGAGCAAAGCTCTTCCGTACTCAAATATCTCTGAGCATACAGATGTAGTGCATTTATGAAAACTTTTCACTCATCTGACGCGAGGGTCAAACTTTGGGTTGCATCTAGCTTGTTGATGGTAAAGCCCATTTGCTAGTACCTCATGGCACCTCTTAAGTCTTAGATAGATGGAAAATGCTCTACTCCTTTCACTATTCTTTGTATTTGAGAAACTCTTTTGTTCTCCGGTAAACTTTTTATCTGACATTATAAATTGTCCTCTGTTGTTCCTGTTTAGATGTTGGATATTTTCTTTTTCGCCATTAAATGAGTTCCTTGAAGCTTAGATTTTGCAGGCATCACTCATTCAGTGGGGTTTTGGTTTTGGTTGATCTTAACGGAAGTTGAAATCTTTTGTCCGTCCTATGCTGGGCAGATACCTTAAGGAAGCTGGGGAAAGCTCGTGGAATTGCTTGCTGTGAAATAATGCGCTCTTGCGATGGATGTTCTGTTCTCTGTTTCACTGGCAATATGAGAGTCGCGCGCGCCTTTACCTGCTCTCACTTTCTTGACGCATGCTTTTTTGTTGGAAAATGCAAATGTGAAGCTCAAATGGACCGACTGCAGACACCCACACATCAAAGCTGTCTTTTGTTCGGCCGAAAATTCCTTGGACTGGCTCTTCTCAGCATCAGACGTCACGTTGGTTTCTTCTTGTAGATTTTCATGTCAATAACGTTTATCAGGGCCATACCAGAAAATTACAGTTTTAATGTAATGTAGTTTTACTGTTTGCCAGAAAATTCGAGTTTTAATGTAATGTGAATTGTACTGTTTGCCTACAATGTTCATCAGCTGTGTGTTCTAGCAAGTGGAAAGCGCTTGCAATTCCTCGATTCAATTAGGGAAAAGTGCTGTTTTATAAATTTAGCATGATTCTGAAAACGAAATGGTTATCAAACGCCTCTAAGTTAATCAAAAACTCAATTCACCAAATTCCAGGGATGGTCCTCGGTTGGGGTTTCTAGCCTATGGCAACTGAGGTCGAGAAGCCAGTACAAACAAAGCTGCAGTCTTCTTGAAGCCTGCGAGTGTCAACAATGGAGTTTCGCTCTTTGGTTACTTCGAAACGCTCTAAATAGTATGCATGATGACACGAGATTACTTCAAATAAAATGTTCACATCGATCTTAGGATAAATGTTCAAAAATTAGAAATGAAACCAAAACCGAGTGATAATAATCTCGGCTCCTCAACCAGTTAAAGCTGCTCTTCATAGAAAGATTTCGGTTTTTGCCGGCATCCTTCTTAGCATGTTATGGGGAGATGAAGGGAGGCCGCCACGACAATATGGAGGTCGTAAAATGTAGACTCCAACTAAGCCGGTAATAATTTGAAGAGAATAAGGAGCACAACATCCTACTACTACGGCAGCACTGAGACACAAGGCCACAACTATAGGTGTAACCCTTGGATCCCTCCAACTCAGCAAAGATTGCACCCTCTCCCCTTGAACTGCTATGTCACCAAGCAGTGTCTGGATGTTCCATCCGATAGTCCGAAGTCGATCATATCTTCTTCTCAGAATCTCGTCGGTTCTTCTTGTTGGGAGCGGATCCAACTCTTCATCCAAAACATCTGGAAGTGCAGTGTGGATGTGTGACAGTTCGGTGTTTATGAAAGGAATTTGTTTAGACCTATTTCGGTGATTGCGAAACCCTACCCAAGCACAGTAGAACAATGCTAGGGCTAGAGTATAGCAAAGCGTCAAACCAGGCCAAAAAACCAAGAAAATTAACGCAGCCCAAGCCAGTCCGCTTATCCGGTAGTCAGTCCAACGGCATGCTTGATCAAACATTTTGAGGAGCCAGAGGGAACCATCCAACACTTTGACAATCCTGTCGAAATTGACTCTGGCTCTTCGAAGGCTCCACGAATGTGTCTTCATATCCAACACATAATCCACAACCTCTTTCCTTATGGGCGGCTCAGCATTGGCCAATGTCAACGCGATAGTGTCAGCCGCCTGTTGCTGTAATATAGATATCTGATCCACAGACAGTGGGAGAAGGTAATGCAATTTTGGCATCAGAGGCTTCGTATAGGTCCACAGCATGTTAAACATACTGTCAACCGAAAATCTCACCACCAATTGGATTTCACCCTTCTTGTCCAACCCAGAAGGCTGCAGAGCCATTAGTGGAAAAGAGTTTTTGTATATCCTGCCAGCTTCGAGAGTTGATAGCCGAATCTTTACCTTCCCAATAGGTAAATCCATAGCCCCGCCGGACTTATCCCAGCTTTGCAAGTGACCGTTGTTAAAAACTGCAACAGTAAGGACAGTACATGCATCATAAACATCCCAAGTGTATTGTTCATTCCACTTTGGATCATGACTATCGACAACCGTCCTTGTTCTCGCCCACTTCGGCCCATATTTAGCCACGCAGTACGCGTTAACAGGATTCTTAGGCTGCACTTTTTCCAGTCCAGAAGCGCTTATGATTCCCAGTTCTAGAACCCCAATTTTCGGATTCCACAATGCCTTTGCTGATGGCCTATAATCACTAATAGAGTGAGCAGGCTCATCAAGAACATGGTATCCGCCGTCCAAAGAGATCCTCATATGAATCTTACTAGCAAACTTCACCTTCCCCTCCAATTTTTCGATCATCTCAAGATTGTAAAAGCCAGCAGTAGCTGGTGCAGCATTATTCCTCTTTCCGACCTTGTCTAAAGGAATCGTGCAGCTACCTAACGTGAAACTTCCTTCCATATTATCCACCTTCTCCTCCACGCTCACAATCAAATTGAACTGGGAAGGTTCTGCCACAACAAACATCAAATCTTCGTTCCACACAGGATTTTCAGTCTTGGTTTTCGATACCCTAGTTCTCAAAACCCACCTCCCAACACTCGCTTTCACAAAAATCTCCTGCGACTGTCTGTTCTTGCCTCTGAGCATCAGGTCTAGAGCTTGAATCACATTAACTCTAAGGTACCAAATCTTATAGTTGTACACTTTCGCATACGTTTCTGAAACACCATAACCGCTTACTACTGAGGCCGTATCAGCATGAAAAGCTTTGCTATACTCATCATCAGCCTGCGTCCCCATCCAATAGACCAGCAACAATTCTGCTCCTTTTAACTCCTTTTCGTCCTTCAGCCTAACCCACTGCGAAGCGAATGGACTGTTCGGAAGACCTCTCGGTTGAGCATCATTAACAGCGAAATCAAACTTGCCAATCGTTCCATCTCCAACTACAGCAGCCTTGTCCTTCACGAAAATATCCACTCTGGTGCTCTGAAGTCTGTCTCTGTTGAAAGCAAACACTTGGTTATTGTTCTCCAAGTGGTGTGTCGTTCCCGTGTAGTTCCCTATCTTGACTTCAACGTAAGGGCGACATGCTGGCGGCAAACCTCTGACTTTCTCAACCTTCACATACAGATAGTGCATATGCTCCACCAAGTCTAAGGTGGTCGATGGGCCTGAGGTATTGGCTGCCTTGCCAGTGATTTTTGGCTTAATCTCCTTGAGGGAAAAATCTTCCTTCTTCAGCGCATTTTGCGAAGCCAACATTGTTCACACTGCAAGAACCATGAACTGGTTTAATCGATTATTCACAGATAAAAGGGAGCTGTTATTGGCACTCTAAAAACGTCATCTTGCATTCCTTCCTAGTGAAAAAACCAAGGAAGGAAAAGCACATGATGGTTTTTTAGTGCTAATAACAATTCCCCATATCAATTTCAGTATTCACATGTTTGGAATACAACCACATATCAAGTTCATAACAGATAAATATAAATTCTCAATACAGTCAAAGACAATAAGAAAAAAGAAAATCAATCTTTAGTGACAAATATATTTTCCAAATTTATCAGACATAGGAGCAGAAAGGTTATTACTTTCTCCAATTTAATCAAAACCCTTTAAGCAGTGTTAGAAATCAAAACCAAACAAATGAAAAACAATCGTGTACCGATATTTGGATGAAAAAAATTGTGAAAAGGTTTGTTTAAGCAAATAGAACACTTACCGGGTGCTCGAAGAACCCTCCGAAATTCCGAATTGTGGTTTTAAGAAAAAAGTGAGCAAAAGAAGTACAGCCTTGGAATTTAAAGAGTGATAACCAAAACAATCTAGGGTTTCAGAAGACAATAAAGTCGAAATCTAGTTGTGATTGAGTATGGAAGGTTTTGCCACGAGAATGAATGAATGAATTCAGGGAACTTTACTTTCCTTGATTACTTATGATCCAAGTAATCAAATCTGGGTTATTAAAGTCGAAATCTTAGTGTGATTGAGTAGCTTTTCCGTATTAATAATTAGTTGCTTCTAAGACACATTCATTAATTCTTAGAGCGCGGGAACGAGTATTGTGACCGTTATTCGATAAGATTGGGTTTTTATTGTGCCATGATATTTGGTGGGGGATTCTTTTGACGAAATATATTTTCTTTTTTTAGTACCTTTTCTTGTGAGAGAATTTTGCTGATTTGTTTGAAATCTTGATGAGATTTTCGGAGTAGGCTACAATGCTCGCAAGCATTGAATGCTCACACCGATCTTACCATTAAAAGGAGGGAGGAGGGAGGAGAGAGGGGGGGAAGGAGGGTGAGATCGGTGTGAGCATTCAATGCTTGCGAGCACTGTAGCCAATCCCGAGATTTTCATTTACTTTCTTTTTGCAAAATTGTTTTACTAAAACCGAAAAAAACGAAACAGAACATAGAAAGTACTCAACAAGTAATCCAAACCCTAGCGCTTAAATACCAAAAATACCAAAGCTCGACTAAAGAACGATAATCCATGGGAAGTGATTTACGACGCACAACTATTTTCTCGCCATGCACACTTCTATTTATTTTGGGCTTTTGTAATGAATAAATCAAAAGGGAATCGATAGACAGAAATAAAGCGTAGAAAGAGAAAAGGTGTGTGCGGAAATCATTCCACGTCAAATTTTTCAGACTGTAAACATGAATGAATTCTTCCTAGAGAGTGGAAAACATCTGGGATACAATTAATTCATAATTACATTTGATGTTACACAGGCAAAAAATAGCCAAGAAATATATGTCAAGACAATGCTAATATGTATGTTTTTTTTTTTCTCAGAGTTACAATCGAAATAATCTGGCTGTATCTTTCATATTTACCAACATATGGAGCCACCAGAAGCAAAAACCTATCTGTTCGGTTAGACCATCTTACTTCTGTTCCACACCATCTGTTCGTAAATACACGAAAATAATTTTTCTATACCCCCGTGTAATTCTGATCTTGTCATCGCTATACCTGCAGCATACAGTGAGTAGATATATGCATAAAAAAGGGACTCCAGCTAATCAAAATCTTGAGGAAAAAAGTACATGAATAACAAAATGAGATATCTTACAGTATCTCAAGTTCGAACTTGCTCTCTAGCTCTACAGGATACCCAAACTGACCACCGATGATGGCCGCATCATCCATTGTAAGATCATATGTTCTGCTGCCGGTTTTCCTGTCAATGTGATGGAGAATGTAAAAATCAGGCTTCCACAATACAGCAGTACTACCATTAATTCCAAGTAATGAGAAACTTACACGAATGAGCCAGTTATGGAGAATTTGAGTCCAAGTAAGACGTCAACCACAAACTTTATCTGTCCATCTTTCTTAACAATCTATTCACAGCATTAAATTTTTTGAGAGGAACAGAAGAGTAAAGAGAATTAAACAAATCTGTCGAAAATAGAAGCTATAAATTTTTTGCTTACTTGCTTTCCCATAAGACCATTGGCTGCATTCTCTAACCAACTATCTGTCTCTTCCTGCCACATGAGAGGCGTGTGAAAATTGTATGCAAAAAATTCTAAGTGGTTTAGTTCACACCAAATTTAAGTCTCTCAGTGCCTTTTCCACTTCCCACACCACTAGAATGTCGGTACAAGGCAACATAAAAACACTATGGCCAATTTATAAGCATGAGATTACCTGTGAACTCCATATCATTTCCCACTCTCCGTCTTGGAGTTCCGGATCACCCATATTCTGATTTAACGAGATAAACTCATCGATTGCCTGCGATAGAAGAAATAGGGTTGCAGAATTTTCCTAGGCATGCAACTTGAGAAAATTGAATTGGAAACATCTCACCTCTTTAACTCCTGTGCCCGTGGAGATGGTTGACAGCAATCTTTGCCTAGGTTCGGTTTTCTTTTGCAGCACAAATGTAGTTCCCTGCACTACAAAGATATTTATGGATATCCTTAGCTATAAGCAACTCATTTTTAAGATTTAAGCAATTAATTGTGACTATGTGTTAATATTATTGATGTGAAATGCAGCACAGAATGTGTTAAAATCTTTATACTGCTAAGCAATAAAGTGCCTATTACCTTATTTCCTCTTGAGATACGGAGGTTTCCAGATTCAGACAAGTATGTGGTATCCAACCAGCCCTTTGCCTCATCTCCGAGAAGTCTGAATGGAACTGGATATGGAACCTTAAACGGTAAAAATTTAAGAGAAAATGCTGCTTTGTCAAACCGAAAGAGGATTCGTTTCCCATCTTTTATTGATGCTGCCGCCTGCGTGAAAATAAAATATATAGAGAAAACATAAGTGAAAAGAAAATACTATGACAACATTCTTGACTAGAATCAAAGGAGGCTAAAGAAAACAACTGAATGGTAATTTTTTTGTGCTTCTGAAGAGATATATGTAATGATATTTAGGAGTTGGAGAGAGTGCAGTCGTACCTCTACTTTTAGCTCACCTATTGCATCAGAGAATTTGACGATATTTGATACGCGTGGATCATTTGTCTGAAGATATACCTCTTGAAATACGCTAAAGAAGTCAACCCCCACAAATGTCCTCTGCAAAATATTAGAAGCATGATTCAAACCAAATGCCACTTTCAAATTGTTTAAACAAAATTGGTTTCAATAAAAGATCCATACCTTTACATATACAATGCATTACATGTGTTCATCTGCCAAATATATAGCTAGGATGATGATTTCAAGTTTGTAAGGAAATCCAAAACTTAGTGCAAAATAAACCAAGTTTTTTGCAATTTTCAAATTTGTGATAACAGTTTACAGGAATGCACAACAAATAACAATTCGGTTATTCGGTTATTCGGATGAATGATTTGAAAGAAATTAAACAGACCATCAATAGCTTTAGTTGATAAGGTCATACTTGGATTGGAGAGGCAGTTCCAGGTCTTGTAGTAAACATCAATTGCCAGCGCCCTTCAATTAAACTAGAACTTGTCTGCATACATACAAAACATACAAATTCCATAATTCCTATAAATAAATTTAATGAGACCCTTTATAAAGCATACAGGGAAATATATATGCACAAATATATATAAACCAATTACAAACTTTAAATAAAAAATAAAACCGAAGAGAAACAAAAAAAAAGACTAACCTTAATTTGTATACAACGTATTATCAGTTTAGCGTCCCTCAGTCCTATTTTTTATTAAGGTTTTATTTATGCGTATTTCTCAAAAGTACATATATATGCATCGATCATAACTGGTTGGAAATAATAACAACGATAACGAACCGGGTCACGAACGCCTTGTAAACCTTCAAGAGCCTTCACAGCATTTTGAACATCCTGCAAAAGCATTAGCAATTCCCATTCAATCAAATTTTGTTCGATTTTTTCTCAGAAATATAACATGATATTTTTCAAAAAGTGAAAAAAGAGAGGAGAAGTGTTACAGTGAGTTGCTGAGGAGAAGCAGAGCGGCCTCGGCCTTGGATTCCGATGAGGGCTTCGACGAGAGAGTTCTCTTCACCCGTAAACGAAACTTCTTCTTGGGTCAATACTTTCGTCAACGACTTAGTACGGCCTGCACTTGAAGCTGCAGAGTTTCTGAAGAAGGGAAGAGTTGTTGGTGATGGTGAGAATGTGGGTTTTTGGCGCCAAAAATGGAAGCTTCTCAGGTTTGTTAGATTCGCTGCTGCTGCTGCTGCCGCCATTGGTGACCAAAGATTGAAGAAGCAGAGGCTGAGAGGCTCATGAGTGTAAGCCCGCTAATATCTTCTGTCTCTTGCCACGTGGCAGGTTATCCATCAGACACGTCCAAACTGATATACCGTGGATCTATCTATCTATGTGTCTGCTGTTTACTTTTGTTTGATGAATTGGCGCCATATATTACATTCTTGTTATTTTTAGTTGAAAATTTGGCTAAAATCCAGAAATTATGTTTAATTAACCACCACGGTGTGGCTCAGTGGTTGAAGTGAATTTCAAGCCCGTATTTCACATTGCTAGTCCTAGGTTCGATTCTTGACGTTAGTGAATTACACGATGGTGGCCAGAGGAGAATGAAATGCCTCTGTAAGTCTTTTTGGCCTCCGAAAAAATGGATTGCAGTAACTTGACCACCAGCTGATTTCTTTTTTAATAGAGAAAAAAAATTATGTTTAATTGAATTTGGGTTGGATGCTTTAACAGTATAGAAAGTAAAATAGATCACAATTTGATTGAATTGATTTTAGGTTAAATACTCCTAAGTAACAAATTTGGTCTTCTAAAGAAGGGAAAAGCTACTTTTAACAATTACATAATTACACAGAGGTCCAATTACATATAGAGCACAATGGATCTCCCCAATCAAAAAGAGCCCAAAAAAAAAAAACCAAAAATAAACAACCCTAGCTGCAGGCCGCTATTACCGCCGCCGCCTGAACTCCACACGACGATCAACACGATCCGAGAACCCCATAGAAGACGAAAAAGGCCGCATCGTCCTCCAAGGAGCACCACAACGATCGCCGCCACGAAACAAAGGAAGCCCACGGGAAGAATCCCAGGAGCAACAGAGCCAACAAGGGCGAACACCGGGAAGGACCAACAAGGGCCAACAAGGGTGGTGGTGTGGACATCCGAGCCAAAGCTCTACACACCCTACCATAGATCCGCGACAAATCGCGGTGAACACAGGCGGTAGCCGATCTAAATTGAGGTTAGATTGAAAGATGATTTAGCCAAAGGATGAATAACAAGTTTTGAGTCAACCCGTTAACCTGATAAAAAAATAATAAGCTTTGGGTCAATCCGTTAACGAGTCGGGTCGTTATCGGGTCACTCGTTAAAGTAATTAGTGTGACACGTAAACAACATAAACACGACCCTTTTGCCAGGTCACACTATGTAGTATTTGAAAGACAGAATGCGTTTTTATATTTTGAAGTAATATTTATGTGGTAATGTGGTATGTAGATACTGCATGTTTAGTAATTTAATATTATGCTTTTCACTTGATTATTTATTAAAATAAAATACAACGAGAAGAATAGCGTTCCAACTACGCCTTAAGTTTCCGGCCATATGCATTTTTTCCTTTTTTTAGGATTTTCTTATAATCAGTTTAAGTAGTTTTAATTCTCTTTATTTCACGTTCATTGATGTGTTGCAAATAGGAATGTATCATTGTAATTATTATATAGAATGGAATACACTGATCAATGTGTGACTTTTGAACCAATAACTAAATTCTACTCTTGCAACCTTCACTTTTTCAGCAACCTTCACTTTTTCAAAACATGGTGCAAAATCTATAAACTATATTTTCCTTAACGGGTTTGACACAACACAATCAGTTAAGATAACGGGTATTACACGAAAACGATACGAACACGACAAACACGACTCTTTTGCCAGGTCTAGAATGGACCAAGGGGGATGGAGGAAACGGGTGATCGGGATTTAGGGCTCAAGATGGTTAATTGTAAGGCAAGAAGAGTAGCCAGATGGGAAGATCTGGACGGGAACAGAATGAGGAAAATTGCAGACTACAGGAAGAGAAAGGAAAGAAGAAGACAAAAGAAAAGCATGGGACTGCCACCGACCCTGGCCACAGCTAGGGCCGGCGGCGACGCGGATTGACGAAAATGAAGATCACTCACACATTCGACAATAGTAATACAATGTGATACGCGACAGTTAAATCACACCAAAAAATTTGTCTGCATTTGATTGTTTGCATAATCTTATCTTATGAGTAGTTGAGTACTCTATAAACCACTAGTGATTTGTCCCTGACTATGTCTTTACTTCCTTGTGGTGCATTTGGACGAGGGAATTTAAAGTTCTATAGAACTTGTGCTAAAATATGATGCAAAAATTAAATGAAGGGACTTGAAATGACTAGATCTAATACATTTGAAAGAACTTTCATATGACACCTTTGTTTAGTGTTTTTGTAGTGTTCTAATAGCAGCTTTATAGTTTGAGTAGTTTATTGCTAATGTTTTTGTTATACATTTTTAACAATCGAGTCCAAAATCCCTCTGTACTTTAAAGTCACTCGTCCAAACATAGCATTAGAGAATTATAACTATTCAACATTCTTGGTGCATCCGCAGCTTAATGATTGTATATATCACGGAAATTTAGCAAAATTCCTTGAATTATTGTGAAATCCTTAATGCTTTCCAAATGTTTTACTTTGATTCATTGCCTCACATTTTTCATGGTACAAGTTTATATGATTGCAACCCAATAATCAGAAATCGTACAGCTTTGTCAATTTCTGATTGGCAAAACATTTAGTGCACTAATTAATCTATGAACTGGGGTTTATGCAATTTCCATGTAGCTGCTTGTACTTTGGCTATTAATAGAACTTGAAATTTCTCTCTTGATTCTTGGCCTACACTAAACAATCATCACTAGGATTTCTCAAACTATTTATTTCCCCTCTTGTAAAAGCTTTCATATAAGTACCATGAAAAATAGATCTATAGACTATAATAGCTTATTTTTGCTCATAAATGTATTCATGTTGTGTTTAGCTGTTAAGTCCGATCTTACTGCAGATTTCTATAAGCAGACATGTCCAGATCTTTTCAAAATAGTCAGGAAAGAGGTTAAAGATGCTATAAAGAACGAAATGCGAATGGCAGCTTCGTTGCTTCGGCTTCACTTTCTCGATTGCTTTGTGAATGTGAGTTCAGAAAATTCTGACAATATATTTTTTTTACATGCCTTTTATGATTTCATCCGAATCATATTTTCACGTCATTTGACCTTAGGGCTGTGATGCATCCATTCTATTGGATGGACGTAACAGTGAGAAATTTGCCACTTCAAATTTGAACTCGGCAAGAGGATTTGAAGTGGTAGACGAAGTCAAAAATGCTGTGGAGAGTGCATGTAATGGACTTGTATCTTGTGCGGATATATAAGCCCTAATCGCCCGAGATTCTGTACTCTTGGTAATTCATCTTTCGTTTGTCAAATTAGTAAAGTAATGGGTTATAGATGCTAACGCAACGTGACAAAGAGAAGGTATCAAACTCATTACTATGTAGAAATTTACTAAAGAATATGAGAAAACCTGAAACAAACCCTAGCTAGCACACTAATATGTTTATATAATGCCTTTTGGTACTAGAATTTTTAGGAGTTCAAATTGAAAACAAATTTAAGATATAACAAAATATCAAAAATATCCTAACATATTAAACTGCTGATAAAACATAGTAAATGACAAAATTCAGTGAGTTATGTGCTGGAATCGAACACGGAGTCAAAATTTGCACAAGGGCTTTTGATGTCTGATACGCGCCTTTCAATTTGATCTTTCATTCACTCTGCCATCTAATTCACATCAGATGCAACTAGCTCAAGTGAAAAATAATAGGTCAGCTATTGTTTTGTGGAAAAAGAGCACGTCATATTTAATTTAATGTGGCAAAGGCTATTAGACAACACCATTTATAGTGAAATACGGATAAATGTTAGAGGCTCGAGATTCATATAATTAGTATATAGAAGAACAGACGATAGATGAATCTAAGGGCAGACAATGTGCAGAGTGGAGGACCGTCGTGGAAGGTTTTATTGGGAAGAAGGGATGGACTGGTGCCACATCAAAGAGGAGCTAATCTTGCTATTCCTTCTCAATATGACACATTGGAGACAATAATTTCAAAATTTGGCAATATTGGACTCAATGTCACAGATGTGGTCTCCTTGTCAGGTACATAACAAAAAAGAACCTATATAATTATCAGGAATATGGTTGCAATTTCTATCTTTGCTAATATATATTAGAAACGACTGAGATTATTGTTTGTGTTGGCGTGCTTGTATGCATTTTGCATTTGTGCAAGGGATATCACAAAGGAAATGAGGAGTCCTAAAAAAAAATTCTATATATTGGGAGTCAAACTTGATTGATATATACGAAATTTCTGCAATGATACGTATTATGTAGTGATACGACTAATGAATGGCTTAAATCATTTCAAGTTTAAAAAATGTTGTATCATGTAATGATCCTAAACCGTTCATTGGTTCTATTACTGCTTAATACGTATCATTGCAGCCAAACACTGATATATATCAAAGGCATACCAGTTTAAGTTGTACTATGTATTAAAAATCTATATATAAACTTATCCTTATATCTAAAATATATTACCCGGTCCCTATCCTCCTTGTGTACTTATATATTCATTTTGATCATCATGTGTGTACGTAGGTGCCCATACAATTGGACGAGCAAGGTGTGCCACTTTCAGCAAAAGATTGTGGAACTTCTTGAACACTGGAGGTCCAGATAGTACAATGGAAAAAACCATGCTATCTGATTTGCAACATGTATGTCTTGTGAATGGCGATGACAACGAAGTAACGGAGCTTGATCGGAATTCGAATGATCTATTTGACAACCATTACTTCCAGAACTTGCTCGATGGAAAGGGTCTTCTTCGTTCTGACCAAATTCTATTTAGTAGTGATGAATCCGTTTCAATGATGACCAGAAACCTTGTTGACAGCTACAGAAGAAACCCTAAGCTTTTCTTTGATGACTTTGTTAAGTCCATGATCAAGATGGGAAATATTATAGTCCACTAACTGGTTCGAGTGGACAAATTCGGAAGAATTGCAGAGCGGTTAATTCATATTAATTGTGATGAACTCCATTGAGTATACACAAAAAGCTAAGTGTGTGCGCACGCACACATATATATATAAATATATGTATGATAAATTAAGGAAAAAAAACCAATATAGAGTACTCTTCGTCCATAAATTAGAATGTCAAACACCATAAATATACTATGTGACCTCTGCTTGTTGATAAATAAGAGAAGTGGAGCATGAATGAACATGCATTTGGTACTCTTGATATACAGTCCCCTTGCCTTTTGGAAGTAACTTAATATATATGGCAAGGAGGAATGCTCGGCTCTCACCCAAGAGATCTAAGTTCAAGTCTAAGCAAGAAGCCACTATTAGTAATGATATTGTACTAAATCATACCCAAGTCCAATATCGGGTTCATTAGCCCGAATGATCCTATCTAGGTGTTCAATTTTATCTTACGAGGTATCAGTATTATTAGGAGCTATAGTGAACCAATTCTTCTATATTGTAGATTGTTGTTACACTTAAATTTTCGATGTGAGATTATGCCAATGTACATCCATGACTTAATAAGTACTAGTGTACAAGTTTGGTCATGAAAGATAAACATACACCAATTATGATAATTGAAGCTTGAATAAATTTGGTGCTCAACTAATTAATGTTTAATTTCGTGAAGTTGCTAGTAGTCTCCAACATGTTTGTCTTTTGTATCCATTGGAGGAAATAGGGGAAAGAAAAAGAAGAAGAGACAAAATGACAATGTAGTGCCTTTAGACATGGCACTCTGTGAGTTGCTTCACCAAAATGTCAATTCTTATCAACAGGGATAAAGATGCTTTCAAATTCCAACTTAACATTTTTTCACACCATTACTTAGAAGTCACTATGATCAAGTGAATAAGTTTAATTTTAAGTTGGTCAAATTGCATGCTAAGCTTAGTTTTATTCTTAAAAAGTTCTTAATGCATGCATAATTTAATCATGCGCGCGCCCAAGTGGTAGCAAAAAGGCTTTTGGCTTTCTGTAGGCATGCACTATATAGTATATAGTATGCTTTGCCAATCTTCTGTCGTTCATGAACTTGCATATATAGAAATCAAATTCTTATATTATAAGCACAACTGAGAGGCCACCACTCTTTCAGTTATCTGCATTGCATGTCGGCAATATTAAATGCACTAATTTGTTGAGATTATGCTAATTAATATCATTCTCACACTCTCAGTGCAGTTTTCTGAGTTCATGAGCTAGGCAACTAAGCAGTCAAGCACTGGGTGCTGCCGCCATACATCATAAGCACTAGCTATCTAGTTTTAAAGTAGATAAACAAATTATACACTACTCTCTAGTTGATTAAAAAATTAATGTTTTCCGCATATCGTGGCTATAAATGGAGTTTAAGGAATGTCTAATACAACTTAAGTAGCCCTTAATCATATTCATTAGCATTAAGTGTGTCATTCCTTAAGTAACCATGACAAGGTCATCGATTAGTTTTAGCCGTCGTTACTCTTTGGTAATGATCACGTTCTTTGCCTTGTGTTTCATTGCGAAGGCCCAGTTAAGTACAGATTTCTACAAGGCAACATGTCCGGATCTTTTCAAAATTGTCCGAAGAGAGGTTCAGAATGCTATCAAGTCTGAAATGCGAATGGCTGCTTCTTTGCTTCGGCTTCACTTCCATGACTGCTTTGTCAATGTGAGTTTTTAAAGTTCCGTTTGATAATGATTTTGTTTTTAGTTCTCATACTGAATTTTATTTATGCATGCATGCTGCATGCATCACAATTTTTATCTGCAGCTCATATGTGTTTAAGGCCTCCCAATTTTAAATGATCTCCCTTTCATGCACACGTGTAGGGTTGTGATGCGTCACTACTGCTGGATGGAACTGATAGTGAGAAGGCTGCCCGACCAAATGCGAATTCAGCAAGAGGGTTTGAAGTTGTTGACAGAATCAAGAGCTCTGTGGAGAGCTCATGTAGTGGAGTTGTGTCGTGTGCTGATATACTAGCCATAGCTGCCAGAGATTCTGTGCTCTTAGTAAGTTAATTAACATTATGTTTATTATCTATTGGGGGTCATGTCATAAGAAATTAAACAATATAATGCATGCATGCCATTATTAATGAGAAGCTAATTAGATCCTTGTTTAAACATGCATGTTATATATGTATACTAACATTACCATATTTTGCAGAGTGGAGGAACTTCATGGAAAGTTCTACTTGGAAGAAGAGATGGTCTAGTGGCAAATCAGACAGGAGCAAATAATGGACTTCCTGGACCATTTGAAGACCTAGATAGCATCATTTCCAAGTTTGCCGATGTAGGCCTAAATGTCAAAGACGTTGCGTCCTTATCGGGTACATATATATGCTTGCTGGTGATTTCAACACTTATTTTAGTCTCATGCACTTCTCTTCTGCGTGCAGAAGAAAATATAAAATATTCAGTTTTGAGTGTGTGTGACTAAATTGACGTGTCAAAATTACCACCCTTTATGCTAGCAGAATAATATCTTTAGCGGCCTTAGTCTTTAGTCCCGTTTCTTGGCTACAACTGAACTGGATCAGATGGAGTCCGACCCCATCCAATAAAACCTTTGGGAAGGAGAATTGTTTTTTCTTCTCTAATATGCATGTCATAGAATTGTTCAATTTAATCAATCAAGTCCTACTATTGTTAAACTCGTCAAACACGAGATGTTCGAGCGAGTTAGTTCATTTTAATTGGCCACAAGCAAGGGAATTAATGTTGATGTTACATCTAATGGCCACTACTGAATAAGGTTCTTTAGATTTTGTCATGTTCTTCATTATGAGCCAAGATATGTTTTATATAATATAATCTACCAAATACCAATTGATTAATCCGTTAATGGGTTTTATGTGTAGGAGCTCATACAATTGGGTTGGCAAGGTGTGCCACTTTCAGCGGTAGACTCTTCAACTTCTTAGGAACAGGTGCTCCTGACAGTACATTGGAACAAAGCATGTTAACTGATCTACAAAATCTGTGTCCCCTGACCGGCGATGGAAGCAATACCGCGCCTTTTGATCGGAACTCAGCTGATCTATTTGACAACCATTACTTTCAGAACTTGATTAACGGGAAGGGCCTCCTTAGGTCAGATCAAATTATATTTTCTAGTGATGCAGCTGTGACATCAGGCACCAAAAGTTTGGTCCAAAGCTACAACTCAAATCTCAATCTTTTCTTCGCTGATTTTGCTGATTCTATGATCAAGATGGGGAATGTGAGTCCTCTTACTGGGTCTGCTGGAGAGATCAGAAAGAACTGCAGGGCTGTTAATGCATGAACATATGTATAGCTAGCAGTGGACTATCATTTTGCAAAATTAATGTCCTCCTAATTGCCGTAATGCTTTGGGAATCTTTTATGTACACTGTATGTGGAATGAATGAATACAATGGATTCCTTTTATTTTCTTTTGAACAATGAATGTCGTAACTCTTATAGATGTATGTGTTGTGGCCTATTTTACTAAAGGCAGAGAGAGGGTGCAGCGGCAGAGAGAAAAGAGCGAGAAGAAAGGGCTCATGGAAATTGTAATAGTTTCCCATGTGTCAGTGTCTTTATTTATATTAAACTACAAGGAGAGAGAAACTTGCTCTTCAAGTAATACAAAGTTTAATAGGAAAGAATCACCAGCTGCAGAGAGTAAAGAGCGAGAAGAAAAGGCTAATGGAAATTGTAGTAGTTTCCTATGTGCCAGTGTCTTTATTTATAGTAAATCACAAGGAGAGAGAAACTTGCTCTCCAAGTAATACAAAGTCTAATAGGAAAGAATTACTAAATTACATAGGAATCCTAAACCATATCTACCTAAAATTTATATAATTACACTATGTCAATATTAATTGTAACAGTATGAGTTTAAAAGTTGTAAATTATTGTTAACATTTTTTGTCAAAAATGAGATAGTATTTTTGCCTGGGCATTAAGGTAGATTTTGTAAGTCATTCACAAGTGGACTTACCATTAATTAAGTCAAAGTGTTTCTTACTCAACTTTTAAGCTGGAAAACATAAAATCAATAAGAAAATGCTGGCGGACCAAAACGGAGTTCCGTTGGCAAGTACATCTCCTGAATGTTCTGTATGAATTTTCAGAATCTTAAGGTTTAGTGAGAAAACCACGAAGATACGTTTTATGATATTTTTGCAGAATTTTGAAAAAAAACAATTAAAACCGTGAGTTATATAGCTCATATTAATTTGTGAAAAATGCGAATGGAAGTTTTTGGAAAGTCTTTTGCATTGCAAGGAAAATTGTATAAGTCTTATAGAAGTGATCTTATCATTTATTGAGTCAAATAAGCCTTTTTATTGAAATTTAAGCAATTTGTGAATATGGTAAAAAAAATATTATTAGTAATTTAGAAGCTCTAAGTACTTTATATTAAACTCTTACGCTTGACAACTAAATAATAAATAAATATACAAGCGGGTTCAGAGCATAGCAAGAAGGTAATTTCGTTGATATAATGACATTTTTTTAATGTCCTTCATGATCTATATGAAGCTTTTATTATGGCAAAAGTAACACAAAAATAGGTTTTATGATGGCATCTTCGTAGAAAGTCGCAAAACGGATTAAAACCTGCCAGTAATATTGCAGCCAATTTTTGTGAAATAAGAAACCTTTTAGTTTTGACAAGATCATTTATGAAACGCGGTAAGAAAAATATTATAAGCCACTATTTATTGAGTCACTTAAATATTTTTTTTTGAGTATTTATGCTCGAAAACTAAAAACTAAATTAAAAACACTAGCAAAACCCATGACATAATTAGAATGTATAAGCATCAAATAAGTGAGTGACTATGACATATTAGAATGTATAGCCAGATTGCATATATATAATATGCATATACCGACCCAAGTCTCTGCATTTAGAACTCGTGCATTTATCTGCATTTTAAAAAATCTAAACCAACCAAACAATCCGATGGCTTAAAGTAAGCCACATCCAATTCACAACATTTAGATTTATTAAATGTTTTTTCTTTTCAAATCTGACGTTTCTGATTCCGTTATCCCTTCTATTTCTATCTCCGCTAGTTTTCTTCCATCTCCGTTTATGTTTTCTCCTCTGTTCTCTTCTTGTAACAAATATTTCTATTCAGTTTCTTCATTTTTGTTAACAGGTCTTGATAAATCATCCATTCCTTGATCTTTTTCTTCCATGAGTAACAATTTTGATTTTTTTATCTGATTGTGTTATTTCTCTTTAGGCATACACTAAAAAAGATGAGAAATCTTCTCGAAATTTGACTCTTAATGAGAAAGAAGTATGAAAGCTATATAATTTTTCCAATTTGTAATTCAAAACTCTAGATTTGAGGGATTGGTGGACGGTGATGAGAATTTGAAATAAAAAACAAAAAAGAAGGCGGCACACAAATCAAATTGTTGGAGGCAACATTCAATGAAAGCAATTTTAGAGCAAACGAATAGGCTTCCTCGTGGGATTAATGGGTTGTTCGTGAAGAGGTGGAGAGATCTGGAGGGGCTATTCGTAAGTGGGAGGAGGTCAGGAGACCGAGACAGTTAACGTCAATTTTAAGAAAATATTACTAATTTACCCTCTAGCCTAATGTGGCTTACTTTAAGTTGTTGGATCATTCGAGTAGTTTAAATTTTTTGAAATACGAGTAAATGCACGAGTTCTAAATGTAGAGATTCGGGATCCATAAACTAATACCTTCTACTTGAGAATTGAAACCTTGTCTAGCTAATAGTTTCAAAGATTTTGGTCACGTCCCTCCTTTTGTTAATTTGTTTTGGATTAGATGTTCACATTATAATATAAATTAGGTTATTCACATGTTTAGTTCAACAACCCACGCATAAGTAGTGTGTTGAAAGGTTGATCCTACAACAAAATGTGCTATAAGGCGCTGATTTGAGGGCACCATTCCTGCTCAGTGGCTTTGTAAACTCGAGTGTCACCGTTGTCTAAATTTGGGGCTTTTAACCTTTGTAACACTGTTCATTGGAGTCAACTATAACGATTTTGGCACCATAGACATTAGGAATTAATTTGTTTTTCAACTTAATACTAATTTTATTGTTTTTATTTTCAGTTTTCCTCTCATTTTTTTCTGTCGTCATTAGGTACACTGTTCCACAGATATTTTTATTGAACCAAAAACAGCTGAGAAGAACTCTCAACTAACTCGAAAGAGTTAAATGTTTGATTGCGGTTTTATCCCTCTTTTTCGAAAATTTGGAGGCATCCATGCCATTTCCATTATGTCATTAATGATCATTGGTCCTTGCATGAAAATTCAGCAGAAAATGAAATAATTATTTTATATGATTTGATTATAACAGTTTCAAATGCCGTAAAAAAAAAAAACTATTTTTGTCATTTTCTTTAAAACTTGGATGCATGCATGCATGCTAGTTTTTCATCATATGTCATGAATTACTATTGGCTCCTAGCTAGCTTAGATGAAAATTCAGCTGAAACCCTCATCAAATATGCTCAGAATATTCAACTAGGCAACTAATTAAAGTTTTTTTAATTAATTTATATTATCCTTATAACGACATAAGGATTATTATGGGTTAAGCTAACACATTGCACATCTGGATAAAGCTAGTAGTCGGCCCTCTAGAAACCAAATCTTAGAGCATCTCCAAAGGAATTTGCAAAATTTTTTGTCATTTGCTAACTCATTTGGCACTTTTATGCTATTTTAAAAAATTTTCATTTCAACCCACTCTTCAAATTTGATCTTTTACTTTAAAATATTAATATTTTATGAAGTCATCTTATCTTGTGGGGCCCAAATTTTATTGTCAAATTCTTTACTAACCAATATTTTTGAATAAAATATATTTAAAAGGTTCGTTGCTAATTTTTTAATTTGAAAATTTGATTTTAGCCAATTTTGATAGACAAAATTTAAAGTGATGAGTCATATTAGGGTTTAGACAAAATTTGAGTAAATTATTTATACCTATTTTACCCTTCACAATTACTAGGCATACAATTTGCTTGTCATTTATTATATGCTTTTGATTCTCTTGTGTTTAATGTTTTTTTTACGTTTTTTTTTAAATATTTTTTTATATTGTTTACATCAAACCCATTTTACCCCCTTGTAAGTAATGCACCACCACAGCACATTAATACCAATTTTTGTGCTTCATTTACCATTATTGTAGACATTATTTTTATTTTGGATTGTTTGGTTTAAAGTTTGAATTTGTTTTTGTCAAACACATGGAAGGATCGAGCACCCATGATCTTTTATGCCATGATTAGCCTCTTGTCATAAGCATACGCGTGTGCAATTAACTATTTTTTAATTTAAAAATTAAGTTTTATTTTTGTTTTAGATCTAATACATATTTTTTAATAAAGAAATTTAAAAAAAAAGGAAGAATAATTAACCACCCACATTCATTTAAAATATGTAAAATTATCATTTTGTCCTTATTTTGTTTGGGTAGTTGTTTATTATTCTTCTTTATCAAAATGAAGACATTTTTGGAATATTCGAAAGTTTTACCAAAGTAGTGTGCTCCTTGTATATGTATAGATTCACCTGTTTGTAGATAAATTAACACTAGCTGGAATTAGTATACCTACAAAACAGGTAAATAAAAAGTTATCTCGATTTCCAAACATTTCTAGTACTTAAAGATTATGTTCCTAAAACGTTCACCCAAAACTATCACCCATCACTCCGACAATTTTGAACATGTGTTAACTCTGCAATATTGTATCTCTCCGAGTAGTGGATTATCACAGCTCAAAAATTAGCAACCAACATGAATCTATAGTTGAGGTATAATACAATTCTACACATACAAAAATTAAGATAGCTAAACAATAGGTAAATTACAAATCTATATATGATGGGGCTCATAGGTAAAATGTTGGTTATGGTTGTATACATGGCATCCAAATGCAAATGACTAGGATTATTTATTCTATATTCTAGTATAAATAGGTGGGTTTTTCACAACTTATTATTATTGACGGGATCTATATTAAAAGATTTTTTTTAATTTGCTAATTGTGTTGCTACCCCTCAAATTTTCTTTGCCCACGCTCTGTCTACATTTCTATATTGACACGTGTTCTAGAGCTTCAGATAACTCTATTAACCCGACAAAAATTTTTTTTTTTTTTAAACTTAAAAGAAAAATCAGAAAACTGAACGGGAGAGAAGATAGAGGAGAGAGAGAAATGGAGCGAGCTGTCTGAACCTAAACGGAAAAATCTCTTACGATCCTTTTCGCTCTAATTCTTCTGTAAGTTTTCCTCTTCGATTTTGCGTTGGTGTTGTGCGTCATCAAGAACCCTAGAAATTGTGGATTTCTTGTCTGTTTGAAGATTTGAAGCTTTGATACAAGCTTGCTAGTCAAATTTCTTGTTAAACATTGAAGAATTGAAAAGTTACAGAATTCAAGAATTGTTAGTCAATTTGGTATTTGGTCTTGTGATTAATTTGTCCAGATTCGTCCTTTTTCCCTTTGCAACAAGCTTTAAGATTTGCTTCAAGATTCGTACTCTTGCTGTCCAATTTGGTGCTCTCATGGAGGAATGGACGGAGATTTTTCCGGCGGCGAGAAGAAGGGTTACTGCCGGCAGAGGTGGGGGTGGCCAAAGGGAATAGGCCGAACTTTGGTGATGTCTTGGGAGTTTTCTGGTTTTTTTTTTTAATTTCTTTGTTTCTGGTCAAGTTAATGAAAAATTCAAATAAATTTTAAACCAATTGTACGTACTACACTATATATCACTCAATGGTATTTGAAATTTGATCCCAAGTTAACAGAGTTAGTTTGTTGTTAACTCCTATGACACGTGTCAACATAGAATTAACTCCTATAACATTGTGTCAACATAGAAATAGAGTAAGACAGTGGGCAGAGGGAATTTGGACACATCTGCACTCCCAAATTAATACCACTTTTGGAGATGCTCAATTCTAAGGCTGGAATTTTTGTACCGAAATATCGAAATCGAACCAAATATCAAAATTTTAGAAACTGAAAACTCTGAACGGTTCGGTAATCGATACCGAAAAAATACTGAACTTTCAGTACGGGGATTGGGATGGTATTACCATATATTCAGTAATACCGAACTGAACCGAAATTTTATATATATATATACATATAATTATATATATATAAGTCCTATTAATATTAGTATATATATATATACATATAATTATATATATATATAAGTCCTATTAATATTAGCCGTAGGATTAGTTGAGATTTAATCTCAACCGTTGGTTTGAGTGGGAAGGAAATAAAAGTCTGAAAACTTTCAGACTTCTTCAGTTCTTGTTCTCTCTCTCGACTTTGAGTGACCTTCACTCCCTGCATTCTTTGTTGCCCAGCCACCATGCACCATCACCATAAGACTTCGTCACTCAGCCACCACCATGATCACCACCACAACTCGATCTGGTCCTTTGATGATTCAATCTAGTTGTTTCTTCTTCTTTCTTCACACCTCAGCCGCTACCACCACCACCCATCCCTTCCTTCCACCACCTTCGGTCCTCCACACTCTGTCGCCTAACCACCACCCGCACGGGTCCACGACTTCTCTCTAGTCCTCACAAATTGAATTGGTATGTCTACTGTCTACAAATCATAAATTTTCAAATTACTGTTTTAATTTTGTCAAATTGGGGATTTGGGGATTAAATTTTGATTTAGAGTTTTAATTTTGAAGAAATTAGTAGGGCAGGCAGGGGATTAATTTGATTGCATTAGAATTTGTGAATCAGTGAATGAGAATTAGTTTCGTTTGATTAATTTTTGACTTCTCTATGTTCTTTGCATTGTTGCTGTTTTGGTATTACCCGAGTGGCCCCAAAACCAAAATTATTTTCGGAATTATCGAAAATCGAAATCCCAAACCAATCGGTTCGATTTCGGTATAAAAAATTTCCATACCGAAAAAATCGGTTCGGTATTTGATTTCTCTGTTTCGGTTCGATTCCCTAACCGAAACCAGCCCTACTCAGTTCTCAAGAAAAAAAAGGTTGTATAAGAGCATCTTTAAAAGAGTCTACAAAATTAAACTGAAAGTGTTACGTAAGATTTTTTGTGCTTCAAAAAAATTATCAAATAAGTCTTTAAATTTAGAAAATCTACTTTCTCTAAATTTAGAAGTCCTTTATCTCACTCTTCAAATATTATATAAAAGTGTCTTTGTCAATTTTTTACTTTTTATTATCAAATTGGTTTTTTTTTTAAGGCCAATTTATTGGAAAAATCTTCAATGGTACGTACCATTTAATGGTACGGCCATTGAATGGTCAAGATTAACTTGCGGTGTGCCTTAAATGAATATTAAATCATTCAATTCAATAGTACGTATCATTGAATGATACGTACTATTAAAGTTTGACCCCAATTTATTTTTTAAACTTTAATTTTTTCTTAAATTTTTATTTTAAACAATTATTCTCTGAATATTTTTTTATTATCAGTTTTTTCTTATTAGATATATTTTGTTACAGCCCGTTTCGAAAATTAGAATTATTTTATTCTCGGAAGTGGGAAATGACGAAAATGCCCTTGGGTTGACTTTTTGGTTGACTTTTGCGTCGTAACTCGTACGACCTTTCCCTTTTTATTTTCTTGTCGTGCTCGTCGTTACGAACGCGTAGATGCGAGCGGGACGTCGTTCAGAGTCCGAACGAATATTTTACGGGCGTTGATTTTCGACGTTTCCCGTATTTCAATTTTGGGCAGATTGGTTGTTAGGCTGGGGCCCAAACCTCTGCTGGCCCGTGTGGCCTTGTCCACGATTCCAGAAAATCTGGATCCTTGTCTCCCAGTCCTCATCTTCTTCTTCTCTGCAACACAAACCAAAAGCTCACAAACAAAAAAAAATGCTCAAGGCACCCCGTGCCTCTCCTCCCTTCCCTCGAGCCATTTTTCTTGGCCAAATGAATTTGCAGTCTTTCTTTACCCTCACTTGAACCCTACAATCCCAGGAAAAACCCAAAATCCAAGTTTCAAAATTGTCGGCGAAACCCGAGAATTTTCCCTTCGACTTTTCCGGTGATACCAAGCCCAAAACTTGTCAAAATCATCACCATTGTGTTCCTGGATGTCCATTGTACCTTGCTCGAGCCTTGGATGACAGTGGTTGGCTGAGAATCAACAAAACCAAAATCGGCATTTTTGCACCGTGTACTTCTTCTCATTTTCAGGCCACCTCTGGCCAGTTTTTGGCCCCCAAAATGGTAAATTATTATTCTCCTCACTTCTAGCTTCATTTTGGTACTTGAATCGTGCAATTTGGCCTTGAAATGAAGAAGTTATGAAGCTTTGAAAATTACCCAGAAAACTGGCCAAATTTCCATATTCCGGCGACCGGCGACCGCGACCGAAGTTCTGGCAGGGATGACCGGCGCTGACCGGCTCGGCTGAGCCACGCGTGTGACCGCGCGTGGAGCCGCGCGTGGAGCCGCGGCTTGGCGCGTTTGAGCCGCGCGTGAGGGCGCGTGGGAGGTCCTTTTTCGATTCTGTTTTCACGGGGCGACTCGTGACGACGTGTACTACCTCGGGGTAGTACGCACGATAATTTTTGAGGTGTTTTGGACCTCCAATTTGCAAAAGCAAGGGATAGGTTTAATTAATTCGTTAATTAGTGACCTTTATGAGTTTAATCATTATTACAGTGATATCTCATATAGGTGAGACTTATCCAGAGGACTACCGGGGCTACCCAGGACCGGGGGGCTACGACCCGGCTACCTACAGGTGAGTGAGTGGGTCTTTGTTTTGATAAATGTATATATACGTATGGTTTTCAATGCTTTCTTTAAACTGTTAGCATATTTCATATCATATACGTTTGTTGGAGGTAGAACATTCGTATTATACTGCCATACATGTTTTCATACTGTTGCTCATCAGTAGATGTATACACCCCAAGTATTAGTACTCAGTCTTGTGGCCAGGACTAGCCTTGACGTTTGGAGTAGTCACTACCAGTACCGTTACGCAGCTTTGGATCCATTGTAGGTACTAGCCTGTTCTAGGTTGCACTAGGCAACTCGAACTTGTGTGACTGCACTTTGTGCACCAGCGCTTAGCGTTAGACTCGCGTCATTGTAGTACTCAGCGTATTACTTTTATACCTAGCCTGTTCCTTGTGGTTTAGCCACTTGGACTTGTGTGTTTACATATGGGTGAGCATGTCAGTACATCATTATCGGGGAGTACCCGAATGTTTTCATGGTAGTGTTTTGAGGTTCATGCCTACGGGTATGACGTATTTTCTCAAACTATACTTGTTTTCAAACGAAGGGTTACTAGACTTTTGAAAACAACGGTTTTATCAAACTTTGCTTTTTGACCCACTCACTGTTTTATGTTTTGCGCCCCTCCAGGATTAGTTGGCTTGGAGCTTGTGACGTCAAGACGCGGTGGTATGACAATGTAGGGATTCTCTACGGTTGTAATTAAATTTGTATCCCTTACTCTGTTCACACTCATTATTTTATTACTATTCTTCCGCCCGCACTGACACATCCCGACCCGGATGTACACGTGGACACCCAAAAGTCGGATGTGCTGGCCGACACCACGTAGGGTGACGAAAGCCAATTTGAATAAAATAAGGAATAAATTGAACAATTGAATACAATAACAGTCGTACAAGGTACAGAATACTGGAAATTTACAATTTCAAGGAGTTTCTAATGATCTTCATACCACCGGGTCTTGATGTCGATAGCTTCAAACCGCTAAACCTGGAGGGGCGCAAAACAAAAAGGGTGAGTGGGCCATAGCTAGTTTTGTAAAAACCTTTCCTTTAGAAAAATACTAACCCCTCGCCGTAAAACAGGTAGTAAGTTTCGTAAATCTTTTTTTTTTTTTGAAAACATAATATGGTAATAGGTGGAAAATCAAGGTAAGTACGGAAATGTACTTACTGTCCGAAATGGGCAGAAAGCCACCGTTCGGCACAATTTACTTTAACAAAAGGTTCATAAATAAAGCTATACGGAAAAACTGTAAATCGAATACAAGTATCCGTGGCATCAGTGAAAATCCGAGATAACACACAATCTAACTGCAAGATAAATGCTCGGTTAGGCAAGGCAGACACACAAGTTCATACAGATAAATTCTGTCATGAACAGGCTGGGTGTATAAATAAATTACGCTCATGTACTACGATCACGTGAAGCTGGCGCTAATCGCATCACAACGAGTTCGGGCGCTCATGCGTCCTCGAACAGGCTGGCACCTTACTATGGATCCATAGTGAGCGTATCGGTGCGTGTGAACAATCATGTGAAGGCTGGTCCTGGCCCGGACAGTACAATAAACACCGTGTAAGCCTCCCAAGTTGAGCGTGCAAAACATGCCACGAAGTATTTTTAATTAAAATAAAGTGAGGTAATTTCCCTTTTTGGGATAACCTTCAACCAACCACTAAATAAGGTACTCTCGGGTGCCGTACCCGAAATATCAAGTAACTAACCACGATACGCAAAATACCAAGAATACACCATCCGGGTACCAAGGTATAGAAATACCAACTTAATGGTAGATTAGGTGAACCCAAAAATGATAGGAAATTATCGTTTCCAAAGTTCACCTAATTACGGCCCATGGCCCGTCAACGAACATAAGATCCACACGCATAAATAGGGAATTAAAATAATTAATTCCCTAAACCCTCGAAAGTAGGGTTGGTACGATAAGTATAATACGCATACAAATAAATACCGGAACACCAACTTAATGGTGTAAACCCCAAATGGAAATATAGGCCCTAGGCCCATTGATTTCCATGGCCTAACAAGTACCGAGTCTACTAACAAACATCAAGTCTATTCGATAAACCAAGTAAATACAATGAAGTACGAGGTCTACCGGGTATACGGAACAAACACTAATTTAAAGTCATTAAAAGTGTAGACATAAATTAAGTTTGCCAACAAGGTATGATAATAGTCAATTTAAGGCATAGGCAAAACCAATTTAATAATTAAAACATATAAAAACATTTAATTTAAGTGAGGAAGGGGCCCACTCACAAATACCGAAGCCGGGGAGTCAAAATGCACGTCCTCCGAACGCCACGGGTCGCCAAAACCTATTTTTGAAACCCATAAATTAGTAAAGTATACGAAATTACAAGAAAAACGGCGTTCGGATACCCGAAAACGGAGTTTCGGGGGTCGGAAACCCCAAAACCGCCGCCGTGGGCCGCCGTGCGCCGCCGCACGCGCCTCCACACGCTGCCATTTGGCCTCACGCGCCGCCACGCGCGGCTGTGAGGTCCCACGCGCCCTCACGCGCCGCCACGCGCCGGTGGAAGTCCACCACGCGCGGCCACGCGCCGGTCACGCGCGGTGACTGACGCCGTTACTGTTCCGTTAAAGTTAACGGAATATTCTAACGGCGTTAGAATATTCCGTTAACGCCGTTAAGGTTAACGGACGGAATATTCCTTGGAATATTCTCGGTCCGACCGGGTTGAACCGGTTTGCTGACATCAGCAAGACCGGTCTGACCGGTTTGCTGACGTCAGCGCCGGTCGTCTTCAATAATTCTCCGGTCGCCGGCGCCGCCGCCGGCCGCCGTGCCGGCCGCCGTCGCCGTCGCCGGAAACTGGAAAAATTGCAGGATGCACAGTTCTTCACCATTTTTCACAAACTTTAACTCAAATTGAAGCTGGAGTTGAGTAGGTTTAGGATTTACCAAATTGGAGGCCTAAAATTGGCCGGAGGAGGCCGGAATTAGCCTCGAAAGGATCGGCCAGATTTAAAGTTCGTCGATCTCGAACTGGAATGGGCATGCAAGGCCTGGTTTGTGATCCCAGGGTTCCTAGGAGTGATTTTGCAACGTTTTGGAGTGTGATCGAGGCCTGGATGGCCGTGATTGGTCGAGGTGACCTCGCCGGAAAAACCCCAGGTTCTGGGTTTCACTGCTTTTGGTGGGTTTCTGGGTTCCTCGAAGTTTCTGGGTTAAGGAGGATGATGGTGGAGACGGCAGCGACCATCTCAGGTCAATGAGATGGCTCGAAGATATGAGATTTGGGCTCGGGTGCAGGTTATGGGTGTCCAGAGTAAATCTGGGGTTCTCTGGGATTTACTGGTTCGAGCTGGAAGAGCTAGGTTGTGCAGTGAAGAAGATCTGCAAGTATGATGGTGGCCAAAAAGGAAGATGGCTCGGGGAGGAGGCACCACCTCCACGGGTGTGGTTAGTACTTTTGGAGAAAGAGTAGATGTCTGTTTGCAGGGGAGTGAAGTCGAGTGTGAGGGAGAGAGACAGAATACACAGAGTGAGGGAACAAGAGTGACAGAGACTCAGTGGGCTGGGCCCACAGAAATTACTGGGTCTAAGGCCCAAATACGAAACGCAACTAGGTTAACGTCCGTAAAATGCTCATTCGAACTCCGAATGGCGTTCCGTTCGCGTCGACGAGTTCGTATCGACGAGCACGTCACGAAAATACAAGTGAATGCGTCGTACGAGGTACGACGCAAAAGTCAACCGAAAGGTCAACCAAGGGCAAAATCGTCATTTTGCACCTCCGGGAATAAAATAATATTATTCTCCGGTACGGGATGTAACACGCACACTCCGTGCACTCTGACCCTTATTTAATTCAATTTTCCTTAATTATTCTTCAATTTTCTAAATGGCTTCCGTCACTTTACACGTGTCGGCCAGCACTTCCCGACACCTGGCGTGTCCGGAATCGGGATGTGTCATATTTGCCAATTTTCTCCTATCAACGACTATGGAGAAGACCCCATCATCCCACACTTACAACAATGGGAAAATAAAGATCTATCATGTTTATCAGAAAAGGAAAAATGGTTCCCCATTCCTCAAACTCAATTAATGCCAACAAAAGTCGAATAAATTACGAACTGATGCACAAAGTCTATCAGTTCATATTATAATCTGCATAATACATTAGAGTGGGAAGAGGGGGAAGTCTTGCGATTTTACTCTACCTGTTTGGTCAGCAAAGGTTCCTCCTCCACTTGCCTTCAATCCATGGCTGCATACTTCACATACTTAAACACCGTTTCTCCCACCAGAGACCCAAACTCCCGATCGCCACCCTCTGTTTTCACACATGGCACAAATCTGGGTGCGGTTTTACCTGGTTGATTGTTTGAAGATTATTATTCAAGTTTGGAAATTATGCGGAGGTCTCCTCCATGGTCACAGCCATGTAGGAGATTTTTAGCAAGACTGTTTTAGAGATAGTAAAAATTTAGATTTTAGAAAAAGAAAAAAATATATATCACGAATTGAGAAAAATGATTTTCTACTCTTTGAAGTTGTAAACGTGCAAAAATTAATGGAATGTTGGATGGAAAATTCAAAACTTAACAACATGGGAATAATTATAAATGTTCAAAAGAAAAAAATTGGCTAAAATAAAAAGTTTAGAGGAAAAATTGGCGAACTCTACAAGTTGAGAAGCAAATCAACAAATATCTCATTTTTTTTTATTCAAATGATAGAAAGTAATAAAATATTAATAAAATTTGCGGATATGTTGGAATGTAAACAAATTTTAGTCTTCAAATTGTCATAAGTCCACAAACTTGTATTTAAAGAGTCATATTTGGAGAAGCTGTTGGAGATAGTGCACTTTTGCTCACACCATCCTCAGAGTGGTTGTAATACACATCATCCTGTTATCACCGTTAGATGAGTTTAAAGTTTGAGATTTGTGGTCAATCCACTACCACGGATTTAGAAATTTAAATTTATCTAACGATAATAAACTCAAGAATTGGTGAACTATCAATTAAGGCATTAAGCTATGTAGAAAACTTAGTTTGTAAGGAGCCTGAGAGAAATAGAAAATATCTTCTTCTTATTATTTCACTTTCTTAATGAATAATACATTTACCAATATCTTACAGACACCAATAAGAATAAAAATATTCCTAGCATTTACACAACTAATTACACATTGCCAGTGACCTTGTTCAACTATCTATACTAGTAGAACCTATTAGACTCTTTACACCCACTCAAAATTTGAGACTTGGTGCGAGGAAAAGTGCCAAGAGGCTTAGGTAGGAGAATACGTGCTTGGATAGAGACTTGGTGTGTAAATTGACAAGTTGATCGTGGCTACAAACATAGAGAGAACTTTAACCAACCGAGCCAAGACAAGCTCCAGGAATATAATGATAATCTACCTCGACATGCTTTGTCCGAGCATGGAAAGCAGGATTGGAAGCAAGAAGAGAGGTGCAGGAAATGTTATCCCTTTAAATCATGGAACTTTAGACGAGAGAGAAAAATGAATATCGAGAAAACACCTTGCGAGATCCAAGTAAGTTAATTTCTTGATATGGGCTAAGCAGTGTTGACCTCGGTTGAGGATCGGGCAGCGATTGGTTGCTGGCGATCCAACTAATTAGAAATTCTTACCAGAAGAAAAACACAAAACCCCTTTGGTAGATGGCGATCCCATAAGTACAACCAGCCCAATCAGCATCAGAATAGCGTGAGATCTAAAGAACCTTTTTTAAACCCCGGAAGGCCAGTGTGTAAGGGTACTGCCTTTTGAAAGCGGGAGAATACGTTTTGCGACCACCCCTTATGTTGTTCCACAGGAGCATGCATGGTCAATCAAACTTGATTGACAGCAAAGGAGAGATCGGTCTTGTCCGGAGTGAGGGAATCTTGTAAACCACCCACGATGAAATAGATGTGCAATGGGATTAGAGAGGAAAGGACCATATTGATCAAGTTTTGAAGTACCAAGAGGAGTGACACAAGGTTTGGCTCATATATAATAATCTTATGAAAGATCGAGGAGATATTCCTGTTGATTCATGAAAAGACCTTCACCGGAGAAGTGCGATGAACCTCTAAACCAAAAAATAATGAAGAGGGCCAAGATCTTTACGAGGCTTTCAGTGACATGAATGAATTAGCCGACAAACAATTGTATTTGGACGATCCATAGTATGTCATCCACGTGAGCCAAAACAAAAATTGGGCCCAGCGACTTGGAGAACAAACGAGAGAAGCATCGGAGGAGGATTGTGTGAAACCAAATGTGTGCGGGACTTGAAGCAGTTTATCAAACCAAGCTCGGGAGCTTGTTTTAAAGCGTCTGAGATTTCATTGAGTTTACACACATGATTAGGAAAAGTAGAATCAAAGAAAACCGAGGTGGTTATTCCTTAAAAACATCTTCCTTGAGATCCCCATGTAAAGAGCATTGCTAATGTCCAATTGGTTGAAAACGATCAAATTGAGCGGCGAGTTAATAAATCGAATGAAGTAGCGGCAGCCCTTTGGACTAAAGTATCTTGATAATCAACACCCTCTTCTTTGATGAAATCCTTTAGCTACTAAGCGAGCTTTATACGATCTCTGTGCCATCGGGTTTCTCTTAATCACGAACACCCATTTACAACCCACAATATTCGAGATGGAGAGGGGAGGAACCAAGTGCCAAGTACCGATTGGGTTGAAGAGCATTAAACTCTTCTGCATAGCACATCATAGGTGTTCATATTTGGAAGCTTGTAAGTATGTAGAAGGAACAAAATCGACATCCGGGTAATGGATGTTTAGTTACTGAGAATAAGCCTTTGGCTTGAAAATACTTGACCTTAGATCTTGTAGGCATAGGATAAGTGTTACTTGACGGTGAAGAGAGATGATAATAGAGCGGGGGGTTGGACAATAGTGCTGGAGAAGAAGCAGTGCGATGGAGGGAAGGCACGAGAGGTTGGAAGTGATGAAGCGGAAGGGGAAGATAAGTCATGAGGTTGCAAGGAATTGAGAAGTGCATATCAATAATACTTGAGATGAAAGAGGGAGATGTTGGTAGAAGCAGAATCTGAGAAGAAGGATGATGAAAGGAAAATGTGTCTCATTGAATTGCACATGGCGAGAGATATATATTCTCACGAGTATCAAGAGCAAGACAGGTATCCCTTGTCTTGCAGGCTATATCCCAAAAAAACACATGCTGTACTCTTGCCTTTGAGGAAGCATAGGCTTTAGCCAAGGATAACGGGAGCTGACAAAAAACTTTTAACTTGGAATAGTACGGAGAAAACTTGAATAAAAATTCCCCATCTAGGCCCCATGCAAATAGAAATAGAGTGTTGATAAGATAAATAGCATTGAGAATGCTTCAACCCAATACAAGCAGGAACTTTGGATCGACCAATAAATCCATTGTCTCAACTAAATAGGTGCTTTCTTTCAACACAACCATTTTGCTCAGTGTGTGGACAAGCGGTGATAGAGATATACATGAGCTTTGAAGAAAGGATTTAAATTGATTGCTAGTAAATTCACCCCTGAGTCGGATCTCAAACATTTGATTTTATTATAGCGAGTTTCAACATAGTTTTGAACACAACAAAAGTGGAATATACATCAGTTGGCCTTTAAGGAAAGAACCAAGTATATTTGCTATGATCATCCACAATTAGAAGGTAGTACTTGTAACCACAACGAAACAAGCTAAAGTGGGCCCCAAACATCACAATGTAGCAAACTTAAACTAGTAGTTGAAAATGAAGTGAAGCGGAAGCGGAAGCTTGTGATTCTTATGTGCCGCAGTCGAGGCGAGGAAAAAATCAACGAGAATGCTTCCTTGTAAAGCAAGCTTATTTGTAGATATAACTCTCCACGAAGATGGAGGAAGATGGATGCCCCAAGCGGCTTGTGCCAAATATTCCACAGAGATGCCTTAGTACATACCAAAGCACGAGATGGCAAAAGAAGATGGAAAAAGCAGGGAATACCTTGAAGATGATAGAAACCATTTCTAACCGGTCCCATAAGCATCTTCCACAGTAAGCGATCCTTAACAACGAGCCATTGGGTTCAAAGTCAATGAACAAGAATTATCTTTGAGAAATTGATATCTGAGAAGTAAATTGTGCTTCATTTGTGGAACATGTAAAACATTGTTCAATTTAAAAGAAGCATGAAGCGTGTTTAAGGATGTCTTTTGCCCGGTATGATGAATGGACAAACCTTTGCCATTGCTAGATATAGACCTTATCATCACCCGGTATAAGGAGTAGAAAGTAATATTGGAGATATCATGAGTGATGTGAGATGTAGCTCGAGAATCAAGAATCCAAGAAGGAGATGGTTTGGATGCATCTTGGTGTACATGGCGACAAGTTTAGTAGGAGGAACTTTCCCAAAGATGTCGGTTCATGCGATCATAGCAATCAATTGCTTCATGGCTTGTGGATCCACAAATTTGACAAGAAATGCGAATTAGATGAACCACGAGAAACCCAGCCTTGATTGTGATACCTAGTGAATCCGGAAATTAGAATGGTGCCCCGATTGCCCTGATGAATTCTGAGTGCCTCTGTTGGTGCGAAAAGCGATTGGGATTCGATCGCGATTAAGAGTTATTACCGAAAAGAATTTTGCATCGGTTGATTGTGAGCCGCATAAGCACGAGAAGATGGGGTGTGAGAAGTAAAGGTGGTTGATTTTGGGCAGCAGCAAACTTGAAAAGTGGGTAACAGCAGTTGCTTACTTTGACAGGCCATTGACAACTCTTTGGTAAGAAGACCATGTAGTTCATCCAGGAAGTAGTTGATGAGAGCGAAGAGTGATAGAATCGATAGCGAGTCAAATTCCTACAGTAAGCCATGTAGTGTAGCGGCAAAGTGAGTCACGATCGGATACACCCGTGCCGTGTGATTAAGGGAATCAGCTTTCCTTGATTTGTTACGAGATACTCTGAGATATTGATTGAGGCAGCTGTAGGGCGAGGAACGAGAGCGAAGTTGATGAACATGAGCATCACAAATTCCTCCAAAGCGTTGTTCCAATTTAACCCAAAGATCACGAGAAGAAGAAACTATTTGTAAAAGGAATGATCTCCTCAGAGAGTGTAGAATTAACCAAATCAATGGGTCTGATCTTTTTCATACCCTTGTTCAAACGCGGATTGGGTGAGCTATCGAGAAGCGGAGATGGGCCGGGGGGCTCAAGAGCCATCAATAACACCAAGAAGCTTGTAGCGTAGGGTGGAGCAAAATTGCGTCATGGAAGATAATTCGAGAGCTCTTAAGCTTGATAGGAACCATACTCCCAATGTTTGAATCGTCGAGAGAGGTATAACTAGGCACCAAATTAGGGTTTGAAAGAGAGGGATTTGAGGGAGAAGACGGCGAATTGGGTAGCCATGCTTGAAGAAAATATCAAGATCCAACAAAAGCAGAAATCGAGAAGCATCAAAATCAAATCCCACAAGTCAGTAACGTCGAGCAATGAGATGAAAAGTCCCACAAACAATGAAGGGTCAGTGATGGATGCCGTGTAGAGAGCTTGGTTTGTAAGGGGACTAGAGAAATGAAAATATCTTCTTCTTATTTCACTTTCTTAATGAATAATACATTTACACCAATATATATAGACACCAATACAAGAATAAAAGCCCAGGCCTAGCATTTACAAGCTAATTTACACAGCGCAGTGACTAACTAAGTTCCAACTATACAAGCTACTAAACAGAGACTATTAAGACTCCTTTAAGCTAAGCTAATCCACAATCATGAAGGTTTTTAATTATTATTTTCATTTAATTCTCTCTATCTATCTGTTAGACAGTGAGTGTGACGTTGAATATTACTGATTTGAAGTAACAAAAGGAGCAATTTTCCAACAAATAAATAAAGGGGACGATTGGAGAGCACACGTTGCTGACTCTTGTTGTTTTTGTTTATTTTCAAGCGCAATTAGATATTTTTTTCTACATTTCATAATAAATATACCTAACAATATTCCAAATCTTCAATATGTCACCACCCTAGCTAATTGATCACGAATATGGTTATTTATACATAAGGTCAAAGTTATAAGTAGAAAATGACATTGTAAGGGCTCGTTTAGAAATGATTTTTAAATAGCTGAAAGCGCTTTTGATGAAAGTGCTTTTAGAACCAATTCTTAGTAAAAATGCAAGAGAATACTGGAAAAACACTTTAAGTGCTTCCTGTCAGAAGCACATTACTAGTGATTTTGGTAGGAAGCACTTAAAGTGCTTTTGGAACCCAAAAATAATTTCACCGAAAACGCTTTCAGTCATTTTAAAAGCAGTTCCAAACAAGCCTTAAATTAACTTCAAAGTTACTTGACTGTTGAACAGATTAAATATGGAAAATTTTCTTAAATTAGATTAATATATTAGAGGTCAAAATGTAGTCGAGCCTTGAGAAATTTATGTGTACAGTCGGAGTACAAAGTGGTACACCGCGTGTGTTTATACCCGATTTTGCACCATTGGATTGTACACTTTCAGCCGTTGGATAAAAGAATTGTTAAGATTATGTTTTGTGGATATTATTATGATTTTTGATAATCATAGTATTTATCTCCGGAGATTATCTTGACATCATTTTGATGGGTGGCATCACTTTAATTTAGAAGCAGTGTCGTCCATCTCAAATTGGTTTAGGTTCTTTAATAATCTTTAAATAAATATTAAAGATCAAATGATTTCGATTATAAGTTTTTTATAATAAACATACGTTATTCACAAGACTGAGATATGTGCATTCTCTTAATAGGATGCTAGTACCATCCATAGATAGATAACCCGTACATAACTACGTACGTTGAAGCCTTTCGATTGAAGTCTTTACACGGTTTGACAAACTAATTGAAGTCTTTACACGGTTTGACAAACTGATTGAAGTCTTTCGTACTGGACTTCATCATAAGTATGTTTCATACTCCCTACATATCCAATTTGAAGAAGTCTCTGTAATATTGATACTCCGCTAGACTACTTCATGATGTATGAAATACATCAACAAAATTGATCTCAGGGTCTAAATATTATCCTTAAGTCTCGTTTGGTGACTAAAATTAAAATAGATGGTACGATACCTCATAAAATTTATGGCATATTTAAGTTAGACGTAAATGGTTTTTTTTTTTTTTTTTTTTCCATTTTGAATAGACTAGACGAACTTAATTATCTTATGAATCTTCCAATTTTAGAGGGGATTGGCATGCATTAGCTTTCTTAATGAGAGTAATTCTTCGTCTACTTTCATGTATATATGCAATTTTTCATTTATTCCTTCAAAATATTTTAAATATGGAAGTTATCCATTTCAATTCAATCCTAGACATCAAACTAGACCTTAGTTTCCTTTTTATCTAACCAATAAGCTAGTTTTGGTCTAATGAAATTCTCTTCTCATCAATGTTGATTTATCTCTGCTTAGTTCTATATGTCTAGTTACAATTTTCTGACTGCAGGCATTACTAATAACTTATTAGCATGATTTTTTTATAGCTGATGTATAGTTTAAGTCAAACGTGTTCATTGTTGTAAGTTAAAAGCTTTCATATTGCACTCCTAATTAAATTTCTGACTCCACACTTTTGCCTGGTCCATTGATAAAATAAACTTTTAAAATTTCTTGCCTAGTCTACACTTGATGTTTATTATGAATGGAAGAAATTGGTAAACCTCACTACACGTATGCTATCCATAGGCATGCATACCCTAATTCTATGGAATAAAAAATTCTGTCAAATTATAGATTTGAGTAAATAACCAGTGGGACAGTCAAACGAAAGGCATTTTTGAACTTTGGAAAAGTAAATTATAGATTTGAGAAAATAACCAGTGGGACAGTCAAACGAAGTAAGGCATTTTTGAACTTTGGAAAAGTGTCTTAATCAAACCATGCTAGCCTGAGAAAATAAGTATACCAAACTATATTAATTAGGCTTATTTACTGTAGTTTCTCTCGAAACCCACGCTTGTTCTCATTTTGCCCCATAAAATTCATGTTTTCTCATTTTGCCTCATAAAACTCACACTTGTTATCACTCTACTCTATTTCCGCCCAAAGTCTCTTAAACATAAGACGGAGCCCACTTGCCTATAATTTTATTTTTACTTTTGATCAAAAGGGACTCACTTAATGAAATCTAGCTATCAACTGAACTTTTATATAATGAACAATTTTAATGTATCTAATGTCTAAATACAAATATATTTTCATTCAAGTCAATTTGTTTATAAGAAAAATATGGTTCTATTACATTTGAGTTCTCCTTGTACCTTTGACGTGGCAATATCACAAAATAGATGAACCATTTCACTTGCAAACCCTTCATTTCAAATGGAGACATTGCACTTAAAATGGTTCCATTACATATCATCTTACCCCAACTTAGACTATATAGTTAGTTCTTAAACAAGTCCAAAAAAACAAAAGGATTTCATCTTTAATACAACTAGGCTTCCTCCATATCAAAATAACAAAAGAAAAAGAGGATGCCACCGTCAATCACAATAAATTGCTCCACTTTCAGAATCTTAATCTGAATACAAAATTCTTATTTAGTGTTTATTTGAGCAACTCAACAACCCACTTTTAATGGGTCTGTTTGTGAAATGACGACATGACTCCTAATATTGTTGACATACGAGTCCACATAAGCGTCACATAAGCCATTCTAATGTTTCTTTGATGGACTTTAGACTGAAATGGGATAAAGTGATAATAAGTGTGAGTTTCTTAGGGATAAGTAAAGTGAAAAAAATTTAGTTTCATAGGGTAAAGTGAGAGCAAATATGAGTTTTAGGGGTACAACTGTAAATAGGCCTATAAATTAAGCGGGTGGTGTACTTACCGACCGAATTGACAATCATTGCTTCATGATTCCATTATTCTTCGCCAGACAAATTCTTTTCCTGCTGAATTTATTTATTACTATCATATCAAGTCATCAATATAATTACTATATATGTCCCCTGAACTTTTGAAATATATACAAAACATTGATTAAAATAATTGCGCCCTCCACTGGAAAGTTTGAAAATTCTTTAACTCATAGAAAGGTCCATGATTCCAAATAGGCCCACATCAGCTTAATTATTTGAAAATTTCCACATTTGAATATTCAAAGAACGATCTTTCTGGTGATTTGATTTTCGCATGCACAAAATGCCTAGCGCTGATCACTTAAATCTTACCTACAACTCTGTCTATAAAAGGATAGAGAATTAGCCTCAAAAGAATCCATCTCATCTCCCGCGCTAGAGCTAGCTAGCAACCTATCAATTTCAGTTTCCTAGTTAATCATCATGTCTTCATTTTCAATTGCAGCAGCAATATTTGTTCTTGTTACTACTAGTGTGTTGGGAAATGCCAACGCTCAACTGAGCCCAACTTTCTACAGTACCACATGCCCGAATGTGACGAGCATTGTTCGTGGTGTGGTCGAGGAAGCTCAACAGAATGACATCCGGATTGGTGCCAAACTCATCCGGGTCCATTTCCACGACTGCTTCGTCAATGTATGTAATTCATTAAGGAATATGTTATACGTAATTCAAAAATATCATCCGGTAATATATAATAAAATATATATTACATAAAGTTCTATGTACATGAACGTCCGTCTTTGCTAAATGACAGATTTTGTATCGATAATATCAATAATGCATTGTTAAAACGTGAAAAAGTTTTGCTATTGATATGTTATTGACCAATATATCGACAACCCGTCAATTAATAACCAATAGATGCTTTGTCAAAGGAAGAATTGTGTTTTTATGTGCAATACTAATTAAGTTTAATTTAATGGGTAACGGTGCATGCATGCAGGGTTGTGATGGATCGATTATGCTAGACAACGCAGATGGAATAGATAGCGAGAAAGATGCAGGTCCCAATCAATCGACAGACGGATACGAAGTCGTAGATGATATCAAAACTGCCCTCCAGAATGTTTGCCCTGGTGTCGTCTCTTGTTCTGACATTTTAGCAATTGCTTCTCAAATTCTTGTTACTGCGGTACGTACATATTAAAAGTCCTAATTAGTTCAATTAATTAATTAGCGTTACGTTATTTAATTAAAAAAAAATTGATATCCAAGAGGAGGACCAAGTCCCCAAAGAAATTGGAAAATGGTCAATCCATCAGAGAACCAGCCCCAACGAAAATAAAAAAGAATGCGAATGGCGGCCGGTGTAGAGATAATCTAATTAATGAACAATTCTTGGAAATTTGGAGCATATATATTTTAAGAAGTTCCTCATTTATTATTGTTCAAAAAATTCCTCATATAATATTTTTATTGGTATATTGTTGCAGAATGGAGGGCCAACGTGGGAAGTTCAATTGGGAAGAAGAGACAGTAGGACAGCCAACCGAGCTGGTACCAGTGCCATTCCAGGCTTTCAAGAAAACGTTACTGAACTTTTACAAAAATTTAGCGATGCAGGATTAGATACCACTGATCTGGTCGCTTTATCAGGTAACCCTATACATATACACACACAATTGAGCAGAATAATAGTACAATTAATCACCGGATTAACCTAGCAGTATACACCACGTAATAAGTCAACCTCTAATTATTTTCCAAGATTTAAATGTGGTTGTTTCCTTTCTTAGGTGCTCATACATTTGGCCGGGCAAGATGTTCAACTTTCGTTCACCGCCTCTACGATTTCAGTGGCGGCAACCCGGACCCGACCATTGATGCCGGATACTTGGAAACCCTCCGCCAAACATGTCCTCAAAACAGCGGCGGAGATACATTGAACGACCTTGACCAATCCACCCGCGATACCTTCGACAACAACTACTTTGCAAATCTCCAAAACCACCGCGGGCTTCTCCAGACTGATCAGGTGTTGTTCTCAACTAGCGGAGACACCGTTGCCATTGTAAACCGCTTTGCAAATAGCCAAAGTGACTTCTTTGATAGCTTTGCTCAGTCCATGATCAATATGGGGAATATAGGAGTTCTGACAGGCACCGATGGAGAGATTAGGACTGATTGCAGAAGGGTTAATTAATTGGAAATTATACATTATTGTTTTGAAAAAGATGATTACGGTTATGTATGTTCCCTGAATAAGGGTACTCTGTTAGCTTGAGGTTTAAGCACTATGTCATTTTATAGGCAGCCTATTTCTTTTCCTCGTAGTTCTCTTACTTATGTTGGATTAATTTTCAAAGTATTCGGTTTTCAACCGGGTACTCCAAATGTCATAATATAAGTGGAGAGACACAGAAAAATATTTTATTTTTTTCACTTTATTATGACATGTGGAGTACCCAGTTTTCACAGAATACTTAGAAAAATCTCTCCTTATGTTGATTGTCCTTGTTGTCAAAGGTTGAAATATAATAAAAAAAAAAAAGAAAGAAAGAAAAGTTTAATCTATATTATACTGTTTGATAATTATTTCGTTTTCATTTTTCACTTTTTTGAAAATTGAAACTGAAATCTCGTTTGATAACTATTTTCAATTTTTCAGTTTTTTAAAAATAAAACTAAAAACCAAAGAGTGCTACTAAACTTACCTAAGTGTCATATTTTCCCACTCACTTTTTAATACAAATTTTAATAATATATTTATCCTTTTATAAAAAAACTTTTAGATCCTTATCTCCTTCTTCCATAACCCGAGCTTGGAGAAGGAAGAGATAAGAGGGCCCTATGGAGAATGTGGTCAGAAATCCATAATAGAGTCCGACCACAACGACTTTGATATTTCTTATAGCTCAAAGAAAAAAAAAACAAAAAAAAACAAAAAACTGAAAAATGGCTCAGCACACCTTTCCCTTCCCCCAGACTGAGATCTTCTCCGGATCTCCTCTATGTGGACCCTCAAGATCAATTAATACTGGCCGTTGATACAAGATCGTGCGGTCAGAATTGGATTTAATTTTTTATCAATTTTTCATGCCAAACGAGGCTCGACCTCTTTCTCCTCCGTCTCCAGAGCTCTCTCTGCGCTCTCATCTCTCTATTTTGTTGAAGGCTTGTACTGTATAAGGATTTTGGCTTCAAAATTTAAGTTCTTCTCTCATATGGACCTAGAATTAAAATGGATTCAAACCTCACAACAACTTTTGGTTGTTTTTGGGCTTTTCAAAGATATACAATTAATTGAACTTTGCAAGTATCCCAGGTCTGATTGAAGAATCCTAACTGGTTCATATTGCACCATGGGTTTGGAACTTTGGAGGAAGAAGAGAGATTGTGGACCGTAGGATGACAAAAATTAGATGACAATAATAGTAAGGAATACATATTTCTCCACTCTCTCCTTCTACAAGCCTTTCTTCAAGAATTGGAGAGATGAGATTGGCAAGCGACGAAATTCTGAGGGCGGAAGAAATCGAAACAGAGCTCTGGGTTCGCGTAAGACACGAAGGAGAAAGAGGTCGAAACAAACCAAAATGACAAAATACCTAAACCTCAAGCTAACACAGTACTCTTATAGCACTTGGTGACCTATTAATTGACTCTTTTGCAATCAGCCCTAATCTCCCCAGCGATGCCTGTCAAAGGTCTTATATCCCCCAATTTGATCATGGACTGAGCAAAAGTATCAAAGAAGTCGCTTTGGTTATTAGCAAAGCGGTTCACGATGGAAACGGTGTCTCTGCCACTTGTTGAGAACAGCTCCTGATCGGTCTGGAGGAGCCCGCGGTTGTTTTGGAGATTTTTGTAGTAGTAGTTGTCGAAGGCATCAGGAGTTGCTTGGTCAAGGTTGGCCAAGGTACTTGGTTTGCCACCTTGACGACATGTTTGGCGTAGGGTTTCCATGTACCCGGCATCTATGGTCGGGTCCGGTTTGCCGGTGCCACGGAAATTGTAGAGGCGATCGACGAAAAATCTACATTTCGCCCGGCCAAATGTATGAGCACCTAAGAAAGTAAACAACCACATTTATATCTTTGAAAATAATTAACCTATTGATGACAAATGATGAAAATTGAGAGAAAATGATCTGATTTCACTGATTGAATGTCCGATATCATATATTGATCCAACTGTTTGATGTGTAGCTGACTGTACTTTCTCATTCTGCAAATATGTAGCTATTTTTTTAGGGAACGGTTATTAACACTTTAAAAATTTTGTTTTGCACTCCTCGAAAGAGTATTTTTCTTTCTAAATATAAAAAATTTAAAGTGCAAAATGAGAATTTTAGGGTGCTAATAACAATTCTTATTTTTTTTTATGAATAATACTTTTGGTACAATATTCACTTACGTGAATACTCAATATACTGACCGACTTAAGTAGACTACTTAAAACAACAACACCTGTCCATTTTTAATTTCTAAAAAACATAACCAAACATGCTTTATGCCTCTAGCCAAACATGTATTATTTTGCTAACCAAACATGCTTCTTCACCCTTACCGAAAAATTACCCAGCCATCCATCTCCAGCCACCGTACGTACTTAATAGAGTATTTGTGATCTTAAAAATGGTAGAGAGAGGGAGGCATAAAACACATAATCATGTGTATAAGCTTATTACATTGACTTTAGTATTACCGGTTGTAACTGTTTCAGTGGAAAGAGCTTTTTTTGCTATGAAAATTATCAAAAGTCCCCTTCGTAACAAAATGGGAGATCAATGATTAAGTGATAGCTTGCTTGTTTACATTGAAAAATATGTTTTTACTTGTATTGATAACGAAACCATCATGAAACGTTTTCATGATATGAAAACTCGTCGTTGACGTTTAGTTTGAATGGTAATTGTATTGTTTAACTTTTAAAAGTTTTTGTAATCTATTTGGAAGTTTTTATATTTCGTCCGCCCAAGAAAAAATTTCTGGATCCGCCACTGCGTTGCCCATCCCACTCCTATTCGTTCAATGTACCAGAGTCGGCCATAGCAAAATATCATCCATCAGCTCTTTGCATCCCTCCTCTTCCAATTTTCTGCCGACTATCCATCCCTCCGACTAATAATCACTGCTCATCCATCCCTCAAAACCCAAATCAGATCGATCAATCACCTAATCAACCAAATCAATCTGGAAGCAACAATTACACAATGGGTTTCAAAGATTTGGATCTTAAATTGTCATTTTCTAGGAAATTATTGCATGTAGTGAATCCAAAGACAGACTTCGTGTGGGAAGAGAACAGGAGAGTGGAGGTCCGGTCTCTCTAATAGATGAGAACCTCACTTATGTATATGTGGATCCACTTACGGTGGTCATCAATGCGGTTAGTAAATAATATGGTCTAAATAGCAGCATGAGCTTGACATATTACGTGGTGCATACCGATGATTCAATGTTACTTATAGTTATACATATATGTATATATTGCATAAAAAAAATTGTAATGTTATCGTGGTCAATTGTATGTACCTGATAAAGCAACCAGATCAGTGGAATCTAATCCTTTGTTGCGGAATTTTTCAGTAATTAGCTTAAGGTTATCCTGAGGGGTTGGAATGTCATGATTGGCTCCAGTTCGGTTGGCTGTCCTACTGTCTCTCCTTCCCAATTGAACTTCCCACCTTGGTCCTCCATTCTATAACAATACTTAATAAAAGCATTAGAATAATGTTATTTGTGTTGGAGAATAGGATCCAACATCGGTCATGTGACAAAATAATATATAATTAATATATGAGAGTTTTCATTCCTAATATCACCGAGATCTTTTGTGATAAAAACCCAACAGCTAGCAATAGATGGTTAAGTTGGGACAATATCGGTGATATTAGTGGTGGACTATGCTGGACCTATAAAGTTTATTATGGTATCAGAGCATGTTATTCTTTCGACACATCTTGGGCCCAAGTTACTGGGCTCAAACATGTTTTTTGAAGTTCCTGATGTGGGAATTGGTTTCCCTTATGACCCCGCAAGGAGAATATCGATGATATTAAAGGTGGACTATGGGGGGCCTATAAAGTTTATCAATTTGAACCACTTTTGCTAGCCACTATGTTGATCTTTTCTAATTTGAACCACTTTTACTAGCCACTATGTTGTGCTATCCACACACTCCTTTTTAATTCTCACACACGTCTTGTTAATTTCTGATATTAGATCTTCTTTAATTTTTTCGATCCGACAGTCAAAATTGAAAAGGGTGTGTGAAAAGTAAAAATAAGTGTGTAGATAGCATAACCTTATATATATATGTGTGTGTGTATGTGTGTGTGAAATTCACTTATTAAAGAGGCAGTCAGTATATGTAGGTTATATAGTAAGTACCGCAGAAACCAGTATTTGAGAAGCAAGTGCTAAAATGTCAGCACAGGAAACAACGCCAGGGCAGACATTCTCGAGTGCGGTTTTGATATCATCAACGATGTCGTATCCTTCTGCCCCTTTATTGCGAATTGCATCTTTCTCACTCTCTATCCCATCTGCGTTGTCCAACAAAATCGATCCATCACATCCCTGCAAGCATGCATGCATCGTTACCCATTAAATTAACTTAAACAATGTTGCACATAAAAAAAACAAAAAAAAAAACCAATGTTGCGCATAAAAAATATGTCTCGTACCAATAACAGTTTTCTTAATTAATTACGTACATTTACAAAGCAGTCGTGGAAATGGAGCCGGATAAGTTTGGCACCAACCCGAGTATCATTATGTTGAGCTTGCTCCACCACACCACGAATAATGCTTGTAACGTTCGGGCATGTAGTATCGTAGAAAGTTGAACTTAGTTGAGTGGAATTTCCTAACACACTAATAGTAACAAGAACAAATATTGCTGCTGCGATTGAAAAGGAATGCATGATGATTAATTTTTCTTTTTGCTCATGGTGAAGCTTCATTAAAGCTCCAAAGGGAGAGGGAATCCAAGAACAGGAAACAAATAGAAAATAGTCAAAGGTGGTGTCGAACGTACACAAGAAGGATGCAAAATTAGGCAGAGAAAAGGAGACTAATTTAATTAAGTCTCGCTTTATCTCCAGAAAGGTTTTAGGATAATGAAACTGGGAGGTTGCGATATATAGTTGTTGTAATTTGAAAGGTTTTCCAATTCTTTTAATTTGAATTTTCAGTTTGATTTTGTTTTAATTTGATGTTTAACTGATAATTTATTTAAAACTAATATGTTGAGGGTTATGAGAGTTTCAATTTACATAATTAATATTTTGATTCCTCCATTTTAGTGTGTGGAGGTTACTAACTTACTAGAATTCTTTATGAGAGGAGGTTACTAGAATTCTTCGTTGCTTTAAAAGGACACTCCTTCACAACGGACTTTGAGCTTGTGTATGGTCGTATGTTCGAGTTTTGTAAGTTGTCAGCACGGACATGCACATAGGGAGGCTGCAAAGGGAGCATTTTTGCTCACCTCCCTTGTTCCTAGTAGTCTGCCTATTACTTAACCATAGCTAATATTTGTTTTTCTTTTTTAGTGAATGTTTACTATTTGTTTTAAATGCTCTTTACATAGTTAAAAAAAGATTTTAAAAAACTAAAAAAACATTAAAAATAAGAAGACCGACAGTCATGAAGCTGCCCCAACAACCCTAATCACCTTGCCCCGCTACCGGCAAGCCCACCCTCTTGCTTCCCTCTCCCGTCTCCTTTTCCCATCACTCTAGGTTTTCTTCTTTCAAATGCTCTTTATTAGTTGAATGCTCTCCCCAATCTAGTAAACAACTATCAGTCGATTTGATAAACACCCACTCCAATCTGAAACTGTTATGCACTGATATGGATGAGATTCAAACGTACTAAACAACCCAGATGCATAAATTTCTGGGCTATTTCTAGGTTTGATGTTTGTGGGTAAAAGAAAGGTTTAGAGTAGAAGGAGAAATGGGCAACATGAAAGAAGGAATGGAGGGAGAGGAAGGGGAGGGAGGGTATTTCTTTCTCGGGGTTGGGTTGGGGCTGTTGGGTTTCTTGTTTTTATTTTTGTTCATGTTTAATTCATTTTTTAAATTATTTTAAAAAATATTTAATATAAAAGTTAACTCTGATTAGTTAGTGAGACACATGGCAGACTATTAGATGGAAGGTGAGCATTTACCAGAGTTAGTGGTGGTGAGCAAAAAAGCTCCCGACTGCAAAGGCTTTAGGACATTGTCTTTGACGTGCATATCACATGAGGCTTGCTCCAATTGTTAGAGTTTTCCTCTCCAACTCACTACGTCTCATATTCAAAACTCTCTCCCTCATTTAGTATAAAGTATTGTAAAATATTATTTGTAATAATAATAAAATAAAAAAGAACATGTATTTAAGACCTAGAGACAATATTCTCTCATTGAGATGAGAGAGGTGGCCAAATTTGACCAAGAGCTAGTAACCGAAGACAATTTCAAAACCAACGCATGGTTGTTGGGGCTAATGGTGAACCGTCTTCAGCAGACGAATGCTAATATTATTACTTTGTATTATTTTATTTTAAATGGGAAAAAAATATAATACAATACTCACACTCAATTTCTCATAAGTGCTAAATTATAGCTAATCTACTATTTTTATTCTCTGTAATATAAACTGTAATATTTTTTTTTAATTCCAAACACATATATAATATTACCGTACTTGGATATGATAATTCAGATATGTGGAAAATGTTTATTTATAGGGCTAAATATATAGGAAGGAAAAAAAAAAGAAATATAAAAAAGAAAAAAAAGTCAAAGAGTCGTTGAAGAGAAGGAGCCATTGAACTCCTATAAAATATATATTTTTTTAAATTGAAAACCAGCAACAGTACCGTTGCACAAATAATTTTTCTTTTTTTTTTGAAAAAAAGAAGAAGTAACCAATGGCTAAATGACGCCAGCTATATCGTTGTTTGATTGGTGTAGGCACGCGGGAGCAGTAAATTTCCATGCTCCGCAACGCATGGAATCAGCCCGTCCGTTTCTCCAGCTGGTCCAGCATGTGGGTTGGCCCACTTTCTCTATTCAGCCCATCAACCCTTCCAAGGGCTAATTTGGAGACAGCCTAGCCCACCCTTAAGGGCTCGAAATGGCTTAACCCATCTTGCTGGAGATGGTAATAACCAAATTTTTCCAAAAGTACATTTGTCTGGGACCGACTGGAGCTAACCTACACTTTCACGTGCATAAATGTTGCGTGACCTAAAAGCACCCAGAGACCCTCACCACTCCCCTGGGCTCGTACACTAGTTTAAAGTCAAGGCATATGTTCCTCAGATAATTCCCTTCAGATTATTAGGTCTAATCTTAAAAAATTTACTTATCAATTTAAGTACATTGAATTTGATCCAACTAAAGAACTTTTTTTTTGGTGGTGATGAGTCGGTGCCTAACTTTAAAGCTTTGATTTGTGAATTAATTTTTTTTCGAATACACTAGACCCTTGGGCTATTTTAGAAAGGACAATACTTAGATAATCATATATGTAATTAAATAATAATTTTCTTTGGTTAGCATGATATTCTCTCATTGTTTGTCTAATTTATGTATTCTCATGATGCAAGGGGGAAAATGTAAGTTTGTTCTTCAGAAACCCGTTTTCTTTTGGGCTCTATAAAAGAGATTCCATTACTAAAAGGCAAAATCCCAAGCCATACAACAAACAAAAGTTTTAGGGTGCTCTGAAGTATAGGATATTTTTGATGTTTTAACCGTTACATATTTATTTTTTGTATTTTTAAACAAAAATCTAACTGTTAAAACATCGAGAGTATTGCATACTCCAGAATATTGTAGAAAATGGCACAACAAATAGGAGAGGTCACATAAGGACCAAACCGATTAAGCGAACGAAAAAAACAGAACATGAAAAAAGGAGCACAAGATAGATAGACAGCAGCTCTCAAGGATCAGAGACGAGGGAAAAGCTGGGAAGACCCATACGAGCACCATGGTCAAGCTTTAAACCTCCCACCTAAGCACTGAAAAATTCAAAGGAGGGGAGGACATGGAAGGCCATCATCAGAAACCCTTTCATCTTCAATGGTAGTGGTATGTGTTGCAATGACGTCCGTTACACCACTTATAAGATCACGAAACCAGACCATTATATATGCAGGACTAAAGTAGTGACTATTGTAGCCAGGTTAAATTTCTAGAGATGTTAATAGAGTAGCCACGTTTTGTGCTTTGTCAAGGTGTGAATTGCTATCCAGGGATGGGGTTTTCCTACTAACTCGATGGCTTATGGCTTGTTTAATTTGACCTTGTATGAGGATAATGAATCATTCACCCACTTTGACTCACTCTCCAAAGTAGCAACATTTTGCTTATTTAGTCTAAATTTCTCTAAATAATAACCCAGGTATATATATAGGTTAAATTTCTAGAGTTGTTATAACTAGGTCACTTATATGTCTTCGCGTGTCTTCATGTTAATTAACAGAGCCACGATATATTTCTTTTATGATCAACTCATTAGTCACAAATAGATCTTTTGGGTTCGATTCTTGACATTAGTGAATCACACGATGGTGGCCAGGAGAAGACTGAAATGCCTCTGTGGACTGCCGTTTGACACCAATAGGTCCTTTTTTTAAAAAAAATCCACTCATTCAACTAATGTTTAGTAATTATTCTCTCGTTTTCGTTTTTTTTTATAAGAAAAGATAATTTACAAATATTTGTCTCACTTTCTTACAGTGATATTTATTACATTGTTTTATAATTTGGAGCTCGATACAATATTGATCGCATTAAAAAACTTCCTTATCTGAACATACTTCAAATTCAATACGCCTCTAATTATTTGGATTGAATCCTCAACTTTTTTTGGTGGAAGGGTAGCGACATTTTATTCTCCACATGGCAGATTATATTGCATCCAGGGACCACATTCTGAAATTCCAGTACATCAGTGGGCATCATGGACTTAAAAGGGGTTAGATATTTATTTATCCAAGTTAAATTTGAACTGCAAAACCATGACTGGCTACCTAACGCGTGTTTCTCATTTTTATATCCAATAATTCACTTTCTATCACGGTAAACTGCCGTTTGACTCCCTGAACTATTAATTCAGTTGAAATTGACCCCATGAATTATTTTTTTGGTAAATTGACCCCCTGAACTATTTGAAATCAGCCAATTAACCCCTCACCGTCAGATTCAACGAAATTTCATCCACTTTGCTGTCAAATACTAACACGTGTCGTATTTTAATTGGTAGATCTAGCTGACATTCTAACGAATTAACAGCAAATTGGATGGAATCTAGCGGTACGGGATAAATCTACTGATTTAGGAAAGTTTAAGGGGTTAATTTACCAAAAAAATAGTTCAGGGGGTCAATTTCAACTAGGGTGATAGTTCAGGGGGTCAAACGGCAGTTTACCCCTCTATAAATAGACCTTCTAATTGGCTCTCATATGCATTGATTAACATAAGTTAAAAACATCGATCACCACCTGAGAAAATGCTTTCTTCTTCTTCTTCTAGTGCTCAATTTTATTACAAATATATTTTGGCAATATTACTAATCTTGGGTGCAAGTGCAGGATGTGGTGATGCCCAGTTGTCTCCTACGTTTTACGATGAAGTATGCCCGAATGCCACCAGCATTGTGCGTGGAGTCATTCAAGAGGCTCTGCAGACCGATCCCCGGATCGCTGCCAGCCTCACTCGGCTTCACTTCCACGACTGCTTCGTCAACGTACAATTCATTTCTTTGCTTCTGATATCCCTTTGTTTGTTACAAATATTTATTTGGCCGGTGTTCTTATCACGAATTCCAGTCCTGCATTTTGGTTTTTATGGCCTCCGTAGTCGGTGCACCAGCAAGATTTATGAAAAAACACTTGTTGATTCTATTTCAGGGTTGCGATGGATCAATTCTGTTGGACAACAGTACCAGTTCTACCAGTACCATAGACAGCGAAAAAACAGCATTTGCAAATAACAACTCAGCCAGAGGATTTGATGTTGTGGACAATATCAAGACTGCATTGGAGAATACTTGTCCCGCCATCGTTTCCTGTGCTGATATTCTCGCCATTGCAGCCGAAGAATCTGTTGCTTTGGTATATATACATTTCAAGCTTCAACAACAATTTAAAACATTTTGTTTCATGAGATGTTGAATGTGAGTAACTAATCTATGGTTGCAGTCTGGAGGTCCTTCATGGACAGTGCTATTAGGAAGAAGGGATAGCACAACAGCTAATCGCACGGCTGCCAACGAAGCCCTTCCACCTCCTTCTTCAACACTTGACGAACTCAAGGCCAACTTCTTAGCTGTAGGCCTCAACACCACTGATCTTGTTGCACTGTCTGGTAAGCAAGCAAATCCCACGGCTGCGAAAAAAATATATCTGCACTATGTTGCTTTTCTTTATAGTAACAAAATTTGACATGCAAAATTGACAGGTGCTCACACATTTGGGCGTGCTAAATGTCAATCTTTCACCGATCGATTGTATAACTTCAGCGGCACAGGCAGTCCTGATCCGACCTTGAACTCAACCTACTTAGAAACATTGAGTGAGATATGTCCACAGAACGGGAATAGCAGTGTGCTAGCCAATTTAGATCCTGCAACGCCTGACAGTTTTGATGCAAAGTATTTCTCAAATCTTCAAGTTCAGAGGGGCTTGCTCCAAAGCGATCAAGAGCTCTTTTCAACTAGCGGGGCTGATACCATCGACATTGTTGACAACTTCAGCGCTAATCAGAGCACATTCTTTGAGAGTTTCGTGGAATCCATGATTAAAATGGGGAATATAAGCCTCTTGACCGGAACTGATGGAGAGATTCGATTGAACTGCCGTAGGGTTAATGGAGATTCATATGGATCATCTGCTACTTTGGTAGCTGAGTATTAATTAAAAAAAAATTAAGGTTATCTAAAACTAGTTAAGGTTTATGCGTCATATGATGATTGGGATGATCATGACTACGAGTACCGAGCTCATCTTCGAGCTTATATGGCTACTAGTCCCCTTTACTCGGTAAACTTGAAAAAAAGACAGATCGACTTCACAATAATCAACCACATCCATTTCAAGAAGATATATATTATTAGCTTATATCACGGAGACTCGTGTTTTTGAAGTATTGAGGGGGAGAAAGGGTAGGTTTCCTGGTGTGTAGTCTGGCTCGCCTAAATCTTTATGACATAAGCTAAGTTATTTCCCTCTTAGTTGTACTCCCTTTTTTATCAATAAAATTCTTCTTTTAATAATAATAAAAAAAAAAACTAGAAACTGAATGTGAATTTTACAATGCAAAAATGATGAGGCAATCATTACAACATGCACATTGCCCCCACCCCTTCCCTAATTACAACTTTAGTACTTACATATCTGAAGATCTCTCGATCAAATTATGGCGAAGCGTATGATCCATTTGCATGTGGCATCTTCTGGTCTTGAACTAGAAATGGCGATTAAAAGAATTACACCGAACAATAATATTCCTATTGATCCATTCCACAACAAAAATATAAAAATTTCTACTTGTTTGAAACTTTGAATTGGAAATCTCAAGTCCATAGCAAATTGTATCCAGTGGTGCGAACTTTCTCATTCACTCTGACATACCTTGAATATGAACGAGTACGAAATTCGCTCCTACGAGAGGCTTCAACAACTCTGCTCTTATCATCCACTGAAATTCTAACAAGACAGACCTATCTATGATCTAACATATTCCCACAAAAGAAGCAATATATGTTCTTATATCCAACCTGCAAAAGAAACCAACATGACTAAAAATAGACTCTTTATTCAAACAGAAACGATATAGATCATCTAGCTAATGCATAAACATAACACATAAACACGTGCGCGTACACATACATGCGAAGATTAGTCCACACAACACAACCCATTATATTGAAAAATTGAAAAATCGAAATTTTATGCTCTTGTAGTAATTGTTTGACTCAAAACACATCTATCAAACAATCCAAAGACCCCCATATTTCTACAACTAGTGGTAACATCACATGTATGCTGCTGAATATATATTCCTCATATTTTGAAAACCCTAGTTTCATTTCTACAAATTAAAGTAACACAATGGTCAGATCAAATGTGCATATACAGGATCATGACCAGTCCTCTTAACATGATACAGAAAAATAAAGGGTAATAGTTTAATTAATGGTGATGCTAGAGAGACCATACACTTAAATTTTATTTTGTAGACTATATGATGTGACAATTGATGGTTGGATTCTTTGTTTAAATCATTAAAGAAGAGATCCAACTATCAACCGCCACATTATGTGGTCTACAAAATATGGTTTAAGAACATGATCTCCCTAGCATTTTCTTTTAACTAATATTCCAACCAACTATAATTAAAGCAGGTACCAGAATATAACAACAAGCCCTATAATTAAATAAATGGGTTTTTGAACATTAGTTCTTGAAAAATATTGAAATTAAAAAACAAAACTGGTGTTAGATTACATATTGATTTTAATGTACTTTTATTAAAATTCATATTCTACTTTTGTTATTTAAAGTGTATTTTTATTTAATGTCTCCACATTAAAATTTTGAATTATTAATATATATGCACCTAAATGAGAAAAGCTCGTCCCCTTTAAAAAAAAAAAGAGAAAACATTGAAAAAAAACTAGTGACACATAAGAAAAATATGTAAATACATAAGTATAGAGAAATAACTGTAGCAAAATATATTAAGTTGACTTATTTGTACCGAAATATATTATAATGAATTAGTGTACCTAAATGTGTGTGCTGAAATGTCTGTACCTAAATGTGTATGCCGAAATGTCTGTACCGAACTATATTATAATGAATTTGTGTATGTAAATGTTTGTACCGAAATATATTTATAATGAGTTAGTGTGTATACCTAAATATCAGTACAGAAATATTTAGTGCAGAAATTTGATTCTCTTGTATAATGTCAACTCTTCTCTAATTTTTTTTCTTGTATAAGTTACTTAAAAGTTACAACCATAAATTATTGATGCAAAATGTCAACAAATAAATAAAAATTCATTTGAATTTCAAATTAGTATTAATATCCTACAATATCTTTCATAAAAATGAATTAATGGATGCAAGGGTAGACTTAGAAAAAGAAAAATCATGAAATTACCAAAAAATAAATAACAAATGACATGGAATATAAATGTTGGCACCAAGGGACTAAACTCAATTTTAAATTTTGTACCAAGCATTAATCTAAACTCCATCTTATTTAAGGATTAAAATCTAGTTTTCTGGGAAAGTTGACTCCTGGGTCTGGAACCTGGAGGGTTGCTCCGAGAAATCCTTTCTTTCTCATCTACTCAGGGGGTGCGAACACACCTGCGAAGGTTACAGGTGATGGTTAGAAGAATGGCGGGGAAGTGAACAGTACCCGACGACATTCAGGGATGGATATAGACCCATCGAGCAAGGATAATCATTCTTGTCCTGGGAGAGTTGGCGACCATTCTCAAGAACCAAAAAGACTGAGTTGAGGGAAGCCCTATGAGTCACTGAAACGACGACAGGAGGGCCCTTGATCTCTATTGGTTATCCACTCTACGAAATAAATAAAAGTTGCGCTGGAATTGAGAAAGTTTCGTGGAGTTCATTATTACATAAAAGGAGTCAAAGTAGTGGCTACAGCGCGTCGAGGCACTTCTTCAATGGTCCGCGTCCGCTCCGCCTACCGGCCCGATCTGAAGAATTCAGGGGTCGGCAAGCGGACGAGACAGAATGGGCGGGCACTACTAACCAAGCCTAGTTCTCGCCGATAGGCTTGGAAGCAAGCTACCAGCGCCTATCAAAATAAAAAGTGCATAATAAAATCACACAATATGTAATAATAATAATATATATAAAGCACGTAAAGAGAAATATAAGCTCAGAATAACACAAAATAAGAGTCTCAAATCTTTGTAGACTGTAGCCCCCTCGCGTCGTCAGTACAAAGGCTCCCCATTCTACAGCATGACGCCCCGGTTTTTTAACACATACATTCCCGCCGTCACTTTTCCGATCACCATGAATTGGTCATCGGGTCTTAGGGCACTGCCAAGGTGATGAAGAATTGAGGTGTAGGGATGCCGTCGTTGATCATGGACACGAGTTCAGGTCCGATGCGCTTTGATTTGTATGTCAATTTGTGGATAAAGACATCGTCAGAGATTATTATCTACAAGAGCGAAAACTGCTCCATAACAAAAAATCAGGGGGTCACGCTGTACTGACGACGCACGGGGCACTACAGTCTACAAAGATTTGAGACTCTTATTTTGTGTTATTCTGAGCTTATATTTCTCTTTACATGCTTTATATTATTATTATTGTTATAAATAGGCAGAGGAGAGAGAACCTTTGCTAGAGATTGAAATGGAACGAGAGCAATGTATCACTCTGTTTTTTTTATTAGTGTCAGTCTAGTAAAATGGACGTAAAAGATGAGAAAATGAGGGAAAGCAGTATTATTACACTTTGTTTTCTTATCCTTTATTTTTGTCTCTCAATGATACAGAAAATTCACATACCATAACAGTAAAAAGCAAACTAACACTATTTAGGCCATGTAGCTTTTGACTTTCATTCTGCATGCTTCTTTGCTTCTTCATGCATCTATATGTGTGCATTCACACCATATTTCACAACAATTATTGAATATTGTGTGATTTTATTATGCACTTTTTATTTTGATACAAGCGATCTTTTTGGGGAGGGGAATCATACTCCAAAAGCTCGGGTGTTAGTGTTAATTTTTGTGAAATTTTAACTTTAGGATGTTTTACGGAATGCGGAGATGGTCAATTATCTGAGATATGCATATTTTGTGTATTGTATTTAGCTATTTTATGTTTTCTTTGCACGGGGCTGGAGAAGGACTTACAACTATACTGTGTACGCCAATGTGACAATATTTTTGAAATCAATAACGCTCACATTTTGTGCGCAATTAGTTTGGAATACCATCAGAATCGCCTATTTGGTGTAAGTAGTTAAGTCATTCTCCTTAGGCTGTGCTGACTGATCTCATTTGCTTCATGTGGAGCAGTTTTGTTTATTTGACGCCCATAGGCGTGAGTTACTGGAGATTCATATGGATCGTCTGCTACTCTACTCTGGTACGAATTCATCTTTGAGCTTCGATGGATATAAGTCCAATAGTTCTGTAAAATTTCTTGAATAAAGCTATGACATAATTCACAATTTGCACAAAGATATTATCAGCTTATATTACAGAGACTCGATTTTACAATATCACGTCATTTTGTTCTCCTACAATTCTATAAAAAGATACAACAGATTTTCTCCAAAACTTTTTTGACACGATCCATCTAAACAATGCAGCTGACTTATCATTTATCTAGGGTTTTCGCCGTTGCTGGTCTTGGTGCTGCTGTTGTTGCTTCTGGTTATGTCGAACGAGTTGAGCATACAGAAGCTCGTTCCATGTGTCAGGAACACCAGGGAGGCACCAGTGACTGCAATCCTGGTACCTCAAAGGCGATTTCCTCTCCTCCTCTGTAAAATTATGCTTTCTGTAAATCGATGGATGAGCATCCCTCCTGAAATCGGTCATTTTTGTAATGTTTAGATAGAAGATTGGCGTCTTCATTCCCGTGATTACTGAGTCCAAGATTCTCAATTTTGATGCATATTTTCCTCTGTTTGCCTCCTTTGCAAGTGGTTCTGTCTGATCGTGGCATTGCCCTCCCGAATTCCATCTTCCACCTCTGCGAACGGTAAAAGGATTATGAAGATGCTGTACATTTGTGAACAAACCATGAGGGTCTAAAATTTAAAAAAAGTACTTCATGTGGTCTATGTACCTAAAGTGATTAGGCGAATAGCCCCGGAAGAAAACAATAGTTTTCTCAGGATTTATGTTGGTATCCACCCATCTTGCCCATGTCGTTAAAGCTTTCCGAAATGCCTCTTTAACGTTCAATACATCGTAGATGTAGCCACCCTCTTGATAGTAACCCTTCCTGCAAGATTCTTATGTTAGTTTAGTACTCCTTCCAAGTTCCAAAAATTAATGACATAGAGTGAGAGGGAGAATGACTTTTACCCTCTGGAAGTTTTCTCATGAGTCCACCAGTGACCTGTGTTGAAGATGAGAACATCTGCACTTTTGTACTTATCGGAGGATCTCTCGATCAAATCAAGGCGAAGCGTTTCCTTTAGTGATCCATTTGCGTCTGCCATCTCCCATTCTTGAACTAGAAATGGCGATCGAAAGAACTCCACGGAACAATTATACTCCTATTGATCCATTCCAGAACAAATATATAAATATTTCTACTTCTTTGAATTGGAAAACTCAAGTCAATAGCAAAGTATATCTGGTCCTGTGTTGTGAACTTTCTCATTCACTCCGGTCACAACGAAATTCAACAAGGAAACAAATCCAAATGGGGAGAAGGAAGAACTAATCAGGCTATGAACTCCAAATCAGAGACGATGGATAGTGCGCATACCTTGAATATGAAAGAGTAAGATCCCTCTGAACGAAATTCGCTCCTACCCGAGGCTTCAACAACTCCACTCTTATCATCTACTGAATTTCTGAGAAGACAAACCAAAGACTCCCACATATTCCTATTGAGAGAATCGCCAACAAAAACCAGTCGCTTTCCTCTCAATAGTCCCAATATGTTCTTGCCATCCAACCTGCACAAAAAGTTCATCAGAAACCAGCAAGCTTTATTCAACAAAAACAATACAGCCAATGCATAAACGTAAACATAAATATACACACACAGATACATTAGTCCACAGAACAAAACTCCGTTGTACCGAAAAATTGAAATTCAGTGTGAATGTTGAACTGTCATAACAAGTAAATTTGCACTTATGGAAGCCAACCATAACCAAGTACAAATTTCCCCAAGTGCTAAGTTTAGAAGTCAAACCAGTCATGAAAATTTACCTTAATTTAGAAGCAAAACCAAATGCAATACAATGCATAAACAAAACATGCTTTTAAATCATAAGTAAAAACATCCCTGCAAATCAAAATTTACCTTGGGAGATTGCAATGTTTCGGTTGCCATCTATACTTTTCATAGCGATTATCCGGCCTCTTATTAAGAAAACAATTGAAGGACTCATCAATGTGAGGACAAGAACCCGGAGGATAAAGCGGATACGAATCATCTCTCACCCACATTCCATCAAACAGGTCACAATCATCTCTCGAAAAATCGAAACCCGCCTCAGTTCCATTGCTCTGCTTCTCAGATTCAGACAATGCCTCATTAGCATCATCACTCTCTCTCGACGTCAATGCCACTGCTTTCCTCAAAACCCCATCAGAATCTTTAGAAAAAGATTCATTTTTTCTTGAACCCTCCAGTTTCCCGGAAAATCCCACTTTCCCGGAAACTTGAATCGTAGTGTTCTGGGACGACGTCTGATTGGATTCTTGAGGCAAGAAAAGAATTGGGTTTGGCGGTTGAGCACTACCCATTGGAGGATCGCTCTTCAAACCTCCACTCTCATCCAAACGCGGCAAAGATTCAGCTTTCCCTGAAAATGGGTTTTCCCGGGAAAGTTCAAAAGGGGACTTGAAGATGCTCTTGAAGCCGAAAGGGAAAGAGTAGTCTGATGGGTTGAAAACCAGGAAGAAAGTGCAGGCGATGCAGACGAAAGAGAAGCCGTAAACGAAGGCGGCGGTTCTTCTGGAGGCGAAGAAGATTGGGGAAGAAAGAGAGGGCTTGAAGGAGGCCTCTGGTTTTGGGATTGTGGGCGTCTGGTGGTGCTTTGTGGGTTGTGGGGTTGTATGGGTTGGGGAATCCGCCATTGTTGAGAGCTTGTGATCTGTGTTTGTGGAAGATTTAATGGATTAAAGATGAAGGATTAATTTTCATTACAGTTTTTGTGAAGGCCACTTTTTCAGTTGAGTGGTTAGTTTCCACTAACTTGCTTAGTTGAAAGTTGCTATTTTTGGACATAAGCATGCAGATGTAATAATAATTTATGGACACGTCACAAGTGGCATATTTTTTTTGTTGTTTTTATTTTTCATGTTTTTCTATCCCTCTCTCTCTCACTCTGGAGCAATTTTTTAGTGCGACTATCAAATCATCGCGTGATTTTACTAATTCATTCATTTTATAACATTATATCAATTTATTAACAATTTTTTCGCGCATTCATATCATAAAATGTGAATTAGGGGATAGTCATCTGTTGAGATCCATTTTCACCTGCCAAGGTCCCCATTTTACCCTACAATTGCTCGCTCCGTCCCCTCTTTTTGTTACTGACGTGTAGGCTAATAACACCACATGTCCATATGGCCGTCACAATCAAAAGTTAATTAATTTTTCTTTAATTAGTATACAAAGATAAATGTTCTAACATTGGATTAGTATCTTTATGATTTGAGTATTATCAATTAAATGTTACTTAGTTAAAATGAAATCATGAACGACCAAGAAAGACAAGAAACAAACTCTAGGTGGTTCATTTTTTCTTAGTAAAATTGGCAGCGAGCCAGTGAAGGCAAGCAGAGTCGAATGTTCCAAGGAGGAAATTATAATGTGGTAAAAACTTTACAGCATTTGTACATTACAAGCAAAAAAAGTGACATAAAATTTTGTTTTTATTTGTGACATTGTTATTTGGTAATGCGAAAAACTGACATAACAATCAAAGAGCACAATAACAGAAGTTTGCAGAACTGTAATTTGTAAAGGGAAGAGATGGTGACCAAGTTTCGTTTGATGAACTTCAGAGAATGTTGCCGCAGTGAGCAGCCAAATACATCGACCTTCAAGCAAGACCGATAACCTAAATTCCGGGGGTGGTGTCAAGATCAATGTCATAGAGGCAAGGCCTAGTCAGAGAATCCGACATTGTGCTCGTTGTTCCAACCACAGTATAAAACTGGGATTAAAAGTTGTAGTAGGGTCTGCACTGCAAGCAAGAAGAAAATAGAGGAACTCCTGAAGGTTTGGCGATCTCAGATTTGTCGGTATCACTTGTGACTCATTATTTTGATGAATCATTTCTTCGGACGCAAGAAATTGACGCCCAATTCCTTTAGCCAATTATAAGACTAATGGGATGAAGTGACTAACCGCTCTTTTTCCACAGTGTGCATGATGAGCACAAATAACTGCTCATATGCCCCAGCAGCCCATGCTGCATTTCTAACTGCATTTTGTTCTGCTTCACAATCAGTTGAAAACCTCATCACAGTAACGACATTCACACCATAGGCTTTCTTGTTTAAATTGCGCTGGCCAAATTCGCACAACCGGCTTCAACCAGAGCTGTATTCTCAGTCATACAGGCATTTCAAGGGCCTTATAATTGCAACCACAACTGCACATCGTGGCGTTAAACCAGTACTATACCGGCATTTTATATTCATGACCTTCTCAGTACCAAAACCAGCTTCTTTGACCACCACGATCACCACCAGCACTCACTGTTTCGGGTCACCATTTTTCCAAGCCTCTCCTTCAAATCCGCCAGAGATGCCAGAAGGGTTAAATTCTGTTTCTCTCACCACCTTTATCCCACAAGTGCAAACACAATTGTTCACTAAAGCACATTGCCCCACCTTTTTGCCTAACTACAACTTTTGCTCTTATCCTTCGTTTCTATCTATACAATCGAGAATTACTTGTTCGATATTCTCCATATGGTGAGCTTTCCAAAAAAATAGGTATACTACATAATTTTTTTTCTCCATATCTAAAAAGTTGTCCTCTGATTTTTCTGTTTCTTCTCTCTATGTTGTTTCTGGTTACGTTTGAGGAGTTGAGCATATATAAGCTCGTTCCATGTATCAGGAACGCCAGGGAGGCACCAGTGACTGCAATCCTGGATCATAGGCGGCTTTCGCTCCTCCTCAGTTAAATTCGGCTTTCTGTAAATCGATGGATGAGCATCCTTTCGGAAATCAGTCATTGTTGTAATGTTCAGATAGTTGACTGGCGTCTTCATCCCCTTGAGTACCGAGTCCAGGATTTTCATGTTGGTTGGATATTCACCTCCATATTCCGTGGATTCCAAGCTTGTAGTTGGCTTAGTTTCACCGTGGCAATGCCCTCCAGAATTCCATTCTCCACCTCTACGAAAAGGGTAAAAAGATTAGCAAGATGCAATACATTTGTTAGCCAAGTGTGAAGGATTTCATGTGTTCAAAATGTACCTAAAGTGAGAAGGTGAATAGCCCCGGAAGAAAACAGCGGTTTTCTTAGGATTTACATTGGTGTCAATCCATCTAGCCCATGTCGTTAAAGCTTTGCGAAATGCATCGTCAACATTCAATTCACCATAGATATGGCTACCCTCTTGATAGTAACCCTTCCTGCAAGATTTATAAATATTTTAACTTTCCTGCCTACTTTCCGAAAATCCATGATAGAGTGAAACGGAGCATGAGATTTACCCGCTTGAAGTTTTCTCATGAGTCCACCAGTGACCTGTGTTGAAGATGAGAACATCTGCATTTTTGTAGTTGTCAGAGGATCTCTCAATCAAATCAATGCGAAGCGTTTCCTTCTTTGATCCACTTTGTTCCGGCATCTCCCATTCTTGAACTAGGAACCGGGATTGAAAGAACTCCACGGAACAATTGTACTCCTATTGATCAATTCAAGAACAAAGACATTAATATTACTTTAGACCAACAAAGCCAAAAGGTAAGAAGGAAGAATTTACGAGGCTATGAAATTGAAACTAACATACCTCAAAAATAAAAGAGTAAGAGCCCTCTGTGCGAAATTCTTGCCTACCAGAAACTTCGTAAACTTTGTTCTTATCATCCACTGAGTTTCTGAGAACACAAAGCAAAGACTCCCACATATTCCTGTTGAGAGAATCGCCAACAAAAACTAGACGCTTCCCCGTCAAAAATCTCAACATCTTCTTACCATTCAACCTGCACAACACCGAAACCAACAACTTTATTGACAGAATCGTCCTAGCGAATGCAATATAAATGTACGCCAGTACGAAAATCAGTTTGAACTTTAGAGCAACTTGAAGTAGAAACAATCTTAGAGGTTGCCTTGGGTTAGAAGTAAAACCAAATAAACATAGTATGAACAAAGCATACTCAAATTATAAGTAAAAAATTCCTGCAAATTAATTACCTTGGGATATTGCAACGTTTTGGTTGCCATCTATACCTCTCGTAGCCATTGTCCGGCCTTCCGTTCAGAAAACAATCGAAAGGCTCATCGATCCAAGGACAAGACCCCGGAGCATAAAGCGGGTACGAGTTATCTCTCACCCATCTTCCATCAAATATGTCACAGCCATTCATCAACTTGGACTTCAACTCACTCTGTTTCCCTTGCTTCTTAGATGACACCTTTTTACTATCACTTTTGTTCTTCGAGCCACGTTTTCCATTTGAATCTTTCGAAGAAGGAGAATGTGAATGTGTGTGCTTCTTGGTCTCGTTTCTTCTCTTGGAACCCTCCATTTTCCCAGAAACTTCGATTTCTGTGCTATTGGACGATGAAAGAGTGGGGTTGGATGACTGAGCATTGTTATCTCCCTCCAAGCTTTCGTTTTTCTCTGGAAATTGAGAGAGACCAATCACATGATTATCCACCTTATCACCCTTCAACCTTGCATTCTCATCAAACCGCGGTGAAAAATTAGGTTTTCCAGAAAAGGGGTCTCTCCGAGAAAGCTCCAAATGTGCATTAGGGTTTTGAGAAGAGGAGTAGAAGGAGGCATGGAGGAGGTTCTTGAAGCGAAGAGGAAGAGGGCCATTTGGGCGAGACGGGTTGAAAACCAAGAAGAAAGTGCAGGCAATGAAGGCAAACGTGAATACATAAGTGAAGGCCATGGATTTTCTTTTGGAGAACAAGATTGAAAGCAAAGGGGGCTTCGACTCTGCCTTCATCGGCGATGAGTGCTTCGTGGAAGGCGGGCTTGTAATGCTCATGGTTATGTTCGAATCCGGATTAACTGAGATGTGCGCGACTGAGGGCCGAGGACAGACCGTCGTCACCGACTTTGATATTGGTTTTGCAAGCAAATGATGCTTGATTGAATTTGACCGAGGAGAATCCGCCATTGTTATATAACTTGGATTGTTTCGTTTTCGGTTAAGGTGTTACTTGCGCTGTAAGTTACAAAAAAAAAAAAAAAACTAACTGGGGACAGGGATGATGTGAGTCTGGTTTAATTGCAACCCTAATTGTCTGAAAATAGAGAGAGAAAGAGATGGTATAGAAGACACAACGGAGTTTTAGGGTTGGTTTGATTCAATTGTCGTGAGAATTAATGCAACTTTTCTGTTAAAGTTGTGGTTAATTAGTTTAACAAATTACTAATTAGTTCCAAAATATTTGCTATTTTTGGATGTAAGCTTGCAGTGATCAAAGTTCGAGAGTTCTCTTTTTGTTATTTATTTTTTAATTTTGGAATGTCAACCGTTTCTGTTTGTCTGTTTTTTCAGTTGACAAATGGATGCAACTGTCAAAAGAGAAAAATGTTAGGGAGACTACATTATAATTAACAACGGCGTGACCATGCTTCACACTAATTTAACTTTTGTTACTTGTATTATGAGTTATTCAGAAATAACCCTCCAACACTATTTCTTCGTTAAAAAAAACACTTAAAGCACTGCTCTGAAAATAAAAACACTTCGCCCCAAGTGTAATTACATCTGACTATTATTACAATACACATGCGGGGTTTCTTCCGTAGTTTAATTTTTCAACAAAGAAAAAGTGTTTCTCACTAATATTATCAATTGTCACGAGGGCTAAACTAAGTATTGAAATAACAATGTATGGTTGTATTGAAACAACTTTTGTTATACAATAAGCTATTCATCCGGGGGGGAAAATTACAATAAGATAATTATTAACCTCAGAGATTTCTTTATTTGCGAAATCAATATCTAGTAATACAGAAAACTTACACAACAAGCAAAACGGCACAAACAACCGAAGCTTGAACAACCGTATAATAAAGTTGCCTCGGTGAGCAAATGGAGAGCCAAATGCAGAGCGATCTTCAAGAAAGACCGATGACCCTTCCGGTTGTGGTGTCAAGATCAATGTCATAGAAGCAAGGGCGAGTTGGAAGACCCGGCATTGTACTCATTGTTCCCACCAAAGGATAGATGAATCCAGCTCCAATGCTAGCTCTAACATCCCTTATTGGTAAGACGAATCCGGTGGGGGCTCCTTTCTCAGAAGCATTATGTGAAAACGAATACTGGGTTTTCGCCATGCATATGGGCAGACCAGAAAACCCTTGCTTGCTGTACATCTCAATCTGTTTCTCAGCCTACTCACACAAATAAGGAAACTCGTATCAATAGGCGTGTCGAGTAAACTTCTATTCGGGTTTTAAATTTACAATATTTTGGCTTCAGTGGTGTCAAGAACAAAAAGAAAGGGAAAAAGAGAAAATATATCTATCCTGCAAAGGTTGAAGAAGAATCAAGTTGATGTTCTGTTTGCAGCAAACAGTACATGGTTCTTTTTTTTTTTCAATGAGAAAAACAAGAGGAATAGTTGTATTTATCGGTATTGAAAATTCTTGTCTATCTATGAATGAATCAGATAGCAAGAGAGATTGAAACAAATAGTGTGAATTGAAATTTTCAAAAAAAAAAATAGCACATGAGCTTACCTGCTCTGAGTATTCAACACCGCTCGCACCATATGACTTGGCTATCGCTTCTATTTTCTCTTTAATACTAAACTCCAGAGGATATAAAAAATTCAATGGTTGTGTAACATTCTCGCAGGCTTTTTGAACTGCAATTCCTAGGTCGACCTGAAGATCACAATAAACTTCATTAATTATGCCTACACACAAGACGGAATACTTGGAACGGATATGAGATTTTTCCAAGAATATTATTAGGATCCAACAGCAGGTAAAAAAGATAAGTGAAAACTAATTAGTTAATGGGATGAAGAGACTAACCGCTCCTTTTCCACCATGGGCGTGATGAGTACAAATAACTGCATCATATGCCCCAGCACCCAATGCTGCATTTCTGACTGCATTTAGTTCTGCTTCACTATCAGTCGAGAACTTGTTCACAGCAACAACAACATTCACACCATAGGCCTTTGTGTTTGAAATATGCTTGGCCAAATTCACACAACCCGCCTCAACCAAAGCCACATCCTCAGTTACGTAGGCCTTGTTAAGAGGCTTCCCGGCAACAACATCAGGCCCGCCACCATGCATTTTCAAGGCCCTTATAGTTGCAACTATAACTGCACATTGTGGTGTTAAACCACTATACCGGCATTTTATGTTCATGAACTTCTCAGTACCAATATCAGCACCAAAACCAGCTTCTGTGACCACAAACCCATCTGGTCCTACCAGTTTCAGTGCAATCTTATCAGCCACTATAGAGGAATTCCCATGCGCAATGTTTGCAAAAGGACCAGCATGAACAAGAACTGGGGTTCCCTCAAGAGTCTGCATTAATGTAGGGTTAATGGCATCCTTCATTAGCACTGTTAATGCACCTCCAACACCAAGATCATCGGCAGTTACAGGGTCACCAGCCCTGCTGTTTCCAATCACCATTTTTCCAAGCCTCTCCCTCATATCCGCTAGAGATGTTGTAAGGGCCAAAACTGCCATTATTTCACTGGCTACTGAAATATCAAATCCAGTTTCTCTCACCATCCCTTTCTCGTCAGGGCCCTGGCCAATTGAAATCTTCCTCAAGAAGCGGTCATTTATATCCATTACTCTTCTCCATGTGATAGAGTTTGGGTCAATATCAAGCCTAGCAAATTGCTTAACTTCTTCCGGTGTGAGCTCCTCGGGCGTGGTCTTGGAGATACCAAGCTTCTTTAGACGTCTAAACATGATGTCATTAAAGCTCCGTTTTCCTTCTTTGTTTGGTGGACATAACCGGTTCAGTAGAGCCTTATCCGATTGGGTTGCCTCATGGAAAATCCGAGTATCAATGGCAGCAGCCAGAAGATTGTTTGCAGCTGTTATTGCATGAATATCTCCAGTCATGTGAAGATTAAACTCATCCATTGGGATCACCTGACTGTAACCACCACCCGCTGCACCCCCTTTGATTCCAAAAGTTGGTCCTTGTGATGGTTGACGAAGGCACGTAACAACCTAATATCACAAAGGGGAGGGTCCGTGATCAGGACCATACAAACTACTACTGATATATATAGCTGTCAATTGTGAAATAAAATTTATCTAAGAAGTCTTCAAAACAATATAAACTTTCAATAGCAACAACAAATAATAAGGAAAAGGCTGCACATCTACTTTAGCAGGACTTGCTTTGGTTTTAAATCTTCCATATAAACTGCAATACTTACAAGAAAACTTCATAACAAAGGAGATAAATACAAGACAAGTTTGAAATACTTTGCTTTACATTTTGAAGACGAAGTGGAAAATTAACTGATAAAGTTCGAACTTATCCAAAACTTTAGTTTTTTTTTTCCTCATAAAACAAATTCTCTTTAGATGCAGTAAACAGGACTAGGGGACAGGGCCTGTGCCTCGAAACAGCTTGGTAACTTCTTCGCCAGAAGACTCAGAAAAAAAAACCTATGAGACTGTGTTAGAGACCACTAAACTTTTAACTTCTACCCGCACAAACAAGGGCAGAGGACAATCGCAATGAATCTTCAGTTCCCTGAAACTACACTCCTTGTGTAATACATCTTGTTTTTGGTGCTTGTCAGTGTATTACTCAGTGACACTTTCCTTCATGCATATCTTCCTCACCAATTAAACATTCCAACCTTAACATTTAACCTCAGCTTCTCGACATGACAAGCTAAAGCAACACCAAGTACAATCAATAACACAAAGCCAGAAATCAATGTAAAACCTCTGAACTTATTCTTTTTGTCCCTTTCTATCTCCACTTATGTTTCAATAACTTTCCCAACAAAAAAACCAAAGTCAATTCAGATTTCTTGATTCTTCAGTTAAAATGTTGAAATCAACTGCCCAAAAAAGGAAAAATCAAAAACGGAAGACCAACATATGCCCAAAATTTCGATACCGAAAAAGTAGAACCAAACTTTTTAAACTGACAACAACAGAAAACTTCACCTTCTTATCCTGAAAAGCACCCAAAGCTTGACAGAGTCCAACAGTAGTGGTAGACTTGCCTTCTCCAAGAGGGGTAGGAGTAATCCCTCCAACCACCACATAATACCCATCTCCAGATCCTTTCAGCTCATCAATCACTGATAACAAAACCTACAAAACAAACCCAAATAACCCAGAATTCAAAATCTTTCCATATCAATGAAGAAAATGAACATATTACACGTACAGAAGCGCTCGAGCGCTAACCGGTTAGTAACTAAAACAATCAAACGACCAACCTTGGCCTTGTATTTCCCATAAAACAAACCCAAATAATCAAATTTCAAAAGTTTTCCATACCAATGAAGAAAATGAATATAATACAGATACAAATCGCTCGAGCGCTAACCGGTTAGTTACTAAAACGAATCAAATGACCAACCTTTGCCTTGTATTTCCCATAAAGATCGTAGTGATCGGGACTGAGATTAAGCTCTTTTGCAATCTCAGAGATGTGGAAAGGCTCGACAGAGTTGGCAATGTCGATGTCCGCCGGCACCGGCGACGCCACCTGCAGCTTCCTCGCCGTCTTGGATGAAGAACTCATCGTGGGGTCGTCGAAAATGTCAAATTTCGATTCTTGTTTGGTGGGTTTGATCTGAAATGTTTGGGTTTTTTACGCTCTGGTTTCGGTTGTTGACTGGTTGAAGATGAAGAGCGATAGCGAGTGGGTTCTGAGTCCTGAGGAGCATTTCGTTTGGGTGCGCTTTTTAATACTAATTCTTATCTGGGATTCCAGAATTCTGGGCTAAGCCGGTCACTGGGCCAGATGGATAATAAATAAAAAACAACCCGGATAATGTTTGTCACATGTGGTTTTTTGAGTAAGATGAAATCTGAGCCGTTGGATTAGAATCTTCAAAGGCTTGATGTGTTGCCAAAGACCATAGTTATAAATAATTTATGTAGACAACGGCGTGCGGACTCCGGAGTCAAGTAGTATAGAGCGAATGTATTTTTTTTAAGAGCAATCCCACCTGTTAGCAAGGGGTTAGGGGCTAGGCAGTTATCATTCATTGTATGAATAGTAATTGTTCTACGAAATTTCTGTAGTACTACGTAGCATGACATGCTACCAAGTAATAGACGGATCTGATTGAAAGATGGAAATCAAACGGCTGAGAAAAATGATGAAGGATGAAATGAAGAAAACCAGGTGACCTGATAACAAAGCAACGTCTCTCTTACTCCTCTTCCTCTCTCGCAAACCACATCAACCACCACACACCAGCCCAAGTGCTCCCCCGCCACCATCATCAAACCACCACCACTACCTAATTGATATCACCGCCACCAAATGAAGCACAATCAATGCCAATCGAACCACCATCATTACCCAATCGACTTACCAACTCTTCTATATAAACAATCCACCTGAGATTATATTTTTAAAATATTTTTTCGAATTTTATTTTAATTATAAAATGCGAAAATCATGGACCATAAGATCTGAAGACTGTTGGAGATGTAAATGGCCCAAATTTTGCCATGTAGAACATCTGTTGGATTTGTCTGGATTTGTCTGACTTCTTCCTGGGTAGCCACTTGAGCCAGATCTGCCTCGGCAACTACCTGGGCTTCATGGGCTGCACCATCTACCTAGGCTCTTGTCCACTGGTGGAGCTGGGTTTTAGGAAAAATGGTCCATTTGCCTAGGAAAAGAGAGGCCGGTGGAGTTGCTCTAATGTACTTAAATTCAGATATTTTTGTTCGTAGTTTAAGTTAGTTTAAAATAGAATCTATCTTACATAAAAAAAAATAGTGTTTTAGTGAGTCGTTACAACTTACACACTCGTATAACCAATTTATTTATATTATGAAGTTGCCATTTAGTATTACGGTCTAGCGGTATTTCTCTTTACTTGTTAGGGATAAGTCATAGGTTTGAATCTCGTGAATTGTGAGGTCGAAACCAATTTAATCTCCCACTATTAGTGTAAATAAATCATTTCAATAAAATAAAAATAATGAACCGTGTTTGCCCATTAATATTATACGCTACATTAAATGTGAATCAATAACATCACATTATCATGAGCAAATATGCAAATTGCCACACTTGGAATAATCTCGCATCATCTATGTATAATCTCGCATCTTCAAACAACCCCAAAGTGTAAAAATTTTGTTATAAAATAATTCTCGGGGGGATATTTTGGACACGTGCGTGATTATTTTGTACACGGGACCGTGTAATTTTATTGTTTTGGTGGGTGCACAATACCCCCAAAACCCAAAATATCTCTTTTCCCTCTCTTCTTCCCCATCACTTTTTCCTTATTTTCCTCATTTTCATTTTTCTCTTTTTCTCTCTCTCTCTTCTCACCGCATGTGCACAATGCACGTCGCTAAAAAGTATCGGGTAGCAATGGGCCTCAGGTGGACCAACATGGCTGCATACAAGATTGCATAGCCTTACGCAGAAACCAAAAGCTTGGTGCGTTCACCAAGGTTTGGGTGATCAATTGATAATGCATTATCCAATAGACATGCAATACTTATCGAAAAACTCTTCGATATAAACTCTCAAGCATTATCCAGTCTTCTAGACTTATAATTAAGGTAGTGAGCCCTTAAGTAAGAATTGGCCAGGAGTTTAGCAGCAATGTGTGCGGACAAATATGTAACCATTGTGTCGATATATCAACCAAAAACCATATTTACATGGTCCGCATTTTTGGTTGGAAGAGTCCACATTATTCCCTTTGATCCACTGTGAAAAGAGGGTTATGTAGTAGTTTTGCTAGGGATGGTATAAAAATCCAATTTCTCAACAAGCTTGGCGAAGTGTGCTTGTAGGCACAAAAATTCTTACTTCAGGTAAGGTGATGCGTTGTGTAACATGTTGTATCTTGTTTCGACCTGAATGTCCCAAACAATCATGCCAAGCAAGTAAACTGCTCGAATCACCCGGCTCCAGGGCGGCTTATATGTGGCATGTCCCAGTTTGGAGGTAGCCCATTGGCCCTAAAACATAGCTTCAGGCTTCATATTTTGGAGGTGATGCAAAGATACTTCACTCTATTTTCTACAGTGGTTTTCATAATCATTGTTATCTCGAATATCCTTATGACTCAATGACGTTCTTCTAGAACGGAGAATATAAGGCCCCATAATAGTAATTCAGTACCATTAATACAATGAGGAGCAGTGCCAATGCCCTAAATCAGGTTAGGTAGACCTGAATTCGTTGCTAGAGGGGTGATTTAGGTATGAAGTTAGTGTGCATAGTAGCACATTCATCCAGACAACTAACTTCCCCACATCTATACCTTATCACATGTTAATTGAATTCGGTCATATGTATAAGAAACATGATTCAATTAACTCATATTCGAGGACAATATCCATAATAATATCCATAACTAAAACCAACACCAAACAAAAAGGAAAAATTGTTCAAAACTTAAACCAAAAGATAGGGGGTTCGGCCAACATGGCCTTCCATGTCAAAATTTTGCTTTTCCATATGTGTTAGGTGAAGCAAAATTAGTCTCACAGATTGACTACGGAAATGGTACGTCTCAACAACATTGGTAGAGGCACAAATAAGTGCATAACCAATGATCTATTTCATCAAAACAGAAGTAAATTTTGCACAGTTGAGGTGCGGGAATATTGTCCCTTATTCTTGAAGTTTTGGGTCTTAGTTGCCAAGGGATCACGTGTTTGGTCGTGATGCCACCCCCTTGGTAGACCTTGATTCTACCACTATTCAGTACTCTCCAGCCGAAGAAGGATGAGTAAAAGTACTTGGATTGTTGATGATGATGGTTGGACAATTTTTTTCGTTTCTTTTATAGTACCAAAAAAATTATATTAGATGTCTAATTGCAAAGATCAAAGAGTTTATAGTGCTTTTAAATTAAATTGCTCTCAAATTAAGCTATTATATAATTCTGAGAATTGATTAATTGATGACCTATTTTTTGTTTAATATCTATGACTTTAATTTATTATAGAAGTTTTTTCAATGATAGGATTTTAGGAACTAATCATGTACAAAAACATAAATAATATCTATTTGGATGCTCATTAGTAGATTGCTACTACTATGTGATTATCATTTATGTCTGTCTCCTGATCTGACTTTATTTTTTTCAAGTTTGAACTACTTTGAGGTTTTATTTTGATTCAAATATGACTTATTAAGTATCATTCATCCTTTTATTCTCCAAATTGATATACATTAATTTGCAATATTGAGAATGATGTCTTTTTTACTCCTAGTGTGATTACTTTGTACGACACATTTATTCAAATCTCATGCAATAGTCAGCATGGATAAGTTGAAATGAACAATATATTAGTGTATAAATGGATATAATCCTTCAAAAGTGGAATTAGTCAAAGCTATGTTGTTGTATACAATGTTTTCAATCAAAGACTAAGTTTTATCTATTTGTTTTGTTTGCAGGTGTGAAATTCGTCTTTGGAGTTGAAATTATTGTATAAATATGTCAATGCCAAGTTTGCCAACTAGAATTAGTAAATGAAAAAAAACCTTTGAAATAAATCATTCTGAAAGCTTCAGCGACAGAAAAGCTGATAGCAGTACTACACAATTTATTTATAAGCATTTGTCTCGGCCATCATACCAAAGACTTAAAAGCATGGAAATTGCTGGATGTAGTAATAACATTGTAACTCAGAATGAAATTCAATACTTCAATAGAAACACTGTTGGTCAATCTGTTTTTCAGCAAAATAGACCATGTATGATTCTTTTTCTATGTATAATTTTTTGTCTAAATTATAATTTAATTGTTTGACCACCCTTCCATCTTTTTTGCTGTAAATATGATGCTGCTTAGAAGACCACCATTTTTTGCTAGAAATAAAAAAACTACTCTTTTAACAATATATGTCAAAATCATACATACTTTATAAAATACATTACTGCTGCTTGCAAATGTTCAATAAATTGCTGTTAAATAAAATGTAACATTTTTACCATATAATATAATATTTACAACATAATACCTCCACAAATAAAACACACATTAAACAAACACTTTCTTTAACTGTTCTCGCAGCAACGCGCGATTCCGGAACTTGCGTTCTCATGCCCGGAACCCTCGCGATTGATTGGGAGAAAGAGCGAGAGCGGGCACTGTTCTAGTACGCTACTAAAGGGAAAGACAAAGAAAGATGCAGAGCATCCATTCCTCTAATATTCGGCGTATAAGAAAATTAAAAGTAAAAGATAAAGACAAAATAAAAGACAAAAAAATGATGACCCCACGACAATAAAAAAAATACGAAAGTAAAACTCTCTTTCTGGCCCCAAAAGAGAGGAGGACCTGTCTTGCAACACATCTAACCTTCATAGCAAGCAAATTGAAGAGCTCTAAAGTCTTGGTCGTCTGGAATCTGGATTTGTTGATTTTCATAACCGATCAGATCGATGGAAACAAGTCCCTTCATCTTCCTCATCATCTGAAAACTTAAATGAATTAAGGCAGTAAGTTCTTCTTGCAACTATATGGGAAATCCATTATTTATTTGATTAATTATCTCATTTTCTTCAAGTTTATATACTGATTTTTTTCATCAACACTTTGTGCAGTTTTAAGCTCGAGAGCTCAAGCTTCCAGGGAACAACTCCTTAAATCTTAATTGCACTAAAGTTTTCAACTTCAACTGAAACCTGATCCTTGGAAGCAAGTGTCCTCAAGATCTGACGACTTCCATGTAAGTTCTTTCTACACGTCCGTTTCTATATCCATGCGAGTTTCGAGTTGTGTAACTTTTGGCGTTTTAAATTAATAGTGTTATTTTAAAATGTAAAAAACATATGATTTTTTAATTTGGGATTTTTATTTTGTGCTTTGTCTTTCAAATTAAGCAGTTTTAGGATCAAATTAAGCAATTTTGACTGAACTATTTTACAATAATTAGTTTCATCTCCTGAATTAAATTGTGCAGCTGTGACTACCTCTGAGCCTTGATTGGTATTGCTCAACGGATCAAACATCCAATTCAAGAAACTATGGCAGAGGCGGCTATTCTCCTGGCATTCCTCCCAGTGCTGGTTGACAAGTTGGCGCATCGCGAGGTCTTCAAGTCCTTTGGACTCGTAACGGGCGTCGATCAAAAACTGAAGAAATGGAGTGCCACCTTGTCTGCAATTGGAGCGGTGCTGAAGGACGCGGAGGAAAGGCAATTGACTGCTGCGAGCGACGCACTGAAGTCCTGGCTCGATGATCTCAGGGACTTGGCTTTCGATGTGGAAGACGTGTTGGACAAATATGCTACAAAAATGTTGAAACGTCAGATACAACATGCTCATTCCAGCACATCAAGCAAAGTATGGAACCTAATTCCTAACGGTGTTTTCAACATCAAAATGAACTTGGAAATACAGAAGATTACCGAGCGATTACGAGAGATATCTGAACGAAAAGACCAGCTTAGTTTGAAAATTGATACTGGGACGTCGACTACAAGGGCACGCCAAAACATATCGCCTAGTTAGTCAACCAGATGGACCTGTGATTGAAGCGAAGGAGATTGCGCGTGATTGTTGAGCTGCTGTCGAAACACGAGCGTCGTGCCGTCAATTTGGGATGTAGTTGCAATTGTTGGTATGGCTGGAGTCGAGCACTTGCTGGACAAGTACTCAACGATATATTGCAACCCAAACGTTTCAAATTCAGCCGTTTGGGTGTGCGATCCGATGACTTCAACCTTGAAAGAGTGACCGCTAAAATTCTTGACTCAATCACACATCCGCAATGTACCACAGCAGATTACAATAAGGTTCAAGATTCCTCGTATGAGTTAGCGGGGAAGAAGTTTTTACTGTTTTAGATGATGTTTGGAAAACGTAGCTACGGTGACTGGATGAAGCTGTAGTCCCCGTTTCCGTGACGGAGCACAAGGAAGCAAGATAATTGTGACAACACGGATGCAGATGTTTCAAAATGATGGAGCTGCCACGCTGGTTCACAATTTGAAGCCTATGGAAAAATATATTTGTTTGCATATTTGAGCAGCATGCATTCTTAAATTCTAACAACGACAAACCACCAAATTACGAGTCACTTAAGGAGAAAAATTGTTGCAAAGTGTGGGGATTGCCTTTTGGTCATGAGGACTCCTCGGTGGTCTTCTTACTGTAAAGAGACAGACCAATGAAGAAATATTGAGCAACAAACTGTGGAGTCTATCAATGATCATGACATACTTCCAGTATTGAGATTAAGCTACTTTATCTTCCTTCGCATTTGAAAAGATGCTTTGCCTATTGCCTCGATACTTCCAAAATGTGACTATGAATCTTGAAGAGAAGCAAATGATCCTATGGATGGCCGAGGGCTTTTATTCTTCCACGACCAGAAGATAATAGGCAAATTGAAGATTTAGGTGCTGATTATTTCTTCGGGAGCTCGTATCGAGGTCATTGTTTCAAAATCAACGGTGGCTTCAAAATATGTGATGCATGACCTCATTGGTGATTTGGCACGATGGGCAGCTGGAGAAATTTGTTTTAGATTGAGGATAAACACAATGATGATGGTGTACAATTTAGATGTTTTCCGAAGGCTTATCTTTTGCCTTACATCATCAAAGTAGGATGGGGTTAAAAGATTTGAGGCATTTTCTAAAGTGAAATGTTTGCGAACCTTCCCGCCACTACAGTGGTTCTTTTGGGGGGTAATTATTTAAGTCATTCGGGTTGCACTTGGATTTATTGCCAAAATTGCAATACTTGCGTGCTCTCCTGAATTTGCCACATAATAACCGAGCCGCCAAACTCCACCTGTGAGCCAGCGTATCTACAAAGATCTCGACCTTTCCTACACGTATAACGAGTTTGCTCCTCGAATCGAAGCACGCCACAACTCGCAGATATCGATATTGGAAGGTTGTTGGAAATTGAAGTCATTGTCATGACATGAGAAATCTAATTAATCATGTCATCTCAACAACAACTCGTGTGTATTTTTGTTGAAGGAATGCCTCGGTGAATCGCCGTATCGTGAATCTCCAATCATCGCTTAATTTTGTGCGAAAGGTGGTGGTGACTGGTCTGCAGATCAGAGACAGACCTCTATCGCATCTCGCTGAGTAATCGTGCCTCTCAAGACGTGTGAGTGTGACCCAATGTCGAGGATGCTCTAGGCAACTTGGAAATGCAGCATAGGCTTCGATTCACTATACAAATGGTCTAATTCGTTTACACAAGAGAAACTAATCCCATGTGCTTGACATGTTACAGCCTCACAAAGCTCAAGGAGCTCACCATCAAGAGTTATGCCGAAAGGAATTTTCAGCATGGGCTGGAGGTCCTTTGTTCTCTAATATGGTGCTTTGTTCGCTATGGAATGTTACAATTGCCTATCGCTACACCTTCTCGACAATTGCCTCATCTCGTTAACTTTTATATTGAAGGAATGAATGCGTAAAGTGTCGTGTCAGAGTTTTATGGAGAAAGGTATCTGCCTTTTCCGCTATTAGACTCTTTTGAGTCGTGGATATGCAAATATCAAAGGTACGCCTTTCCAACATGATCGAGAAGTGATGTTTTCCCTTGCCCGAAACGCATTTTCAATCGCTGTGATGTTCTAAGTTGATGGTAAGCTTCCCGTGAGAACCTCGCATTTGTTAACGAGCTTGAAATTATTAAATGTTGTAGAATCGTGGTTTCGATTGGTTAACTACAAAACAACTTCGCGCTAAACATCGATTTATTAAAGGGTGGTGCATACAAACAAGTATAGTCGAGTTTGTTATTGTGAGTCCTTGCGGCTTTCAAACATTTCGAGTCGATGTCTCTGCAAACACGGTGAATTGTTCAAGAAGGCTGTGAGATTTGAAGATTAATGATGCGTAGGAGTCGACGCTCTTATCAAGAATGAGTAGATTATTTGCGTGCTAGCTTGATCTTCTTCGTCAGTTGGAAATTGAAGACAACTCTCCTTTTGGTCAAGAATTGGGAAAAGAAGGAAGAGGAGTCACGTAATTGCAAATATTGGAGTCCAAGCTTGAACGTCGAATTAAAAATGCTGCGAAAATCTTTTGAAGCTAACATGGCTAAATCACTGTCGCCTCTTCAAGAACTTCGCATACACAAAATGTTCACGTCTCAGTTTCTTTTCCGTATGTCGGGTTCCGCCACCTTCTTAAAGTCATCGTGATTGTAGAGTGCAGTCGTTGATTTATTTTGCAAAATTCCGTGACCCCCAAACTCGTAAGAACAGATAAGAAAGTGCGAAGTTTGAAATCAATAGGGATGGCGAGGCCGTTGGTTCATCGCGCCATCATCTTCTTTCTTTCTCACAATTGTCTGCAGTACTTGTATATCGAACTGTCAATCTCTCGACGTCATTATCATGGAGAGGCCAAATTTTCCAAGGCACTTAAATACCTTACGATAGACGATTGTGAACAATCGAGTTAATAGTACCGACGCAAGTTCTTCCACGACAATACTCACCATCGCTCTTAATATATTAGGATACGAGGTGCTCAAATCAAATCTCAATGATGAGTTTGTGCCACCACATCAATCTTCTCAAACGCTACGTATTTCCGGGGTCAGGAAATGTTGTTTCCATCCCGAGACCGAGTGGGGGAGAAGAGCCTCCAACCCGAGAGTGATCGAGATCACCGACAAGGAGCAAATTGGAGGCGCGGCCCAAGACACGACAATCTCAACCTCGAGAGATCGACAACGACCACCTGGGCTGCTGAGCGATAATTGCCCCAACCTCACATCACTTGAAATTAGGAAGGAGAGTCGTGGCTTCATTCCGGGAGCGGAGCTGGGCTGCACAGACTACCCTCTCTTAGAAAGTCAGGACTGCAGGTGAAGCTAAGGATACTTGTCGTCGACCGACACGGCCCTCCGGGAGTGGAGACGCTACTCCCAAATCTCACTCTACTCTCAATTTACGTTTCTGAATCAAGAAACCGAGCAACATGGCTTTCAATTCCTACCTCCTTGAATATCCTCGGTACTGGGGATTGTCCAAAGTTAGCATCCATTCTGCAGTGAGGTTCGCCTTCCTCTCTTCACTTACGCGACTACACATCTTTGGGTGTCCAGCTAGAAGAGAGATGCCAACGAGGAAAGGATCGCCACCGTCCAAAATATCCCACATCCCTACATAATGATGATTTGTGTTTGATTTGGTGCTCTCGATGCATGGATTCGATCCCGTCTATAAGCGTATTATTATTATTAATATTAATCATCTTATTGGCTATTTAAGGACAAAGCTATTATTAATATTAATATCTTCATGTAGATAGATAAGATGATTTGAAGCTGATTTTTCATACTTTTACCATATTGTCACCACTTTCTTTTATTTTTTTGTTTTTTTGGATAACATGTGTGCTAAGAGCAATTTTGCTATTATTTGAAATTTGTTTAATCATAAGGTTTTCTCATTTTTAATAATATAAGATTATTATTATGAACAAGACTTAGGCAAGCACTTAGTGAATACTCTATATAATTATTTAACATCATTCAATAGTATTTAACACATGTTTTATTGTTTTAAAAATAAAAATATGCTATTTAATTTTTCTTGGCTTAAAATAAGAAATTTATGTCATCTTTCGATTTGACCAAATCGTAAATAAGATATGCGTGACTTCACTACGAAGACTAAGATTATCCCCATATTATTATTATTATTACCCGCTATTAATCATCTTTATTCTGTAAGTAAAGTCATCCACAATACTTCATATAATAGTAATAAATTTCTGGCAGAGTCTTATTTATTTTTTTACATTCCCAAATGTCATAAAACATGTTAATGACTTACATATTTACCATTTCTTTAGGAGGTGCTGTCGCTTCTTCCAAGGTTTCTTCCAAATAATAATAATAATAATAATAGTAACTTCAAAATGGTGCGGAAAACAAATTCGATTGATAAATGGTCATAAAGATTACAAAAGAACATGCTAGTTAATTACATTAAATTTGATTTGTATTCCTCTCTAACCAAGGCAATCAAATCCTATTAGTATAGACTGTCGCTTGTTTTGCCATCTTTCGATCACCACCTCGCCGTCGAGCCGCTAAGGCGAGAATGGATCGTAAAGTTGATGTCCTCTAGGTCCGTATGCCTACTTGCCGAGGCAAATGCAAGATTGTTGCTGAACCGTTGATTCGAGCCTGTGGGATCTTCGTGTCGAAGCAGTGAGTGTGATAGCTTTTGGCCGAATTTGATTATGATTTTTAGCTCTCTCCTGGAGGCAGGATCGAAAATTCGGGGCATTCGGGCGAGTGGATCAAGTTACTTCTGGCTCCTCACTGGCGCGTGGCAATCCCATGCAACAGATCGGGCGTTTAGAAATGTCAGCGCCTCTTTATAAATCAACCGGCAAAGTAGTACTTCTCGTAAAGTGGAAACAAAGCAGTATATACGAAGCCGCGAGAGCCAATTTTATGTGGTCACCGAGGCCAGGGTCTTGATAACACCGACCGCTCGCTTAGAAACCGGGAGCATGTGGTCATACAGCCGGGAGTGTGGGTAAATATCGTCCGGCCGAGGCGACACAGGCTGGGGCCAAAGGACTCGCTGGCCAGGGGAACTGCTTGGGAAGTGACGATTCTGTGGTTTGCCAAGCCGGGGGCGCGGAAATCACTGTGGCTTGGAGCAGCCTATCATTTGCGGGTTTTAAAGGATAAATTTGGGAACACTTTCACAAATGTAACTCAGAACTCTTGCTCGTAGACGTGGGAAGGGAAGTCCTGGCTTGAGGCCATGGAATAGAGTAAAACTTGGTGTCGAACAGATGTGGTCATGACGATACCATATTCGGGCCGTTGATATATTTGAAGGCAGGGTATTGGGATGCAACACTCCTACCAGAGCCGTGACCGCTTGACCATTTGTTGAGCTCTCAGCAGTGCTGATCCGTGAGAATTATTAGACACGTGTCAGCAAATGTAAGGCGCAGCGCTCAAGGCGTGGTTTGTGGTCCGTTTCCCATGAATGGCGGAAACAAACATTGGCCAATCGATGCAGCAGGGGAGCAAGATATGTATGCGGCAAAATTATGGTGGCAGGGGTTTTGCCTAGGGGGGAAACAAGAGTTTACGTGTCAAACATCGAAGCGTGCTCATGGGCCGAAGCGTGATGTTGATGTATGCAGCGATTGCTGGCACTGCTCCAACAATTCAACAGTAGCCAAGCCGCATATTCACGCCGAGCGTAAGACGGGTCTGCCGAGAAAAATCCACCAGGGTACTAAACCGCCATTTACCGAGTTTTAGCAAAATCCCGCCATGGTCAAGCCGCATGTATTCATGGAGCAGAAGAGCGGCCCACGAGAAAACTGACTGTGGTACTAAAACTCGCTTCATTTAGTGGAGCTTTCTGCGTGTCCGCCAGCGGTCAAGACCATTCCCGATTTAATTATTCCCCGATTATCACCATAGTGAACCATATTGAGGTGGTGCATGTCCTGACTTGACTAGAAGACGGTGCATTATCACTGCAAACCTGCCACCCGCACCGCTAACCGCGCCGTACTCCCGTATGGAAGTACTCCGGCGAGTTTATAGTGAGAAACACCCTAGAAATCATAGTAACAGTGAAATGGTACTAAAGAAAAATTATAAAAAATCGTTAGGGTGGAAGCTTATGCTTATAAATAAAACGAAACTCACCGATACTGCAGGTGACTAGCAGCTCAATTACAAGAACCGCATCTACTTTCAAATGTGTCGCCAGATATATGAACGTATGTTTTCTATATTCACCCTGAATTTCACTCATTGGATGGTTTTATTTCAGCCGCAACAAGTTAAAGAATAAAAGAGATGGTCAATACATGTATTATACATTATGTCACATCTCAAGCAACTATCTCCACAATACAGGATTTTTTTGGCATAAAATAATATATGTTGAAGAAAAGAAGTATGATACGATAACTCTCAAATTTATCTTGTTATTTTGTTACTCATTGTTCTATGTTATTTATCAATAAGTACCTTCCACCCCGTCCCTCGGTTTAAGACTAGACTTGAATTTTGACTCCTGGCTTTCCTTATTTGCATTGACCGACTAAAAGAAATATAGAGAAACACACGACACAAAGATCATCAGCACTTGCATATGGTACTCACAAGTGCTTGCTAACAAGTCATAAGCATTACCACAAAATCTTACCTTTTCCAATTGTTTCTGATTATCACCTCCAGACCATATATTAGCCAACAACATTGTATTTAGGATATTCTTCACCTGAAAGCATTTAAACACCAAGCATCAGGGACCAACTACTTGCCAACTCAGCAACCATGAAATGGGAGCAATATATGTCATGTCCCTTTTAAGTCCCCACCTCCACCCCCAGGACAAAGGAAACCTATAAAGTAATGGTCAACAAACATAGCAAACTGTTGCACCTTTTACTCTTGGTAATAAAATAGTTGTATCCAAAGTTTGTTCATCTCTGTGTGAAATAAACACGATGTAACCTACTGTAGTTCCTAAAAGGCAGTTGAATGCATGTGGCTCCTCGGCAATGCGCGTCGAGAGGCAAAACATTGGCAACAACAGTCGTCTTCCTCACAAGACTGTGACGCAACACGAGCCTCTACAACCTCCAGCCCTCCTGGTGCAAGTTCTAAAACAAGCAAATAATTCTTATTTATGTGAACTTACTATCAATATTATTAGGATTCAAACTAACATCAATATCGAAAAACAACTAACCAAAAAAGGCAATGGTAAATATGCTTAAATGAGTAAACTAACCATTCACCACATGACCGAGACCAGCCCATAAGTTGCAAAAAGCTTGAACCAGTTATTTTGAATTCATGTAGTACTATGTGACCCATTCTTCACCCTCAAACCCTAAATTACACAACCTGTTCGTTAGTTTCAGGTCCATATTTATCATTGTAGAAGCTCTTGCCAGAACATGTATGATAAGACTCACGCATTGATAAGTCCAAACCAAAAATTCCACATACATGTTATTCTGGGGTAAATGATGGAATCAATACAACCAAGATTGACAGAACATTTTCACGCCATGATAAATAACGATATTATCTCAGCAGTTTGGATACATATTAAAAAAAACAGTTAATTAGAAAAATATTGCATACAACTGCAGAACCAGAAGATAAACTTACAGGAATAGGAACTGTAGCCTCTTTCAACAAAGGTTTATAATCAGGTGGGCCCCAGCTTGGATTTAACTTTTAATATCTCTTACCTGAATATCGCCAAGAAACAATAATCATGCATTGCAATATAACATACAGGAAGGTATAATCTTAAGAGAGCTGTCAAACACACCTATGGCTTCCGCCAAGTTCCAACTGTTGTAAGTCCCACACTGACAAATAATATTATCAGTCTTTAAGAATTAAACACTATCAATGAGAAAACACTCGAGAACCCAAAAATCAATGGAAGAAACAAGAGGCAACTGTAAAGAACATGAAGTCCAATTCTACCTCTGTCAATTTGATGCCTAGAGGATTTATGGGTGTGGGAACTTGAGTTGATAGGTCGCTATTTCCATCCTTCAATATTTCAGTCAGCTGTTGCACTTGATCCACCCGGAAATGGCTCAAAATTTGTACCACCAAACAGGCAGTAATATCACTTAGTGGTACCTGAATGGGAGGAGCTTCCATGTGAACCATTCTACACAGAAGACACCACTGTGCATTTTATTACACAATGGAAAGGGAAACAAGAATTGTCACTAGTTGAGAAAGATTTTATTCCCCCACAACTGGGGGCTAATGCCTCCAAACCATAAAATTTGAAATTCTTAAATATATGGGGATGGGAACATGCAATTAGAGAGGTTTGAGACAGCAAACATCAAAACAGGTAAAGGAAAAGATTCATAAACCAAGAACAAATTTTGATCTTATAAGTGCGAAAATAACATATTATCATATGAAAGATGACCAGAACAGGACTTGCAAACAATTCAAATACCTGATAAGCTAAAGCTTTTCCTTTTTGACACAAGCATCTTGAGTCAGATCAGGGCCCCATTTTGTTTTCTCTCTGAAATTGTTTCTTACTTTCTCCCACCAACTGCATCACCAGCCTCAGGTTTTTACTTCCGCGAAAGACGGCACGAGCGAACCCGACAGCTTGTTTTTCGGTATGGGGCTAATCCAGCCCTTAGCAGCAAAAACATGGAGACCCTTTGTGTACTAGAAGTTGTTGATGCAGGTGTAATAGTTGTCCCGGACATCTCAACAGTAAAGTGAGGTTCGACTGCAAATGCAGTGCCAACCTTTGCAATCCTCCAGCCTAACTATCATACATAAATACCAAAACATAAGATATCAACCAGCTGATAACTTTCCATTTATAGCTTTTCATTTCAAAATGACTAAACACTTATAAATTTCAGTATTTCACTAAACAGACAAGACAACAAACACGAAATTAGGTAGACATGATACACTACATAAATTTGCAATTAGGTTTAATTTCAAATACTTTGATTTCAATGGAACTGCAAATTGCTGACCTTAATTCAAAGAACTCTTTGAACCTGGCAGAATTAAAAAGAACGAATGACTACTTAATAAAACTTCAATAATTCCATTTTCTTTTCTTTCCTGAGCTTTCTCAGCAGCCAAAACAGAATTTTCTTCGAAAGCACATAACCTTACCTCCGATAGCTACACACAACTACACACGCAGCATAAGAGAGAGAGAGAGAAAATACCAGTGTGAGGATTGAGGGAGAGAGATGATCAGAACTTAGAGCAACTAATTGCTCTGCTCTGCTCTGTTGATAAGTGCATATCCTCAGAGAAGGAAGCGGGAACCTTCAATGTAGTTTTTACAGTTTACAGTGCCTACACTTGACTAACAAGAGTGAGTCGAGGGGAGGGCCTGTTGGGTAATCAGTGGCCTGCTCATGCGCACCGAGCCTCAGTCCAAGACACATAACTTGCATTCTTTTTCAATATACCAAACTTATGACCGATATGCTTGAATCGTATTTTTTTTTTTTTATTCAGGATGGTAGATCTTAAGGCAAATCCACATAATATTCACAGCTCGATACTTGAAGCACATGGACCTATTGTGTTGTAGGTGGACGCGGACGAGCAGAAAGTCCATTGCTCATGATCTCGAACTCGACTTCGTTATTTTGTAAACGCAGTTCGTTCTATCCGGCTTATTTATTTTTATTAGTGGAATCGGCTCGCTTGGGATCCATTTGATATGGTCCATTCTTATCGGGTCGGAAACTATCAAGGTTGAGATGTTAGTGCCCCTTGCTTGACCTTTTTGGTAGTGTGCCAAGCCTTCGAACATCACTAACCCCTAAAAATAAGGAAATTTATATTTGGCTGCTTTATTGTAGACCACTTATAGAATGATAAGTGCTAAGACAACCTTTAAATGAACTAACCTGGTTACCCGCACATAAAAATATGAACTTGTTTTTTACACAAGTCGGGTTCAACTCTACTCATTTAAAAATTAAAAGTAAGAACCGATAGTTTTACATCAAGTTGAGTAAAGCAATCTGAATCCACTCCTATTGTGTTGCTTAGTCCAATGCATCAACCGTTAGAGGAGAATGTTTTCTTTCCTTATAGGGCACGTTTGCTTTACAACAATGAATTTGCAAAAAGAACAGTAGTATGGAAGGAATACATTTACGTACAAAACTATATTCCTGTTTTCTCAGCAGCCAAACAGAATTTTCTTCGAAAGTACACACAAACTTACCTGATACATACACAACCACACACGCAGCATAAGAGAGAGAGACAGAGAAAATACCAGTGAGGATTGAGGAGAGAGATGATCATAACTTAGAGCAACCAATTGTTCTGGCTCTGCTCTGCTGATAAAATGTGAAGGTCTCAGAGAAGAGCGGGAACTCTTCAATGTAGTTTTACAGTTTACAGTTTTACACTTGACCAACAAGAGAGTGAGTCAAGGGGGAGGGCCCAAGGTGACTTGGGTGGGCTCTCGTCATGCACCGAGGCCTCACTCCAAGACATAACTTGCATTCTCTTTTCAATATACCAACTTATGACCAATGTTTAGTGGTATTTTTTTTTATTCATATTTGCATCTTACGTTAAATCCACATAATATTTCACAAATGGGAGCATTTAAGCACAATGAGATCTATTGTTGGTAGGTGACGCGATCGAAAGCAGTAGTCCATTGTTGGTGGATTCGAACCTGACTTGGTTATTTTGTAACGAAGTTCGAAATTCATTCAATTTACGTATTTTTATTAAATGACCTCCATTGCTGGATCCGCTGATATGGTCCGATTCCCACCGTGGGTCGAACATGATCATAAGTTGAGATGTTGGTGTCCTTTGTTGATCTTTTTGGTAGTGTGCCAAGTCTTAACATCACTAACCCCTAAAAATATGAAATTATGTATCAGCGTTTTATTGTAGACCACTTATAGAATGATAAGTGCTAAGACAACTTTTAAATGGTCCGAACCCGGTTACCCGCACATAAAAATATGAACTTGTTTTGCTACCAAGCTCAAGTTCAACCCTTGGATCATTTAAAAATTAAAAGTAAGAACTCTGATAGTTTTACATCAAGTTGAGTAAAGCAATCCGAATCCACTCCTATTGTGTTGCTTAGTCCAATGCATCAACCGTTAGAGGAGAATGTTTTCTTTCCTTTTTATGTAAGTACGTTTGTTTTTACAATAAATGAATTTGCAAAGAATGAGTAGTATGGAAGGAATACATTTACGTACAAAACTATATTCACTGCTCCTGGAAAATGCTTTCGTTTTTTTTTTTTTTGAACAGATTTTTATATTTTGTATTTTGCTTATCCTAAATGGGCATTTTCCACCCATCCAGCTCAAGCGTACTGCATCTGTTATCTATGTGGCCTGGTCTTGTAATACTATTTTCGATCGATATATCCAGCAAGAATTAAAATTTATTCCAAAAACGAAAAAAGGTTGAGGAGAGGAGACATAATCAAATTGCACTGTTGAATATTACCTGTATTCGCTTTGTCCTTGAATTGAGACAGTTTGTAAACTACATGGACTAAATCCAATGAAATTGACAGGGACGTGGATCAAAGTAAACTTGTGAAACTAATATCATACACAGAAAGAACAAAATTGCTGTCACGTGATGCTGGTATACAGAGTGCAAGCAGCCAAAGATAGCAAGCAGGAACTCCCCGAACAATACAAGAATATCCTTCAGTGTGCAAATTCAATCTGGGATTCCTTGCTGAACACTATCAAGGAAAGGATAGAAATTGAAAAGAGCAAACTGCCTAGAAGTATGTAGGCGGCAGAGCATGCCCAACCATATATCCCCATCTTTCTACCATTGCCACGAGATTTCATTATATACGAGGCAAAACCAATAGAGGGGAGGGCTGAAGGATAAGAAACGAGTAGCAACCTGTCAAACATGAAGCATCAGAAGTTATAAAAACACAGCAGAGAAGGTAGTAGCACTGGTAACCACCTTTCCAAATACTTCTCCTATACAATACTGGTAAGGGGCACAGTTAAACCAAGATGCAGACCTACTAATCTGCTATGTTATTCTGATCAGTGATCACAGTAACTTTACACCAACTTTTACTGTCATCTACTAAGTGAAATGTTTTAGTCTCAGCATACAAATTTGGAAATACATGCATAGTTCGGAGTTTTTGGTGAGTCAAGTCTATTCAAAAAGTAAAATTCTCAGCATGATTAATCTTTTACATGATTAGTCAGACTTCACTATAAGGCTTTTGTCCCTGAAATACTTTGTCAATTACAAGGGGAAACAAGCAACAGATGCCCACTAGCTTGCTTTTTTCCATTGAAAGATAAGATTAATCATGATGCCAATGATGATCGATTTTCTTGCTTTAAGTTTCATCAGAATCCAACATAAACTCCAAAAATTTGACAATTATATTGATCAAATCAGAGAACTTTAAGAGGGAATAAAGTCAAACCTGCACATGCATGACAAAAACCCGTGGCTGCCATAAATCCTGCAAATGTAGAATACATGGTGCTAACAGCAACAGACAAGTATCCTGTTTTGCTGATAATTTATGTTCTTCTGAGAGTAGAGCAGGACCATCTTTGTTCACTTGGTTCCTGCTTTGAGATTGCTATTTTCTGTTACATTTGCAAAATGATTAATCACACGATCTTTAAAGGCAACTTAAGGGAAGAGAAACAAGATTCCAATAACATTAACATTGATTAGGTCATGCATAGTAAAACAACAAAATGAATGTAACACGTAAACATATCGACAGGGTTTCATTACAGTTGGTAAAAGATAAAAAGTGGAGATATGAAGGAAAAGAACATCACAGAAGGTATCCTAAAATATCCATATGTTGGGCACACTTCAATAGGATAATAGGTTGATTAATACCACATTAGGGTAATTAATACCCTCAAATGAATGACAGCACAAATTAATAATATTTCCACTTGTAAATCACAAACCAGTGCCTGCTTAGTACAATACCCTTGACTTCTGGAGTATTTTGCTAGAGAAAAGAACACAGCAGCAGAGTCTTTATCCTCGGAAGGAGCAAGAAACCTAAAGAAGAAAGAAATTTTTAGGCTGTGACTGTGATAATGGACGACATGAAGTGTCAGAGATAATATTGAGATGCCAGCAGAAAGTTTGGCACTGTTTAACTTAAGTATCTCAAGAAACCTACTCCTGGCATCAAGGTAAACCATCAACTGTAAATATACTTCTGTTCTATTCCAATTTTTATATATATCCTGTATTATTTGCAGGGTTGAAGTATAACAAGATAAAACTATACAGATGTATATAGAGTAATAATACAGAACACAGACTCTTTCCGTAATTGCTCTTCGCAACAATTGACAGTAAATATTGTGAATGTTTAGCTAAACGAGAAAAAATAGGTCTATCCTGATGAACAAGCATTGGTGGTTAAAGATCACATACCAATAATGACTTTGAATATAATTGCACAGCAAAGGTACTTTGCTTTGCACCAGGGCCTCATATCAGATGGAAGATGTCCAAGACAGATATTGTTGTATCCAGGCTTGAAAATGCAACAAAAGGAACAAAATACATATACAATGCAGAGCTTCTCCACCAACAACAGCCTGCAAAGCCAACTGCCACAGAAATGAAAATTACTAAGCGATCATCTTCTTCATAAGTATAAATCAACAAATTGCTCTCCCCTACATAATTGATACATGTTCCTCTTTTTTCTTAAATACTGTAACAAGAATATTCTAACCTCATCTACATAGTATTGCTGAATGAAAGTCTACTTCATGGAACTGGGCAGGCAAAATGAATCTATTGACAATCATGATACTGACCCTTAATCTTTCACATGTACAAATTTAAAATCATAAAATAAAAGAAAAAAATTGAAAACCTACAAAAGGACGCTTTCAAGAAAACAGCATCATAGGTCTGATGCATAGTCTGGAAAACAGAAATAACCAGCATTACACTCCATTGACCTGAAAATCCCGAGAGGGCAAAACAAAGAACAGCTTATAACATCTTTTCCAGTTATTAGATGGTACAATTCTCCAACTTAAAAAAGAGCGAACAATGTTTCTGAATATCTGCAGTATAAAGCAGATGAAAACCTCAGCCTGATGCAACATCATGTGTGTACCAACTAAATGATTCATGAAACAAACGTAAAAGGGAAATTACATTGATGAATAGAATATGGAAGCCGGATTGAAGCAAAACAAAATCGAAGCCCTCACTGCTGCTTCATGGTCCTTCAAAATAACGACTGAAACCTGTTAAAGTGACAAGAGAGAGACAAGTAATCAAAAGCTTTAAACCAATCAAAAGTCAATGTAAAATAACCAAAGGCAGCCAATTGAATCCACATTAATATATATTATAGCCTTCCATTCTCGAAACTTCATTCTGATATATATCTACATTCTTTCCTTTTGAATTATTGACAAAATCCAATTTCAGAGAATAGGGTCTCATTAAGGTGAAGTCAAGCTCTAATTATTGCTAGAAAGAAACACACTTGAAGTCACCAAATGCTGTAGTCCGGATAAAGCTTGCCGAATCGAAGTAAACTTATAAAAATCCTAATCAGCTCACCTGTATAAATAAAACTGCCGCAAACACAAAGCCAATGTTATTGATCACATAGCCAGATAATCCCAACACAGCTCTCTTCGCCCAATGACCGGAACCAAAGGCGCTAAAACTGAAAACCACAAAGCGCACCACTGCCTAATTATAAAAAGAACTTTTTTCAAACTCAATAAACTGATACAAATCACCAAGTTCACAACTTCACAATTGGCGCAAGCTCAAAGTTCAAATCTGACCATTGGGTGAGCCTTAAAGTCACAAACTGCCAATGAAGTATTAAGTTTAAAACTGAAGAAACTAACAAATGAAACAATGAAAGCTGATAACCAGGGCCTAACCTGTGTGATAACAGCGACATGTGCAAAGAGGAAGAAGGGGGAAGAAAGTAGGTCTGCCTGTACCATAGCTACATTCTGCAATCCGAACAAAGTAGACGCGAACCACACAATGCCTGGACTCGATAGCCGAACCCAGCGAAGGAAAGAGAACGTTTTGTTGTGAGGGGATGGTGGATAGGCAGTCGGGATTGATGGGGGCGGAGGTGTCGTAGGGGGACAAGAGAGTCCGCCATAGGAGGATTAGAGTCAGGACTAGGAGTCTGGACTGGATTGCTGATCTGATCACTGTGGTTTCGTGGTGGTGTTTCGGCGAGGATTTGGTCGGAGGCATTTGGGTTTGGTTACAGAGGTTGTGGAGGTCGAGACTTTGGAGATGGAGATTGGAGGTCGAGAGACTGGAAAGACGGGGACCGGATGGAGGATGAGTTTCAGCAGGACTGATCTTTTGCGCGACAGTCGCGCATAGGTTTTTAGTCGACAAAATTAATCTGGGCCGTCCGTTGGAAACAAATGTGATGTTTGATTTAGATGACTAACACGTCGACAAATTCCTCTCTCTCTTGCCCCACCACACTCTCTCTTTCTCTTCTCTCCACCCCTTCCCTCCCTCTCTCTACAAATTCCTCGTCGGAAATCCCAAACAAATGAACACACCATCGTAGCCCTCCGCCCCACCACCATCCTAATTCCTAAAAAAACACCACAACCACTAAACTTTTAACATTGCCTTATTCAAACCAATCAAATCTTCACGTTTCGTATTTTGTGGTTTGGTCTTTGGTTTGTGATGCTTTCGTCTGAGATTCGCGTCCCAATCGTGTCTTGGTTGGGGTCCGGACGAGGAAGAGTGGAGACAGGGAGGAAAGCGGCGGAGACTCGAGAGAGAGGGAGTGTGGTGGGGCAGGAGAGAGAGAGTGGAGAATGACAACGTGTCAGTCATCTAAGCCAGTGACCACTTCTCTTTACGACGAACGGCTCGGATTAATTTTGTTGCGTAAAACATATGCGCGACTGTCGAGCAAAAGATCAGCTCTGTGAGTTTCAGTGGCATGTCGTTTGAAGATCTTTGAATTTACACTTAAGACGACATGTTATTTTCACGATGCGAGCAAATAAAGGATTTCCTTTTGACACCGTTTACGTAGGAGGTGTTGTGGCCTATTTTATTAAGGGGTGCGGTAAAGAAAAAAAATAGAGATTAAGAGTGAAGGGTTTGAGAAATTGTAGTACATATTCTTCATGTCAAGTGCCTTTATTTATAGTGAAACAAGTACAATCATAATAGGAATGTAATTTTTAGGAAATCCAGAATATCTCAATCCATATCTACCTAGGATTTACACAATCACATTTATCGCATGTTAATATTATCCACAACACTCCCCCTTAAGTGTGCAAATACTCAAGTAGATATCGCATCAGATCTTCAAGATGATGTAGAGATAGTTGATGAAGTCGTCTCGTAGACACGATAGAGAACACTTGAGTCTCATATAGGGAACTTGCATATAAAAAAAAATAAAAAAATCTCACAAAACCTCTATATGGTAAAACCCAATGAAGGACAAAACTCATAGTCTAAGGAGAAAAGTGAGTTAATGCAATATCAATACTTAACATCTTCAACACACAAGTAGTAAGAAAACACCCGTATGACCAGCCTAGGATGGGTGTCTCGTTAAAACCTAGTCAGGTAACAAAAACCCAATAGGAAAAATGATCTTGGTCATAGGGAAAAAGAGTACATTAAGGTCAAGTGAGTATACTTCAGGATATTCCCCCTAAGTTCGACGAAACTCCCCCCGAGAACTACAAGAGTTGCAAATGAAAAAATTTGAACATACCAAATCCTCGAACAAGCTTCTTCGGCAATGACTTCGTGAAGAGGTCAGCAAGGTTGTCTTCGGATCGGATCTGTTTGACTTCAATCTTCTAATGCACATGCTGATGTGATGTAGACGCAATATGCTTGGTGTTGACTTCTTGGATGTATCATGTTATGGTTTGGTCGATACATGCGGCGTTGTCTTCATAGATCGTCGTTGGGACTTAACGAAGGATGAAGAATTACAGGTGCTTCGAATATACTCTCATGTACACGGGTGGCTTCGTGTGTGGCGATGAGCTCGAAGACATCGCAACTAAGGTCTATTTGGTTGACCTCCAAGATATTGCGGTGTTCCTAACGGTAAAGACATAATCTGTTTGGAAACGTGCCTTGTGCGGAATAGACAGATAGTCTGTGTCAGCGTATCCCACAAGGTAGGCATCATTCCAATAACCAAGAGGTTGTGGTTAATTTTGAGATGCGTAGGGATAGAATAAGCTCAAATCCGTAGTAACGGAAAAGCGTCTTTAACACCTATTTGGTCGTATCGTGTAGGCGCAGTGTTGTATCTTACCAAAAGATCAACAACGAAGGAGATGTCATGCCTAATGCAATGAGCTAAATACAATAAAGCGCTAATTGAACTTAGATATAGAACTTTGGGTTCCACAACCTTTTTCCAGGATCTCATTTGCATTTAGCGTATGAACGGTCATGGGTGTACTCAAAGGCATCATCTTCTGGGTGTAGTTCGACTGGTGGACCAAAATACCATCTGAACTTTGCTCGAAACTTCGGGTTGGGACGGAAACGAGTTTTTCCAAGATCTTTCATCTCAAATTCGGACTTCAGGTGCGAGGCAGTATTCTCAAGCTCTTCCAGAGTCTAAGTGAGATTTATGTCATCGACATAGACTGCAACTCTAGCAAATTCGGTTTTGTACACGCATGGGCATAGTTTATTCATATATCCCTAACTGATCAAATATTCACTTAGACGGGTATACCACATTCGTCTGGATTGTTCCAATCCGTAAAGTGAACGCCTCAATTCAATAGAGAGGGTGTTCTGTGGTCTAGAACTATTTGAATCAGTCTATGAAATTCCTTAAGAAACTTCTATGTAGATTACCGTATCATGATCCCTCTAGATACGCTACAACAACGTTCATAAGCTACATATTCAGTTTTTCGGAAACTACCAAACTGATAAGGTAGCGGAACGTTATGACGTCCATTACGGGGGAATAAGTCTCCTCATATTCAATCTCAGGGCGTTGAGAGAAGCCTAGCGCCACAAGGCGTGCCTCATATCACACTATTTCATTCTTCTCATTACGCTTCCTTACGAAAACTCACTTGTAGCCAACGGGCTTCACATGCGGAAGTGTAGGAACTACATGCCTAAACACTTTACGTTTCACAAGTGAATCAAGTTCGACCTAAATTGCTTATTTCCAGTTTGACCAATCGATTCTATGTCGACATTCATCAATGGAACGCAGTTCAATGTCGTCGTTTTTCACTATTTCGGGTAGCTACCATATACGTGAATATCATAGATGATAATCTCATTCCAATTCCATAACTCATCCATGCATGCATAATGAACCAAGACTACAGATCTCGGGATAATCCAGATTAATTTCATGAGGTGGAATGGTTGAGATAGCGAACGAGGAAGGGATTCGTTTTGTGCCATGTTTCTCCACTTCTACGAAGGTGAATCCTTCGAACTGAGTGATCTGTCGCGCTTCAGGCTGAGAACAGATTGATTGGCTAGCCACCGGGGTACCAGGCTGTTCAACAGGGGCGGCCAACTGTCCTTCAGGGGAGGCACACCCTTCAGGGATGTTGACTCGACATCCGTTAGGTACGTCTATCCTTGCAGGCATGTTTGCAGCTAGTATATGTGATCTCGTCACTTTAGCTAGATAAGAGAAAGCGTCTGAAACAACACTCTGGATTCTAGAATACGGGGATCGAGATGAGACATAGTGGGAACGTCCACGATAATTCGTGTCGTTCTTCATAAACATTGACGTTCTTATCTCCCCCTAACGAAGAGAAGACTGTCTCATCGAGCTAATTCGAATGAGAATCACAATCAACAAAGATTCACATCCTTCTTTGAGGTTCCATATTGGTACATTACGGCGGCACAATATGGCATAAGGTGCATACCCAAAACGCGCAAATACGAAACATCATGTTCGTACCCAGTGTCCATATCATAAGATGAAGAGTGAGTAACTTCTTACTGACTTCAAAACGATCTTTATCTATCAGAACCTAAAAATAAAATAAGGAAGCTTTCGAATTCGCCGACACAAACAAAAAAAAACTTCGGGTATAATAGCACATCCAACTGATTTGAGAGAAAATTAATCCATCAATAGCATACTACATCCATGACAAATATAATTACCTCTTAGTTAAGTCAGTTCCTCTTCGTTTTGGTGCAACTAAGCAGGTATTGAGTTCGACTAGCACATGAACGGATCAACGAAGCTATCGTGGTTACCGGAAACCTCAAAGTTAATTAACAAGAGTCATATGTTGTACAGACAAAATTACGACAAAGGGGGCATGTTAGCTGAGATTTGAGCCAAGCATCAATGCAGATCAAATGGAAGGTGTGCTTGCACGTCGGAAGAACACGACAGGGGTCGCCTTTGACGAAATCTTCCAAGCAAATAGGGCACTGCCTGCAACTACTGGAACTTCTACTCCATTTATGCACAAGGGCTTTTCTTCGACAGCAAGCAACCAGACGACGGACAAATGAAACGATTAGCACCAAAAGAAGTACGGTGCCGTTTAAGATTGCAGCTGCAATTAGGAGAAAAGCATAATCAAAACCTGCTGCCCGCCTCTGTTTGCAAAAGATATGATGGATGTGGCATCTTACTTTTCAGCAGAATTTTGGACAAAAAAAAAGGTAGAAGACTAATGAATTAGGGTTCTAGAACGTCTTTGTAAGGATTGATGGATTTAGGTTTTCTTTTTAATCAACTGATGTAGAGTTTTAGTATGTTTCTTTTTGGGTGGAATCCGCTCTCGCGTCTAATTGAAATATTATGAACCAAAACGAAAGGTCCACAACTACACAATACCAGGCCCAAAGAGATGAGAATTTTTTCAAAGTGGAAAAAATATATTAGTTTCTCGAATAGTTCATTGTGGGATCAGAGAAACCGTGAAATTGATCCGAAATTTTTGGATTTTTGGTTGCGCTCTAGGCCGTTGGATGAAACCCATAACCCTAGAACTCACAAAAATCACACCATAAAAGCCTCTCGTCTTCCTCACCCACTCGTTTAGAATCCTCGTCGGAATTCTCATCTGGCACTATCGAGAGAGAATACGACGACTAAGACATGCTGGCGCCGGAGGAGATGAACGAGGACTTGGCTCTCCCCGACAATGTGTGCCCCGTTCTCAAGGTCGGCGAGGAGAAGGAGAGAGGAAGGCAGGGCCTGAAGAAAAAGAACGGTGCCGACGACGTTGAAGGTAATTCGATCGCTCTTTTTATCAGTTTTATGTTTTTTAGAATTTTGATTTTTGGAATTGTTTTTGTTGTTTATGGATTGGGATTGATTAATTGGAATGGTTATGGTTCGTTGTAGATGGGTGTTGGCAGACACCACCTTTGGATATCATGGAGAATATCGTACAGCGCCTCAACTTACTTGATCAGATTTGCTTAAGCATCCTCTGCAAGTATTGGAGATCGATTGTTATGCTAATTATCCGCAGTGCTCCGCAATTCCCCTGGTTACTAGGCACGTCTGAAGCAGGTTCCTGCTTCGTATTTGGTACTCAACCAAATTCCAGCCACTTAGAGTTCTCCATCCCACCAGAAGGCAAATTTTTCAAGTTAGGGTTGCCTAAGCTAAATCAAGGGCAGTTTCATAGTCCCTTCAATGGTTGGTTGATTCTGGTCAATGAAGAAAATTCTGAAGTATTTCTACTAAACCCTACTTCAGGGGCCAAACACGAACTTCCTTCCTTGAGCAGAATCCCATCTTTCAAGAAATTTGGTGGTGGAAAAGCCGACCAATTTCTTGAAAAAATTGCACTATGCAGTTCAAATCTCTCAGAATGCATGGGGACAGCAATTTACTCTTCTATGGAAATTGGTGTGTGCAAGCCAAAAAAAGGTTGGATCATATCTCGGATGATTTGGAAGATCCAAAAAATTTTATGATAGTATTGAAACTGGTTTCACGTGGGGACAGAGTTGGTACAGTCCGAGTTTATGGTAGCTTAGCCAGAGAATTTTGCTCCTTTTGTTTCAGTGCATGCTACTAGTACGTAGTATTTATTTTCTTTTACCAGTGTTATATTTTTCAATTCGTGAAGTTATGTGCGTACTACTATTCTTGTAACTTTTTTTTTTTGGGAAGTGATTTCCGAACACATTTTCTTCTCTTATAAGTTGCAAGCCACTCTCTGCGAATGGGATTGAAATTGAGATGTGCAGCAATTAGTTTACAAGAGCAAACATGGATACCGGAGATCTTGAAGCTTGACAATTTGGTAGTACCGTCTTATTACCAATGTCAATGTGATGTCGATTTCTTCTTAGTTGATGGCTTGCAGAAAGAGTTTGGAGTTTGGCTGCAAATTTTGAGTCTCTTTCTGTCTGCTACTTTCGTTTTGTTTCTTTTTCTTTGAATTTCCTTTATGGGTCTACACTCTTTCTCTATTTTCTCAACTTCATTACCGTCGGCAGCTGAGTTTTTCTATTTGGTTGGTAAAAAGAAGAACAAAAATTATTAGAGAGCTGAAGCAAATTGAAGGGCTGAAAGCCTGAAACCAAATCGACCTGCAAACAAATAAGGGAAATCCCCAGTATCTTCACCAACCAATAGAAGAAGAATCCACAAGACTTTAACAGGAATTAGATTAAATACAAGTGGAATTTCAAACGGAAGGAAGCATACAATTGCGGCGGGGAAAAAGGGTGCTAGAGAATAGAGATAGAGAGAGAACTGAGACGAAGGTGAACATGGCAGGAGCTTCGTTTTGAGGCTCGTAGTCACAAATTATGTACAATGTCACATCTTCAAATAATATTTGCCTCAAGAAAGTTCAAATTTTGTGACTATGAGACGCTTATGCTCGTGATGATTGATTGTGCATCGTTGATGTGTTAGGAAGCATCAAATGTACACACTAACACATACGCGAGCAACTAATCCTAAAACCTATTAAAAAACATTATCTACTTAGGCTAAACCTTAATTATGCACACATTTTTCAGTCTCACGCATCTCTTTTTATTTTTTATCATTGGATTGAATAAATCAAACAAAAACAACGGACATAGTTAAACAAAAGTGTGGAATGAGAAAAAAGACATTGTCTATCAATTCTCGTGTACAATCTCACTTCTTCAAATAACTTTCTCCTCAAGGACAAGAAGCTCAAAGTGTCAATAGACATCCACAGCATATATGATCTTTGTCTATGCAGAAGATCTAACTCAATTGAAAGCTCCTTCTCACTAATCACAATAGGCATTCTCCATCGGGATGAGAGCTCCAACATAAGGAAGCGAAAAAGTTTTCGATTTCAAAAGAGATGCAAACAAAATTTGTTCGATAAGTATAATACATTATTGTAAAATGATTCTATCAACTGATTTGAGAAAAAACATGAACCAATCATAGCATAGTACATCAATGATCAAACTTTAAGTTAAGTCGGTTCTTTGTAACTTGTTGTCTACAAGTGAAGTAAACAGGAATTATTCGGCAGATTGCATTTCACATGTGACTGAAAATTACAATCTGATCCGTACAACACTAAAAAACCAAATGCAGCAGCATCCCCATCTCACATAGAGAGGGAAGCACAGGACTTCAAAAACTTGCCCTCACAACAACATAACCAACAAAACTAAAACACACACAACAGTTGAAGAAACAGACAGTAAAACAACATAAGACAATGTCAAACTAATCCCTCTCCTTCCTATGGGAAACAAGGTCTTCTTCCTCGTCGTCCTTTGCCATGCCAAACGTATTCTTCACAGCATCAGCTGTAGTCTGTGCCATGTTCTTCACTTTCTCTCCGGTCTGCTGGAGGAACCCGTCCGACTTCTCCTTGCCGGCCTCCACCGTGTCTTTGGCCTTTTGTCCCATCTCTGAGGCCTTTTCCTTGGTCACCTCCTTGCTCTGCCATGCCTTTGCCTTTGTAACTTCTCCCTTCTCTTGGCCCTCGTCTCTAGTTGTTTGAGTTGCACCCTTTGTCCTCTCCTTGGCTGCCTGGGCCGTCTTGTGGGTCTTGTCCTTTACTTCTTGGGCCTTCTGCCCAATTGTGTCTGTCATCTGATTTGTCTTTTCCTGAATATTAAAAAAAGGGACATGCATCAATGTTGTCTAAAATGTATCAATAACATGTCAGTTTGTTGGGTCTAACTTTCATACTATGTAGTATCAAATACTATGAGCATTGGATGGTTTGGATTCACGGAACCCACGAGACCCATATCATCCAAAAAAATCCACATCATCCAATATTCGTAGTATTTCATACTATTACGTATGAAAGAATTTTCGCAGTTTGTTTTGACAACAATGATATAAATAGGCTATAGCAACAGTTTGTATAACATAAGATAAACTGAAATGTGACAGAGACGAAACTTTTTAAGAATAGTGACTTTGACCTTCCTAATTTAGTTTCTGTTACTCCCCAATAAGTGTGGGTCCAACTTCAGTGGTACGTACTATTGAATGGTACGTACTGTTAAATGGCTAAGATTCATTTGGGGCCCACTGCAAATTAATCTGAACCATTCAATAGTCGTACCATTGAATGGTACGTACCACTCAAGATTTTTCCAATAAGTGTACAAAACTTATAATTACTCAATTCGATGTGCTAAAAGATAAACTAATTTCTGTTGCTCATAAACTAATTTCTGTTGCTCCCACAATAAATGTACAAAACTTATAAATACTCAGTTTGATGTGCTAAAAGCTAAACCGAGAGCACCAAAATTAATGTGTTATTTCAAATGTAGTTAAACTATCGTGTCAATGCATACATTGTTAAAGAGTAATGCGTATATATATACCTGAGCTTCACCCTTGGCTTCACCAGCTCTGTAAGTCTGTCTGTGGGACGCCAGTTTTGCTGAGTGATACGTAAATTGTCTGAGTTAAAACTGTACGAATTCTCTTTTTCTTCTTCTTGTTCAAGTTTGTGATGCTGGGAGGGAAAGGATTAGTGCATGCTCTTATATACTTTTTCAAGTTTGCTACGTGATTGACACGTGTCTTACATGCAGACAGTAGATAACAGGTGTCTTGCTTCGATAAGGCAGGCATTGACAGCACTATCGATGACTCATAACTTAACCTACACCTTATTGACACGTGTTGATTCCCCTTCACACACATACGATTGTTTACTAATCTATTGCATTAAAAGAACTCACATGAAATGAGTTTACCGCCACGTAATATTTTTTGTCTAACAATACATTGCTAGGTACAAGCTTTTCTCCACATGACAATGTATTATTTAATCGGAACATCACGTACCGGTGAACTAGTTCGATATAAATTGATCTCTGCTAAAATATTGCGTCCACTCAATCTGTCATGTGTGACACGTTCCAGCAAGATATTGTGTGCAATCAAAACAGTACTGTATCCTTGTAATGAACTTGATATAATAACTGCATTGCGTAGAAATGAACACAATAGATTGGTTCTAAAGCAAACACATATATGGGGGAAGACATGCTGCTTCTTTTTCATTTTTTTTCTTTCCCTAATCTAAAAGCATATTTGGACGTTACAAATCATGATCAAAGTGATATGCATGTATTGTCAGGGCCAGATCAGCCTCCGCAATTCAACAAATTTGGGTCCATGTTTGATGACGTTTTTGGTTTTCTACTTTTAGTTGTTTAATAAAAGTAGCTAAGCCACCAACTGCACCATTTGCATGAACTTCCAAAACCTTAATCCTCATTATCTTTCTAGACACATATAATAATGGCAATAAATAAGATTAAAATAGAAATCAACTCTTTATTAAAAAAAAATTAGTGTGAAAGTCTCACTTTGACATAGTATTATTAATTTATGTGTTACAATATGAAAATACTATATAATTGAAATTTTATAAACCTAAAATGTAACGTTATTACATGTATCTATATATCTATCTAGTCTCTTCCCACACGCATACGCGTGTGGCAATTGACTCTTTTTATTTTATTTGAAATTTTAATTTTATTTCAAAAAAAAATTAATATACAATTTATGATTTTAAAAAGGTTCAAAAAATGATTTAAATTGTTTTTTCAAAAAATTGTAAAAGGGAGGGACATTTTAGGTATTATGAATGTTTTACCAAATTTGCCTTCTCCCTTTATATATATAGATATATATAAAGGGAGCACACCAATTTGGTAAAACATTCGTAATACCAAATTTGCCCCTCTCTACATATAATTATTAAAAAACTAAATTAATTATAAATGAATAAAAAAATAAAATCATACATGTGATTTAAAATCACCCCACATTAGAGTAGTTACTAACTTTTTTTTTATTTCTTATTTTTAAATTACATAATTTTTTTTTTAAGAGCCAATTGCCACCACGCGTACGCGTGTGGCAAGAGACTAGTTATATTAAGAGTAGATTAATAATGGTGCAAATGTCACATAATATTATGTGAAGATGCAAAAGAAGAAAGAACCTAGTCCCTTTGAAAGTCCTGTGCAGCCAAGCCTATCCCACTGACTAATTTATTATATAATTACATATAATTAAGCATGTGTGGTCAAGTAACAACCTCACAGCTGATTGGGCTAAAAAAAAGTCAAGAGTTAGGAGGCGGCTATGCTGCTCTTCCTTTTTCTCCTCCTATATATAGCAAATAATTGAGCAAATTGTATCATTGCAAGCCTTCTCTCAAGCTTTTCTGCAACTACTTCACTTAGAAAAAGGAAATTAAAAGAAAAATGGTGGTAGAGATCATTTCCTTGGCGTTGGTAAATAGCACATTGATGAAGGTGGCTATGTTTGTGGTAGTTCAAGCTTTGGTTTATCTGATCCTTTCCGGTTCATCCAGCCTCTTCTCCAAGAACAAATTGAGGTCATTCAACAGCTTTCGGCCCATGCGTTCTGCTAGCATTAACCGGATTCTGGCTGTCATCTCCGACTTGCCAACCGGCAGTACTGATGCTGATCAGCCATCACCACGTACATGATCCCAGCAGGAAAACTTCTTCTATTACAGATGATTCATGTCCTATATATCATTCTTTTTAGAAGCATATATGTGTGTGTATATATATAATGTTGTGTGTTCGACCAAAAAAAAAATATAATGTTGTATAATATAGATGATAATATTCAATTCATTCTTTAATGTTACAGATGAGCTGTTGTAATATTTCACATGTAAGTGTAACTCTGTAATATATTGTCTTATTTTGTTGTATAATTTCTTTTGAAGTAGTGTTATATATATGGTATTATGATGTGGTGGAATTAATTCATAAGTCCGAAAAATCAACTAGGGTTTTCGATAGGGAAGTTCAAAAAAAAATTTCTTGTACCCTGCAGTTAATTAGTCTCTATGTATATATGTGAGCATATACATACATATATATATATACATATATACATATATACATGTATAATTTGAATGGTAAGAGACTCTGAAAAGTATAAATTATTGAAGAATGCTTGAAAAGAGGGCAAGAGTGACCGGTGATTTCAAAGCCAATTCTTGATTGTGATATAATTTAACTTAATAGAGTAATTAAAGTCGTTCTCTTCATTCCATTTTGTTAATCCATCAGTACACAAATGACAGCTGATTAAAGTTTCGCCATCAGTTCCGGTTTCTTTAAAAATACATCAAAACCCTATCATCTTTTCTTAATAGCCTTCTGGACCATATCATAGACAAAGATTGAAATACAAGCCCAAAGGCCATAAAATTTATAAGTTTGGGGTGTTTTAGGCAATTGGTGGCTCCTTTGCTTAATGCTTTGGTCACCGTAATCTCACTTCCTTAGAACAACACCAAAGCATTATAACAACTAATTATTTAAGCTATTTTCTTAATAGAACTATATATTTACAATAACAGAGTGGGGGAACAAATTAGTTGCGAACTCGTCATTTTTTAAATGATAAAAAAAAATCAGTAGACCGAAGTATTAAATGAAAATTATTTAAACTAGTTGAGATCCTTAATTAATGAAAATATAACCAGATAAATTTATTAACAATAATCACGATACATATTTCTGTCTTTTTTTCCTTAATTTACGAAGGCCATTCATATTTCATATATATGATGCGGGGAGAAATGTTTTGCCACTGAAATTAGAAAGCCAATTTCAATTATTTTGATTTCATGAAAAGATCATTCATTCATTCATTTATTAAGAAACATTAACATCGATCGATCATCAGTAAGGATTAGTGATAGCTACTACGATCCATCCTCCGTCCAAAACAACTAAATTAAAACATGGAAGATTGCATCGGTGGGCCGGCGGAAGCCCTTGTTACAAGAACGTGGGCATGAAATGGTCCAATTTCAATTATATTAAGCTAAAAATCATCTAATGACACATCTTAAACATTGATTTAAAGGATGTTATGTTGTTTTCTTATCCTTCGTAAATTATGATCCACAAAAGGCTACAATGACAATTAGAAATCTATAGTCTTTCAATCCCAACTGCCAACTGGTCCTCCACGATTGGCTTAGGACCCCAAACGTGGAGACATAAAATAGTATATTATATCTTTACATAGCTACTAGTAGCACAAAGAAACATGTATAAAAGTTCAAAAATTTACATTGTTCAATCACCTTGACTTCTTCAAATGTTGTTGTCGATCGCTTGCCGGTGTTGTGACACCAGACATGGAATACAACAACTTTACAGGGATGCGTTTTTTGTGGTATCCAAGGATAAAGATTACATTACTTACAAATTACAATGGGGAGGAACTTCTTGGCGATCACTAATGACACTTTATTGATGACAAGAAATGATTTATTCAAACATCTAAGGCATCAAATGATTTTGTTAATGATAATAATCACTCAAAGTCTCAAACCCTATGAAAAATTGGATGTCACGCATTACTTTCCTAAATTATACTAATGAATGTCTCATTGTTACATTAAATTGTCTAAATGGACCAATGAGTTAATCTGAAAAAAAAACTTTCATGTATGCTCACTGCATTTCGTTAGACTCTATATAATATAAGAATAGGTACGATAGACTCAACGCATATCTTGTCTAAACATGTTGATATATGCATGGACACAATGAATATGTAATAGCTTACTAGTGGAAGTATCAATAATTTTTCAAGTAGAGTTGTACTTGCGACAGTGACTTAAATACTTACATTAACGACTATAAATCGTTCATAAAAATGACTATCAATCATTAATACTTATATTACAACTAACAGTCATTCATGTATTCGTAAACACTTTGTCCCTAACATTTATCTTCCATCAAATTTGCTCTTAAAATCATACTTAGGTTGCCTTAAATATAAGAGAAATAACAAAAATCTAACATTGGATTCGGGAATTCATGACCACATGGTCTTTTTCAGGCATTCATAATCCCATAAGCTCAAGTTCACATGAATTCCACAACCCATGAAACCACAGAGGAGTAGAGGACTATCTCATTCAGAGGAGCCATCACCTGTCCCACGTTGGATTCAGTGACTTGGTCATGTTGACTCAATTTCCTTTGACTTTCTAGAACCACAACCAATAGGCAACGACCATGCAATTGCAAGCCAAAGCCCCATCCCATGGACTCACCTCCACCTGACCACATCTCCCATGCACCCCAAATCCACCTTTTTCGTGTTTTCAACTTTTAACGGCCCGATTGCCAGGAGGAAACTGGGGTTTGGTCTGAAATATTCAAAACGTTGCGTGCGGGAAATGTCACCTTCCCAATGAGACAATAGTCTAAACACTGAGCCACTATTAAAGGCGAAAGCAGAAAAAATAATACACTAGAAGAACTTACCTACCTCTTATACATTACATGATATATAATGATTTCTTAACTAAAAACGCAATATATTTGACAAAAAAAAAACTAAAAAGGCAATATAGTGTGTCTTAATTTTTTTTTATATTAATGTGTTATTGATTCAGGATACTTATAGTGACGTTTTTACAAAAACGACACTATAAAAAAGTGCTAATTTCAATAAATTTTTGATTAAAAATTTATAATATGCCTATTAAAGTCGACAATAGATAACATGTTTATTAATTAAGAGAACCATATACAAATAAAACTGATTAGAAAGTTTCAAATAAAAGCCAACTTTAATTTGATATAGGAACTAGATCGTGGTATATAAACACGTAGGACATACTTACTTAACATGAATGGATATGCCAGATACGTCATGCCAAAAAGGATCACTAGGGATATTTTATCCCGTACTTAAATTACCAAATATCACTCATATATATTTTCATTTAAAACCACTCTCGTTCTAAGAAAGTAAACATATTATTATATTTACAACGGTTCTATCTGCCTAGATTTCCTATCTATCAATCAATTAATCAATTATTTGATGAAAATACTATAAAATATTATCCCAACTCCCAAGTGTGCTTAGGTGTCGGAGGCAGAGGGAGGGAGGGAGGGAGAGAGAGAGAGTCGCGCACACACACGCTCACAAGTGCAAGGCGGAAGGGGAAGGCAAGTCCAAAAATGAAAATCCATCATCTTCTTTGAGAGAGAGAGAGAGAGAGAGAGAGTTTGACTCTTGAAACTTGAAAGTTGGAAACTTTGTCATGCCCAAATCAATCTAAGAAACGCCAAATCCGGGCCAGCTTTCACGGATTCTCCTCCACCTTAACACCTTCTTCTTCTGCTTGTCTTTCTCTTCTTTGGAGCAAAAAAAAAAAAAAAAAATTTGACTCAATTATTGGCAGCTGGAGGTGGATTAAAGTTTGAATATTTAAGCATTTGGACTCAAAATCTCATCTGGGAATTCGGCAGTTTTCTTTTCCAAGCCATTGGGGTATTGCAGTTCTTGGTAAGATTTTTTTTCCCATTAATTTATTTGTGTTTTTAATTTAAATTTGGTAATTTTTGGTTGAGAAAGTGCAATTTTGGTTGAATTCTTGAATTGGGTTTTGGAGTATGCAATTTGTACTGTTCAATTTTCATTCCATGAAAGTGCTTTTGTAAAAATGAGCTGAAGAATGCCATGAAAATTGAAAAGTAGAAAAGCAGCTTCTGGATTTTGCCTCTGAGTTTTTTTTCCACTTTTTGTTGCATCTTACCTGGAAATAATCAGTACCAATCATGTTTTCTTCCCCTTTTCAGTCATTCATTTTTGCAGGGATCTTCACTGTGCATTGTAGTTTTTAGGGATTCTCAAAAGCATTTTGAAGTTGTTTGATCTGATAATTTTACCTTTGTGATAAATCATGTGAAGCACAAGACTGTTATATGCTTTTTTAGGCTTCATGCTGAGAAAACAAGGCAACTACTTTTACTCTTTGTGCATATTTTCTTACTTTCCAAGAGGCACGAGGGAATTGTTCTTCTGGTTTTCTTCACATGAAAATTAGGCATTTTTTACTTCTTTTGATAGGTTTTGTTTCTCAAGTAAATTATTTTTTTCTCCAGTTACTTCTGTTAATAGTTTTGATAGGTTTTGTTGTGAATAGGAAATACAATTGTAACGGCAAACTGCTATGGAATCATTGCTTATAACTTCCGTTCGAGAAAGATCTCGTTGACATGCTAAATTTGGAAAGTATTTTCTGTCATCATCTCTTAAAACATACTTGGTGTAGGTTTAGGGGTGGAGTAGTAATGAATCAAGAGGTGTTCTACTAAACAAGGAATTGGATCTCATTGTTTCATTTGCCAGTTTATAAGATGGGAGTTTGGGCTTTAAAATCCAATTTTAAAGTCTTTCAAACAATTCACAAATCTGTTCTGAAGTTTTCCAAGTAGAATATCGTATCCCTTTCTCACCCGAAATCCTACCTCAAACTCTTCCGAATGCACGAGAGTTTATGTTTTTTCACTTGCCTAAAGTCTAATTCAATGTTATTATATAGCTTTCTTGAAACTGTAGATTGGCATCTTTATTTCAGGCCCTTTTGTGACAAATACCTTGCTTTCCATTACATCAACTACATGCATTTCGTTAAAAGAAAAGTTATGCTGAACACTAAACTTCTAATGGGGGATGACAGGGTAATTTAATTGACACTTGAGGAATGTGACACAATTGGGGAAAAAGACACTGATATTGATACCAATTTGAGAGTACTGGCATTGACATTTGAGGAAGAAACATGTCTCCTGGAGGTCGTTTCTGTGAGGATGCAGCTGAGTCTCGAATGGCATTTGCAGATTCTGATGTTGCAACTTCGACCGCCGATCTAAGGGCTTCCCCTTTCAGAAAAGTTGCTTCTGGTTTGATTGGAAATCCTGGAATGCCACCAAATAGTAATGTGCATGATCTACTCGAGTGTCCTGTTTGCATGAATTTAATGTGTCCTCCAATTCACCAGGTATGTCTTAATATTTGTTTAAATTTGAATGATCACGGAGGATTCAATGCTTTTTTGTTAATATGAATACATCTTTTCTTTTGGTCGAAGAATAAGAAAAATCCTGCAATTGATGCTAATAGGGTTTTAAGCATCTGGTTGTTCTATACACTTGAAATTTGAAAGTCATTATGCTGCCTCAACTATATACAACTCAGAAAATATTCACAAAGTTGTATATCTCAAAAACTTGAACTCAAAATTGGATTTCTTAAGAAATGCCTACTCAGCGAATGTGAAGGATCAATTGAGAAATACTGTCACACACCATCTAGCACCATCTAGCACCATCTAGCATGATGATTAGATGTATACCATCCTATTTGTTCATCATTATATGATCTTCAGATTGGATTGCATGCACTGAGGTCTAATATACAGGTTCTAGGGTTTAATTTTATCGAAGTGAGAACTTATTGAAGCTTATATTGTATATTGCAGTGTCCAAATGGCCACACTCTCTGCTCGAGCTGTAAGGTTAGAGTGCACAACTGTTGCCCCACTTGTCGAAATGAACTTGGAAATATAAGGTGCTTGGCACTGGAGAAAGTAGCAGAGTCGCTTGATCTTCCTTGTAGATACCATATTTATGGTTGCCAAGATATATTCCCATACTACAGCAAGCTAAAGCATGAGAAAATCTGTAAATATCGTCCGTACAGCTGCCCTTATGCTGGAGCTGAATGTTCTGTCGCTGGAGATATCCAATTCCTTATGATGCATCTGAAAAATGATCACAAGGTCGACATGCATGATGGGAGTACTTTCAACCATAGATATGTTAAATCCAATCCCCAAGAAGTTGAAAACGCTACATGGATGTTGACAGTATGTTTCTCCCTCCCCCTCATTTATATCCTACACACACACATACACAAAAATCTCTAAAAACAAGCTTATCATAGAATGTTTCTATCTCCCCATCATATTTATATGAACCCCAGCCTGTTCATTTATGAAAGTATGTATCTGGAAGTGTATAAGATGTGTTTCCCAGAAAAATTACAATGCGTTTTCTGGGCTTGTTTAGCTTTGAGTTATCACAACACGAATTGATCCTCTCATATTTGCTTCGGTTCAACCTCTGTCGATGTATTCAAACCCATTTGTGATTTTGATTGTAGTGCAGATTTTCAACTGTTTCGGCCGTCAGTTTTGCTTGCATTTTGAGGCTTTCCACATTGGAACTGCACCTGTTTACATGGCCTTCCTGAGATTCATGGGCGATGATGATGAGGCGAAGCAATTCACTTATAGTCTTGAAGTCAGTGGCAATGGCAGAAAGCTCATGTGGCAAGGAATTCCTCGGAGTATCCGAGATAGCCACCGAAAGGTCCGTGACAGTCAAGACGGACTAATCATTCAGAGGAACTTAGCACTCTTCTTCTCGGGTGGTAATAGGCAGGAGCTGAAGCTGAAAGTCGCCGGCCGTATATGGAAAGAACACTGAGATATAAAAACTAGAAACTTGTTTAAAGATATTGTAACCTTTTACTGTGAAAAATAAAAGAGGGAGCTCCATGTAAAATGCTGGATATGTATGTTGTTTGATAAAATTAATTTAAGATCTCTTTTTGTTGACTAGCGGACGGTGTAGCTCAAGTTCTTAGGATCATTTACTGTTGAGCTCGAGATTTTGTGTTTGATTTCTCCCTCCCTGTATATCTAGAACTAGGTCTGTAAAAGGGGCCGAGGCCCGATGGGCTGGGCTGGCCTGGCCTGACCTAGCTCTATTTTTTAGGTTGTGGGCTGACCAGGCCCAGTCAAACAATCGAGCTTTATCTAGCCAATTTAAAATGGGTAGGTTTGGGCCTTGCAGTTAAAGCCTTGGGCGGGGTTTAGGCCTAGCCCGATTCTTAGGTCTAGCTTGATATGGTTTGATGTTATTTAAATACTTTTGAACTTTATTCAATACTTATGTAATTTAATTGACTATTAACAAAGCAAATATCTTAGTTGAAATAGTAATTGATAACTAATAAAAGTAAAATGTCATATGTTTAATTTTTAACAACATTATTATTATTTTTATTTAAATGAAAATAATTAAAGGGCAAAAAATTAGGCTAAATTGGGCGGCCTGCTCATAGTCTCGAACTTTCTCAGCCAGGACCTTATATATTTGGCATAGAGTTAGCCTAGACCGGGCCATTTTACAAGTCTATCTTGAACCCTTTGATCATGTTTTAAAAAGAGTAAGAATATGAGTCAGATTTGTTTTAATTGTGTAGTGGACTAATGTATATTTCCACATCACTATCCAATGCGTACACATAAGTCTTGATTAACATCGAAAAAGAAGCTTTGCTTGAGTCATGGTCTAAGGTTGGTGTATGTATAAGATTTATTTGTGAAAATCTTGAATGATTATCAATGATTAATGTATGTAAAAAATTTATTGGTGAAAATCACCACCCTAAATATAATACATATTTAATTTAGTAGGATAAAGATTAATTTTGGCCTAACCACATGGCTAGCCCACCCTTGTACATGGGTTCGAACACAAAAATTTCTCCTTACTTGACCATTCTCCCAATTAAGGAAAAATACATATGATAAAATAAAAAATTACTAGAAGAAAATCTCACCTTCGAATTGGATTCAGCTTTGATTTCTCAACGGTGTCGTTTGATGAAGTACCAAAGCCCAAAATCCACCGCCCATACACACTACACGGCGGTGATCTTCTCCGCTTAAACCCTAAACCCTACAAACCCCTCTCTCTCTCTCTCTCTCTCTCTCTCTCTCTCCCCTCCAATCCCAAAATCAAAGAAAGAAATGCTACTGATAGCTCGAACTCACTCTCTCTATAAGCTCAAACCCCTCCTTTCTCTCTCTCTCCTCGCCCAATCCTTCCCAACCCAAATCCCCTATTCAAATTTTACTTTAATCCCAAAACCCCATTTCCCAAATCCGACAACTTCTCAACCTTTACAATTTTCCACCATTTTCTTCAACCCATTTTCTTCATCTGGATCCTTGCCCTTGAACCGCGAAGGAAATTACGATGAAACCACCGCCGGAGCTCGCCATGTTTGCCGTGGTTGTGGAGTTCACATGCAGGATTCCGACCCCAAACACCCCGGATTCTTCCTCAAGCCCTCGAAAAAGGATCCGAGGACGTATCGGTTGGGGACCCATCTCGAGCACGTTGGGCAAGTGCCGGAATTCAACGATTCTCTCAAAAGGGGTCTCATAATTGAGCCCGAAAACTTGAGTTCTGAGGCCGATTTGGTGGGGGTCAAGCTCGAAAAGCCGGTGGTCTGCGCACGGTGTCACTCTCTGAGGCATTACGGGAAGGTCAAGGATCCGACGGTGGAGAACTTGCTACCGGATTTCGATTTTGATCATACGGTTGGGAGGAAGTTGGCTTTAACGTCTGGGACCCGATCGGTGGTGCTAATGGTGGTGGATGCTGCAGACTTTGATGGGTCGTTTCCGAAAAAGGTTGCCAAGTTGGTTTCGGATACAATTGAGGAGCATTCCGCAGCTTGGAAACAGGGGAAGTCAGGGAACGTGCCGAGAGTGGTGCTTGTGGTGACAAAGATTGATCTTTTGCCGAGTTCGTTGTCACCAACAAGGTTAGAGCATTGGGTTCGGACAAGAGCAAGGGAGGGCGGATCAAGTAAGATAACGAGTGTGCATTTGGTGAGTTCGGTTAGGGATTGGGGGTTGAAGAATCTTGTTGATGATATTGCTAGCTTGGCAGGACCAAGAGGTAATGTGTGGGCAATAGGGGCACAGAATGCCGGGAAGAGTACACTGATAAATGCAATAGGGAAGCATGTTGAAGGAAAGATTACGCATCTGACAGAAGCTCCTGTGCCCGGAACAACATTGGGAATTGTTAGAGTTGAAGGTGTTCTTCCTGGTCATACCAAGTTGTTTGATACGCCGGGGCTTTTGAATCCTCATCAGATTACAACTAGGTTGACAAGAGAGGAACAGGGTCTTGTAAATATTAGCAAGGAGTTGAAACCGAGGACATACAGGATCAAGGTAAGCTTACTTGAGCATCAACTACCTTATAGTGATTTGTTGGTTCAATTCAATAGATTTCGTGATCAACACAAAGTACTTGTTGATTCGTTGTATAACTGCATATATAGTCTTGAATTTCGAAGAATGTTGACGGTTACAAGTACAGTTATGGCTTTTGTGTATTCGGTTATTTAAGTTTCTAAAGTTTGAATTAAACTGTGCTGTAGTTCTCTTCGTTAACTCACAGTAATGCGTTTCTCCCAATGCAAACAATTTAACAACACAAACCATGTTTAAAGATAGAATCTAAAAGCTCAAGTTTGGTTAGTATTGCTAAGCACCCATTGCTTCAATTGTCTAAGTATGATCTTGCCTTTTAACACTATGCCAAGTACACGTTTAAGTGGTACTTTGTACACATGAATCATCTCGAGTTAAAAACAGTTAGAACCATCTCAAACAATATGATAAAAATGCCAGTTTCTGTTCTGCATGGAAAATCCAGTGATCAATTGTGTTCAGAACCTTATTTATTGAGTTTGTATCTACTAGAAAGCTGATTGCTTGATGGTTTTGGATGTTCATTTACCATCAATAAGCACTTATCTTTTGCTTCTCATTAAAAAAAGTGTCTTTTGATACTTTTGGATTCTGTTCAAATGTGTAGTTCGTCGTCAATCTCAGAATGTCTTTGTTGCTGTTGCAAATTTAGGTTCCATGTGATTTATTAAAATTTGTTCCATTTACAAAGCTTATATTTCTTGTCCTTTGGTTGTTACAGGATGGCTATTCAGTTCATATTGCTGGGCTAATGAGGCTGGATATAGAAGAATCATCCGTAGATTCTGTTTATGTTACAGCATGGGCATCTCCTTATCTTCCGCTACACATGGGAAAAACCGAAAATGCATGCACAATGGTAGAGGAACATTTTGGTCGTCAATTACAGGTATTACCCGCTAGTTGACGAGTGATAATTCTTAACAAGAGATTAGTATTAAGCCTTGTTATGATGCTTGAATTTCCATCTTCAGATATGAGGTTACGATAAAAGATATGCCTATCATTTAAATTTTCATGGAAACGCATGATCTAGTTGTATGCGTATGCTGTTCTGATGCCAAAATGAACTTCCCCTTGTCTCAGCCACCAATTGGAGAGAATAGAGTCGAGGAGCTTGGGCAGTGGGTGAGAAGGGAATTTCGAATTAGCGGAAACAGTTGGGATTCAAGCTCGGTGGATATTGCTGCTGCAGGTCTTGGTTGGTTTGCTGTTGGACTTAAAGGAGATGCAGTTGTGAGTGTTTGGACGTACGATGGTATTGACGTTGTTCTTCGCAGTGCATTACTTCCTCATAGATCATACATTTTTGAAGAAGCTGGGTTTACCGTCTCTAAGATCGTTTCCAAAGCTGACCGAGCTTCAAATAAGCCACAACATAAAAGTGAGAAGAAGAGGAAACAAAGCGACCAGAAGGAATCTGTTGCCTGCTGATTCATAACTTGTTAACTGAAGCAGGCGCAACTTACTTTTATGACATGAAGTGTTAGCGGGTAAAGAGAAGTTCTTATGAAAAAGGAAAACCGGAGTTGTGACGATTTACGATTTGATGATACTATAGGCGACGAATATTTAGTAAGCCACATCAACCTTCTATAGCAAAATTTAATGCAATTATTTCCGAGTTCACAATAAACTATAAAAAGTGCGTTTTCGTTCACCCCCCTAACCCAAGTTGACCGTTACTTCTCTTTCAAAATCGTGCCGCGTGTATTTGATCTTAACTATGGTTAATCTAACATTTAATTAAATTTTTATAAAAAGAAAAATAATTGAATTAATTAAGGAAAAAGATTTACCATTTATTATTTTCTTATTTATCCTATTAATTAAAGATTTGATCTCCCATCATCTCTCACACTCTCTCGATCCGGAGTTTTTTTTGCATACCTCGGGATACGAGGTACTCCGAATTTTTTAACCGTTAGATTTTTGTTTAAAAATATAAAAATTAAGATCTAACAGTTAAAAAATCCGGAGTATCACGTACTCCGGAGCACCCAAGAATTTTTTGCTCGAGGCTAAACTTTAAAGCTCATGCACTTTACCAAAGCAAAGAAGAACACAAGAAAACAAAAAATTAAAAACCAAACAGCAGCATTAAAAAAAATCAAACGGCATTTGGAACAAGATTAGGAATGAAGGTCATGGAATGGAAAATCTATTACAGTATAGTGTTTGGTAAACTCCGAATTCTGAAATTGAATTAAAAATGTAACACTTTGCCAATGAGATGAAAAATCTCAAACTTTATAAATTACAAGGGACAAAACCATATCATAAATATCAATTTCAATTATTTTATACTGCAAACCTGTTACATCCCGTCCCTAAATATATTGTATTTTATTCTCCGATATTATAAATTTACGAAAATACCCCTAGTGGGTTAAGTGATGTCCTACATGGACATTTGATTTTCTTGTTGTAACCTCGTACCTTTCTTGTTATTATTAACTAGTACTCTTCACTACGAACCCGTGGGCACAAACGAGACGTTTTTTAAACTTGTAACAGACAAGTTACGAGAAATGACATTTTAGTAATTTTCAATTTACAATATTGTGGTTTTTGTGGATTGCTTCCGTGGTTTATCGCAAACCAGGACGCTCTGCACCCTCTAAAATTTTAGCCTGCACATTTGCATGTTTGGGTAGTGCATGCAAAAGCTTTCTATGCCTTTAAATTGTTGCATCCGTTGTGGGATTACACCCACACAATTCAAACCTAATCTTTCTTTATTGTCTGCCACCTTATTCATAGCCATCATCCCCGTGTCCCTGTATTCTTGTAAACCCATGAACATAAACTTACTCACACACATAAGCTCCCACACTATTTTTGGTCGAGACCACCTCCACCTCCATCACCATTCTATGATTTTCTTCTAAAAAACACCATCTTGTGGTTGCTTATCATCATCCTCACTGTCAAACCAAACTTGGAAGCCCATAAAACCTAGAACCCAGAAAGCCCAAAAATTTCGACGAGCTTCACAATTTTTTCCGACGAGGTTCCAACGGATTTGGACCTCGATCGAACCTAATTTCATCTTCAAACAACTCCTTGTAAGCCCTAGACCACATCCTAGGCTCTGCATGCAAGGTTAGCCTCAGTATCGACGACTTTCAAATTTGGCCGAGAGCTTCAAGGCTTTTCTGGTAATCTCAGGCCACTTTTCGAGGTTTCTCTAGGTAAATTCGAGTCCCTCATCTTCCTAACTTCATTTTGATATATGGTGCATGAAAAATGGTTGAGTTTTGAGTTAGATATGAATTTTTGAAGTTTTTTGGTGAAATTTTCCAGTTTCCGGCGAGATTCCAGCCGGCGGGGTCGGGAATTGCAGAGGTGAGCGGCGAGCTGACGTCAGCCAACCCGGTTCTGACGTCAGTCAACCCGATCCTGACGTCAGCAGATCCGGTCCAAACCGGTCGGACCGGAGAATATTCCGTTCTTAAATTGACGTCGTGATGGAATATTTCCTAACGACGACGGAATATAGCATAACATCGTTAGAATATTCTGTTAAAGTTAACGGCGCGCCGTTAACTTTAACAGCTCATGGCGCGCGTGGGGGCTCATAAGCGCGTGGGTGCGCATGAGGGCCCGTGGCGGCGCGTGAGACCCTGTGGCGGTGTTTGAACCGCTTTTTCGATAGTTTTAAGTCCCGAATTGAGCAAACAAAGGGATTTCGAGTCTTTTCTTAGTATAATTTGGATTTGACTTCAATAATGATTAGTATATTAATTTTCCATATAGGTGAGACCTATCCTAAGGAGTTTCGAGGCCAAGCTAGATACGGCGGCTATGATCCCGCAACATACCAGTGAGTGAGTCGTTTTCTTTCAAACTTATATTATATTATGTGTTTTAAATTGTGATTTAACATATAGTATATCATGCCATGATTTATGAAATATTAAAAAATTTAATTAATTATCTTTATTTGAGTTTTAGAAACTTATTAATGGCATGACTATACACTTGTGATTTATTACTTATCACGCATACTTGCACGGTGTTAGTATTGTATGGGTCAGGACTAGCTTCACGTGTATGTTCACACTGCACTGACACGCAACCTTTGGATCCATCGTAGGTGCCAGCCTGTTCTAGTTGCCTTGGCAGCTAGAACTCGTTGTGACGCGCTTAGCGCTAGCTTCACGTGTATGTAGTACTAGAGCGTAATTTATAACACCCAACTTGTTCATGTGGCTACTTTCTGCATGAACTCGTGTGCTAATATTTATCTGATAAGTAATTATATTTTTATACTGCTGTGATTATTATTAAGGATGTATTTTTGGAACTTATTACTGGTTTTACAGCGAGGGGTTATATTTTCCCGAAACTCAGGAAAAGTTTTATTAAATTTTACTTTGGCCCACTCACCTTTCTGTTTTTCGCCCCTCCAAGACTTAGGGACTGAATTTGGTAGACGAGAATCCGTGGCACCGACTGACTGTCTCTTTCTTTCTGTTAAAGTATGGAATAATATTTCTATATTTCTTCATATCCATCCTTCGGGATGGGAATATTATTTTCCTTTACTGCATTTTCTTGCTTTGACACTTAATTGTAATAAGGGTTAAATCCCCACACCACGCACTCTCTTTAAACTCTGTTTTGTTATTTACTATTAAATTCCAACGTTTATTTCAATTCTTAAATCTTTTCCACGTAATGACTTCGTCACTTCTCCAAAGTGACAGTCAACACGTCTTAATATCCGATGTCCACTTAGATATTCGGTCGGGGTGAGTCAAAACCACTGTTTAATTTATATTCACACAATTATAATGAAAGTTTAAAATAGTGACATGATATATAACTTTTCTGTTTAGAGGGAGAGCTGGTTATATAATATGGAGAAGTGAAGTAAATATGATCATTGAGGAAATATAGATGAAGAAATCAATGTTAAGTTTTATTTTTAAGAGAGCATTACATATAAATACAAAAATATAAATATATTTCAACAAACTTCACTAGTTTTTAAACATTTTAAGAATAGACAAAAACACAAAAACAACTAAAACCTAGTTCAAAAACATGGAAACAATTTTTTAAAATACCAGCCATACCCCTAACAGTTATGTTTGTTAACAGAGACCAGCCCACACAACATCAACCAAATTAATGTGTGATATTAGCTTAACCCTCCTAGATCATTTTTGCATAATCAATTTCAAATACATGTAGAATCAAATTTGTATACTTTTTAGTAACCAATTTGTATAGTTTTAGTAAAATCATTTTGTATGCTTTCGACAAAACTACATACATGTCATCAGTCCAATCGCTCCTCGACCATTTTTGAAGAATAAGTTTTGTATACATTTTAGTAGAACTGCTGTGTTCTCGTATTTGGGACCGACATTTGACATTATCAGAGCCACAAGATCAGTAGACATGATTGGAGCACCAGCGAGAGCCAAGTTATCGACAATATGATTAATAGGTCCAAGAAATCAGATATGGAGGAGTCTCCACGCTTGGTTTGGAAGAGAGTGGTCCGAAGTTGAAGGATTCGGCTTCGGTTTTTAGGAGCATACCTTTGATGTAAAACATCCCATGTATCTTTGGAAGTATGAAATTTAGCAATGGTAGCAAGAGCCTGAGTACCAAGAGAGCTCGTGATCCAAGAGAGGAGGAGTTGATCTTTTTGAACCCAATCGGCATGTTCGGGGTTAACTGTGGATACGCCTGCGCTTTTATCATCAGGCATGTGCTCGGGAGGGCAAGGGAGAGAACCGTCAAGATATCCTATCAATAGTCAGCTTTTAATCATCGGAACGATTTGCGCGAGCCAAAGAGGGAAATTGGTTGAGTCTAATTTGATATTGATGACATGAGAGACATTGAAGAAGGAATCAGAGGTGGACGAAAGGGTAGCCATCAGAGAGATCGTGAAAGAGTGAGGGCAGAAGAGAATCGAAAAAAAAAAATAGACGATTAGTCTTTAAGCTTTGGATACCATGAAGAATTATGCAGAAGTGAAAATTATGCAAAAGAAGTAAGAAGAATGAGTTTCTGTAAAAAGACCTCCTTGAACCGTAAAAAGAGTGAAAATTATGCAAAAGAAGTAAGAAGAATGATGTGATACAAATGGTACATTGAATCGGATATAATTCAACGACAAATACATTGAATATAATAAATACAATTATTGACTAGCATTGGAATCATCTATCAATTAGTCCAACCCCTCCTCAATTATTTTTGCATAAGAAATTTCAACTATATGTAAAATTAATTTTGTATACCTTTTAATAGAACTATTGTTACATCCCGTCCCGGGAATAATATTATTTTATTCCCGGAGGTAAAATGGCGATTTTGCCCTTGGTTGACACTCGGTTGACTTTTGCGTGTAACTCGTCACGACGCATTCCTGTATTTTCTTGACGTGCTCGTCGATACGGAACGCGGCCGAGCCGTACGTCGTTCGGACCCCAGAGAGAATATTTTACACGAGAACTTTTGAGTTTCGACTTTTCTCGTAATTCAATTTTGGTGGGGCCGGCTTGGCGAGCAGGGGCCATGGCCTATCCACGAAATTGGGGTTTGGTACGGGGGGATTGGACCGTGTCCCTTCCCACTCTCCCTTCTTCCTCACTGAGTTCTCTCTTGCAAAACAAAAAACCAAAAGCCCCCAAAAATTTTCCTTGGTACACCCAGAGCTCTCCCAGGCGGCATGGTGGCTCGACCACCCTTGTCTCACTTCACCATCTTCATCGTCCTGTTTATGAAACCCACAGCAACCCACGAGACCCAAACCCGGCCCCGGAAATCCCGAGAGAATTTGCTTTCTGGACACCCAAGCTTTTTCCGACCCAGGCCTCCTGTCGATTTGAACCACGTTCATCCACTTCCTTGGCCACCAAACACCTCGCCCGAGGTCCCTGCCGATCATGCTCGGAGCCATGGATGGCCGAGATCGATCGAGTTTTGAAGTTACGGAACTCGGCTCACTTGAACAATGGCCTTTTCTCCAAATTCCGGCCAACTCCGACGTTAGGAGTTTGGGCCCAAAGAGTGGTATAATTTTCTTCCATGGCTCAGAAACTTCATTTTGGCTTTTGAATCATTGAATTTGGTTGAAAATGAGTGAGATATGAGCTTTGAAAAACCAATCAGGCCAAATTTCAGTTTCCGGCGACGGCGGCCGGCGACGCCGACGGCAGGAAAAAAAGGCCGGTGTCGACCGGCGATGGCATTATCGGGCCAGGGTTGGGCCGGAAGCGCCCCTGGCGGCGTCGGCCCAGGGCCCAGGTTCGGAATAGGACTCTTGGCTTGTCCGGCATTGGCACAGAACCGGCTTAGTAGGGCCGCGTTGACGGCGAGCCGAGCCGGCGTGTTGGCCAAACAGAGCCGAGCCGCGTTGGCCAAGGCTCAGGCTCGGTGACCAGCTCGCGCGTGAGCCGCGCGTGGAGGCTGCGCGTGGGCCAGAGCGCGCTCGGAGCCCCTAGCCGCCGCGTGAGGGGCGTGGAGGTCCCAAGTGAGTTACTGTTTTCACGGGTCGACTCGTGACGACGTGTACTACCTCGGGGGTAGTATGCATGTTAATTTCTAGTGTTTTTGGACCTCAGTGAGAAAACAAGGAAGCTAAAGTTATTTAATTAGTTAATTACGTTACCTTTATGAGATTAATCATTTGCCGGTGATATCTCCCACTTATAGGTTAGGCCAAATGGCGTGTGGCGACGTGTGCTACGGCACACGGCGGCGGCCACGGCGCGCGGTTTTGGGGTTCCAGGCCCACGAAACTCCGTTTTTCGGAGTCTCCGAACGCCGTTTTCTTCGTATTTTCCAATTACTTTATTAATCTTGGGTGTTCCAAAATAGGTTTGGCGACCCTTGGCTCGGAGGACGTACGTTTGGACTTAAAAACTCGGTATTTGTGAGTGGGCCCTTTCCATTTATTGTTTAAATGTGTTTTATTTTGGGAAATTATATTTGTGGTTTTATTGCCTACATTAAATTGTGATTTTAAATGGTTATCTATTATCATTATTCTTGGTAGACCTGCGTACTTGTGGAATTTACTTGGTTTTACTAGCTTAGCTGTTATATTAGTAGGCCATGGGAGGTAGTGGGCTTGGGCCCACATTTCCATTTGGGGTATACCATTAAATTGGTGATTTCCGTATCTTTTTGTACGCGTATTATTGGTATCGAAACGGACCTATTTTAGGGAATTTAGGGAATTATTATTTTAATTCCCTACTAGTCACTATTTGCGATTATGAGTTTTATACCTATCGACGGCCTTGAGCCGTATTTGGGTGAACCTTGGATACGGGTAAGTTCTATCGTATTTTGGGTTCACCTAGCTTTTCATTAAGTTGGTATTTCTACACCTTGGTACCCGTGGCGTGCAGCTTGGTATTTCACGTATTATAGCTATATGTTTGGTATTTCGGGTGCGGCCCAGAGGAGTACTAAATATATATGGATTAGTTTGAGGGCATCCTTATCGGAAATTACCTCACATTGCTTTATGTAGAGTATTTCTATAATTTGTTTTCATACGCTCGGCTAGGTTGCTTACACGGTGTTGTTGTGTAGGGGCGGGACCGGCCTTCACGTGATGGATCACATGCAGATACGCTCACTATGGACCCATAATAGGTGCCGGTTGTTCTAGGTCGCTGGGCGGCTCGAACTCGGGTGATAGCGATTAGCGCCGGCCCGCGTGATCGTAGTACATGAGCGCCTTTATTATTTACATACACCCGGCTGTTCATGACGAGAATACATACGTATGAACATTGTGTTTGCAATACCTAACGAGCATTTTATCTTGTCGTGCTTGGATTACATTGGGGCCAAGACCACTTTCACGTGATTGTTCACACACGCACCACTGCAGCTCTTGCTTATGAATACATAGTAGGTCTTTGTTCTAGGTCGTATGGGCGGCTTCAGGCTTGTTGTGATGCGCGCGGATGCGCCGGCTTCACGTGATTGTGTATACGAGCGTTATATTATAGTTTTATATTGTGGTGTTATCTTGGAATTTTTCTACTTGATACTGCAGGGGGCATTTATTTGGTTTACGGGTTTTCACGTAGATCCTTATTTACGAACCTTCAGATCAAAAAAGTATTTTAATGCGAACGGTGACTTTCCACATGCGTTTCGGATGGTAAGTATATTTCAGGTACTTACCTTGTTGTTCTACCTACTATTATAGTACGTTTTACGAAACGGTTTTAATAACTACTTGATTTTTAACGTGAGGGGTTACTATTTTTAGAAACAAAGGTTTTACAAAATGACTATTATTGGCCCACTCACCCTTTTGTTTTAGCCCCCCTCAGGGTTTAGTGGCTGGATGCGCGTGTACGTTCGAGGCGGTGGTATGACGAGAGTTTAAATTCCTTGGTATTGTATATACTTTGTATGCCGTACTTATGCGATTGTTGTTGTTTAAATTCTTAAAAGCTAGTACATTTGTGTACACATTGATCTCAATTTATTCATATATTCTTATTTAATTCAAATTGGCTTTCGTCACCTCGTGGTGTCGACGGCACACTGAGCTTTTGGGTGTCCCACGTGTACATCAGGGTGGGATAGCTCGGGTGGTATCGGAGCACGGTTACTACTAGCCTATGCTTTCTTTCCTTCCGTACTACGCCTGCACAATCGGTTGGTACAGACTTCAATTTCTTGAATCTACTCTTTGGATTGTGAGAAATTCTATCCGGACTCACACCTTCGGTGTATTGTTTCTCAACTTAGTTTAATTCTAAATTCTTCTTGTGCATCTGGCTACCACCTCGGCATTCATAACGCTTAGTTTTCGGCGGCAACCTTTGGGCGACTTGGGCGTTTTTGTGTGGCGTTAGGCGTTTTCTTTGCCAACTTACGTTGAAATCGCCTTTGAATTGGGAAACTAATTGGTTATGCGTATTTCTCTTCTGGTGTGAGTGTAGGTTTGACACGATGATTTTTGTCATCAAGTGCTTTCCCTTAGGGGCGACGCTAGGCGTAGTTGTTGGCGGAACTTGTTTCAGTGTTCAGCTAATCCTAGTGGGCTTAATTCGTGAGACTTAGTTTCCACAAATTCTTTGTGCGATGGTGTTCTACACCTTAGCAAGCGACTTTTAACCTTGGATGACCCAGGTTGAACAGCTAACGTTGTTTCCCGGCGGGCGTACCTTTCAACTTCTTGTGGGCGCATGGCGACAATCATTTGAGTATGTCGGCGGGTACTCAAATTGTTTGTAGTTGAAGACTTGGAGGCGTTTTCCTCCTAATTATTCCAATCACTTTCATTTTCATCCAGAATGGAAAATTATCACCGATGAATTCCTTATGCCAGGTACTTTCCGCCCGTGCTTGGCTTGCAATGACTCTTCGATGATCGTAAGCCGAACTGTCGGTCGACTTTCTCGGAGCAATTCGACTATTACTTCGGTAGTTGGGACCCAATTTCCATCTTCGTGATCTTTGATAAATTGTGTGGAGTCTTTACGGCATTTTGTTTGGTCGTGACTCAATTTTCTTGAACGTTGACGAACTTTTGTGCTTCGGTAGTCGTGACACTTTCTTTCCACTCATGTGACTTTTTGTCATTGAGCTCGATCATCTTCCCACTTGTGCATGTGCGGCTATCTTAACTATTCGCTTCGGCGAAAGTTTAGGATTGCTTATCTCTTGGTGGCCCAGGTGATTGAGATAACCGGTTTTGACTACGATTGCGGCGTATCAACGTAAGGAGTACGGTTTGACTTCTTATCGAATCTTCGTGTTCAACGCCGACGAGGAAATAAACCCACCCAGGCAGGGGAGCCCGAGAAGAGCCGATATTAGCCCCGACTTGAATTCATTAGAACTCCGGCGAACCTCTCAAGCTCGGCATGGCTTAAATGGCACGGGATCAGCGTTGCAGGGATCGACCTTTTACACGGTAGTTGGGTATGGGGGCGATTATTCTTTCGGTCTCCGAAAAAATCTATCTTTCAACGTGGAAGTTCAGCTACAGATATCATCCAGTGGTGGGTCAACTTCACATTACTTGTGGATGTTATTCAGCGTGGATCCCCCATTCAGTTCTTGGTGTTCCTTTCCACGGACTATCGCCCAATTCTTTCATCGTTGTGACACTTGTCATGTTGGTGAGTGTGCGCCGAAAGAAATTCAAGAGTGCCATGTCGCGAGGCCAATTGGGACACGAGCTAACACCGGTGTGTAATCGCCGATCACGAGCGAAAAAAAAAAAAAAAAAAAAAAAAAAAAAAAATCAATCTTTGGCACATTGATCCAATTCGTGGGCCCGAGCAGTCTACTATCGATAACCTACTTTCGATTGGAGGCATTACATTGCCAAGGCAATGTCATTCCATACTGGAACCTTTCTCTGATGCGAGTTTATTCTACTACTTTTTATCTGGTGGTGCTGGCGGTTCCGGTATGGGTATTGTTGACTCTTGGGCGGATTACGTACTTTTACAATGGGGATACACTGGCAGGCCGATCTTGTTATCGGAAGCGTTAATCTCTTGCAGGATTTTACTTGAATCCAAATGGATCTAAGTATTACCTTTTTCGGCTATTTCACCCTTGTTTGTCAATTACTACGACCTTATTGTACTCCCTAGGGTACGATTTGGAATCGCTATCTGGAAGTGAGGTAAGTTTGTCTTGTTCTTTGGGGTTATCGGTGATACTATGTTATCATCGCTAATCAAGTTTTGCTTGCCAATCTCATTCCTCTGGATGTCGTGGTTTTCGACGTGATCCTAGGAATGGATTGTTTTGATTTCACGCCGGTGTGGATTGTCGGCGAAGGTCGACCACGCCTTGCCACCGGCATACGGATTCCCCTGTGGCGTTCTTAGGCGAGTGTCGGAGAAATCAACTTGTGGGTGACTTTCGGCTACGAGTACAACGAAAGCATTTGAGTTAGGGCTTTGTGATCATTGGTATCACATTTTCGGCGTTGGAGGAAGGAAATTTCTTTTCGTGTTGACGATCACAGGTTGTCAACGAATCTTCCCAGAAGTTTTTCGACGATCTATCTGGTTACCGCTGATCGAGTGAGAATTCACCATCGATCTTTCCGGTATTGATTGTATCTCTCTTCCTTACCTCTTATCTTTTGGCTCCACGAGTTGTGTGAGTCAAAAAGAAAATTTTACGAAACTTGCTGGAATTCCTTCGATCTGCACTTCCTTGTGTGGAGCTTAGGTCTTGTTCATTCAAGCAGTAGCATTATTCTAAGGCTCTACGCATCGATTTGGAAACAATTTATTCGGGTGACGACTAAAAATCGTTATCTCGCCTAGAATCGATGATCTCCACGGCCCGACTCCGAAGTGCCTGATTTCTTCAAGATCGATGGGGTTGATTGTTTTCAGCGAAGATCCAAAAGCACGGTGTTATTCTTGACGACTTTACGGACTCGTTGCGAGGCCTTACGAGTTCTTTGTCGCCTGCTTCGGGATGACAATGCATGATAACTTTCATGAACTTGTTGACTCGAGTACTTACGCTCGTATCGGCAAGTTTGTGATATTCTCTGGTTGACTTTTACGCAGCGTATTCCAGTGCAGGGCCCGATCATGCGAAGGCCTTTGTCGCGTGATTTTGTTGAGATTTAAGGAGTTTCAACTTGTGCCGGTTCGACCTAATCATATGTCCTTCTTGGGACATGTGATGATTTCACGTGGTTGCTTTGCTTGTACGTCCCAGATGGTTGCGATGTGGCGAGGATGCAGGAGCGACACTTGAGATGGGTTACAAGGTCGAACCTTTCTTGGCTTAGGTTTTCACTTAGGCGTTTTCGGAGTGATTCCTCTTCTGTTGCTCACGCCTCTCACGAAACTTGCCCGTAAATGTTAAATTCGTGTGGAAACTGACGACCACGAAACAGAAGGCCATTCTAGATTGCTCAAGTTTGGTCTTATCTTGTTCTTGTATTAGCACTTTCGAAGACGGCGGGTTACCTGAAGCCTACAGTGATGCTTCCTTTGAACGCGGGTTGGAGTGCGGTGCTAATACAACATGGATGAATGTCGCTTATGCCTTCGAGACAAGCTGACGCATGAGATGAATTATGTACTTATGTTTATTTGGTTACCCAGTATCTTTACTCAGAAGTTAAGCAACATTTCCACTGGTGAGGCGATGTGGGGCAGATCCCACTTACGACCACGAAAGTTTGGGCGTCTCTCTGCCTGCGGGAGCCACCGGCCTCGATCAAAAGGAGATGGATTGGGCGATGGCGACTCACTACCTGTTGATTCGGTAGTCGTTTTCCCTCTTTTGATTGAATTTCGTTCCTGTTGTCACGGTGAGTTGTTGTGGTGACGGAGCGTTCTTAACCAACCTTCGGTTAAGACAATTGTTATTTCTACTCTGGCGGCGCTTTTGAGGGGAACTTTTAGGAGACGTTAAGGCTTGTGGTGACTTACTCGCATCTACCTCATTGTACTTCTTATGGAAATTTGGGACGAAAATTTTTTATAAGGAGTAGGTATTACATCCAGATCCCAGGAATAATATTTTATTCCGGTGCAAAATGACGATTTTGCCCTTGGTTGCGACCTTTCGGTTGACTTTTTGCGTCGTAACTCGTGCGACGCATTCACTGTATTTTCTTGGCGGTGCTCGTCGATACGAGCGCGTAGACGAGCTGCCCGTACGTCGTTGGGACCCCAGAAACGAATATTTTACGAGCTTTTTGAGTTTCGACTTTTCGTAATTCAATTTTGAAATTGGGGCCATTTGGCGGCCAGGCCATGGCCTATCCACCACAGCGAGGTAAGGGGATTTAGTGCGGGATTGGACGAGTGTCCCTTCCCCCTCCCTTCTTCACGGGTTCTACTGCAAAACAAAAACCAAGCCCAAAAGAATTTTCCAACCCAGTACACATGAGCTCTCCGGCATGGTGGCTCGGCCACCCTTGTCTCACCTTCACCATCTTTGTCGTCACGTTGCCTTGAAACCCGGCAACCACAGAGACCCAAAACCCGGCCAATCCCAGAGAATTTCTCTCTGGACACCCAGCTTTAAAGCCCAGGCCTCACCGTCGATTTAGACCGTTCATCCCTTCCTTGGCCACCACTAGAAACACCTCATCGGGGTCCCTTTGCAATCATGCTCGAGCCATGGATGGCCGAGATCGATCGAGGATTTTGAAGTTACGGAACTCGGCTCACTTGAACCCGTGGCCTTTTCTCCAAATTAGGCCAACTCAGGCCCAGGTTTGGGCCCAAAGTGGTATAATTTTCTTCCCTTTGACTCGGCTTCATTTTGGCTTTTGAATCATTGAATTTGGATTTGAGAAATAGTGAGATATGAAGCTTTGAAAAATTCCCAATCAGGCCAAATTTCCAGTTTCGGCGACGGCGACGGCGGCGCGCGCCGGCGACCAGGAAAAAGACCGATGTCGGCCAGCGCGATGGCGTCATCGGGCCAAGGTTGGGCCAGGCCCCACTGGCGGCGTCCCGACGGAGCCCAGGGTTCCAGGGCCCGGACCTGCAACGTCGGCGATGACCGAGGCCGGCAGGCCGAGCCGCGTTGGCGGCAGGCCGAGCCGTGTTGGCCAGAAGCTTGAGCGAGGCGCGTTGAGGCAGAGCTCAGGCTCCCGGGTGACCGGCTTCAGCCCAGCGTGTGACGCGCGTGGAGGCTGGCGATGGAGGCGAAGCGGCTCAGGCCTTCCAAGCGCGCGTGAGGGGCGCGTGGAGGGTCCCAGAATTGAGTTACGTTTCCCAGGGTGGGCTCGTGACGACGTGTACACCTCGGGGTAGTATGCATGTTAATTTTCTAGGTGTTTTGGACCTCAGTGAAAGAAGCAAGAGCTAGGGTTATTTAATTAGTTAATTCGTTAGATTAATCATTTTACGGTGATATCTCCTTATAGGTTAGGCCAAATGGCAGCGTGTGGCGGCGTGTGCTACGGCTTTTACGGGCGGCCTGGCGGCGATTTGGGGTTTCAGGCCCGGCTCAGTTTGGTCTCCGGCGCCGTTTTCTTCGTATTTTCAATTACTTTATTAATCTTGGGTGTTCCAAAAATAGGTTTGGGCGACCCTTGGCGCGCTCGGAGGACGTCACGTTTGGACTTCCGGCCCGGTATTTGTGAGTGGGCCTTACTATTATTTAAATGTGTTTTATTTTGGGAAATTATATTTGTGGTTTATTGCCTACATTAAATTGTGTTTAAATGGTTATCTGCATGCTCGTATTCTTGGTAAATTTCGTGCTTGTGGAATTTACTTGGTTTACTAGCTTAGCTCGGTATATAGTAGTAGGCCATGGAGAATTAGTGGGCTTAAGGCCCATTTCCATTTGAGGAATTTATATACAGTAAATTGGTGATTTCCAGTATCTTTTAATGCGCGTATTATTGGTATCGAAACGGACCTATTTTAGGGAATTTAGGGAATTAAGTATTTTAATTCCCTACTAGTACCTATTTACGATTATGAGTTTTATACCTATCAGCGGCCTTGGCTAGTATTTGGAGTGAACCTTGGGTCACGGTAAAAAGAGTTCTATCGTATTTTGGGGTTCACCTAGGCTTTTGCCATTAGTTGAGCACATTTCTACTGCCTTGGTACCCCATGTGTGCAAAAATACATAGTTATTTCCATTATTATAGCTAACATGAGCGAGTATTTCGAGGTACGGCCCGAGAATACTAAATATATATCAAGGATTAGTTTGAGGGCAGCTCCACTTATTCAGGAAGTACCTAAATTACTTTATGTAAAGGTATTTCTATAATTTGTTTTTCATAAGCCTGACTGATTGCTTACGGTGTTGTTGCATCTTGTCAGGGGCGAGAGGACGTGCTACGTGATGGATCACATGCACCCGATCTGCGCTCACTATGGACCCATAGTAGGTGCCCATTTTGTTCTGGAGTCGCACAGGGCGCTCGAGACTCGGGTGATAGCGATTAGCTTGACTTAAACGTGATCGTAGTACATGAGCGCACTATTATTTATACACCCGGCTTTTTGTTCATGACGAGCCATGCAGTATGTGAACTTGTGTGTTTGCAATACCTAAACGAGCATTTTATCTTGTCGTCTTGGATTGTGGGGGCCAAGACCACTTTCACGTGATTGTTCACACGCACCACACGCTCACTATGAATACATAGTAGGTTTTGACACATTACGAGTCGTATATGGCGAGCTAGAACTTGTTGTGATGCGCGAATCTGCGCCGGCTTCACGTGATTTGTGTATACGAGCGTTATATTATAGTTTATATTGTGGTGTTATCAGGTACCTCCTTGATGCCACGGGGGCATTTGTCTTTGGTTTACGGGTTTTAGTAGATCCTTTTATTTTTCTCGGAACCTTCGGGTAAAAAGTATTTTTAATGCCCAGAACGGTAGCTTTCCGCCCGTTTCGGATGGTAAGTATATTTCCGTACTTACCTTGTTGTTCTACCTACTATTATAGTAAAGTTTTTGAAACGGTTTTCCAACCAACTACTTGATTTTAGGCGAGTTTACTATTTTAGAAAACAAAAGGGACTTTTTACAATGACTATTATTGGCCCACTCACCCTTTTTGTTTCCGCCCTCCCGGGTTTAGTGGGCAGATCTTTGTGTACGTTCGGGCGGTGGTATGGCGAAGGGGTTTAAATTCCTTGGTATTGTATATACTTTGTATACCGTACTTGTATGATTGTTGTTGTTTAAATTCTTCCGCCCGTACATTTGTGTACACATTGATCTCAATTTATTCATATATTCTTATTTAATTCAAATTGGCTTTCGTCACCCTACGTGGTGTCGGCCAGCACACTCGACTTTTGGGTGTCCACGTGTACATCCGGGTCGGGATGTGTCAACTATAACAGGAAATAATATTTAAACGTACGTAACTTTTTCGTTACACGTCGAATTTTTATCCTGTTCGCGCTCTAGCGCTTGTAGAAAAGAGTACTATAAGAAAACGACAAGTAAGAATTCAAAATTCATAAAGAGCTCAAACGTCCACGTAGGACTTCCACTTAACCCGTTCAAGGGTATTTTGATAAATTTACATGCTCAGGAATTAAAATACAATAAAATTTAGGACGAGTCTTTACATACTTTCTCACCCACATTATAATCCCACCCACCATAAAAAGTAAAAAAAAATTGAAATGTTATTTTCCCACCCACTATTATTCCTAAAATAACCTTAAATATATATCTATAATTATAAACTTGTCTCTTAGAAAAATATAAAAAAAGAATATATAAAACTATAATTAGGGACATGATCGTGACAAAATTTCATCTGCTTCTAACATAAGAAAAATACATGATTGTTTGATATTAAGAAAAAAGGTTTACATGATCACATACTTTTTTCCAGAGATGTGATACAAATTAAAGAAAACATCTTGAAGCTTAAATTGCAAACAAGTCTTACATAGAGCAATCAAAAAGGAGAAAATTATAAATTGTGGACAAACACTGCACCAACTTCAATTTTTGTCAAGCTGAACTGTCTCTCTCTCTAGTTATGACAGTAGACCCTAGAATGACATCTCGTACTTTTGTAGAATCTTTTTTGTATGAGTAAAGGCTAAATACCTAAGAAGGTATTCAATCTCATCTTGGATGAACACTTTTATTTTGAGAAGTTATGGTTGCACCTTGAATCAAATTGAAGGTTACCTACGTACTTCGTCTCTTACAAAGATCAAACTTTTCGTAGTTTTTGCATTTGATGAGGATTTGAGTGAGTTTGTATAAAGAACAAATTGTGTTCTTCACACACACCTAGACCCGACCAACACAGTATGAATAATCGATATTAGTCCAATACTGTACCAAATGCCTAACTAATTTAATTTGTCTGATGACAAATTATCCTATATAACTAAGTTAAACAATATAGTCCGAGTTGGCGACACATTGTCTCCCGTTTAGTAAAGTCCACGTATAAATATGCTACTGAAGTGAGTAAGGCTAAAGCCAAAATAAAAGACAAAAAAAGATAAAGAGCATCTAATATTCGGAGTAGGCTACGGTGCTCGCAAGTATTAGATGCTCACACTGATCTCACCGTTAAAAGGAGGGAGGAGGGAGGAGAGAGGGGGGAAAGGAGGGTGAGATCGGTGTAAGCATTCAATGCTTGCGAGCACTGTAGCCAATTCCCTAATATTCGGCGTATAAGAAAACTAAAAGTAAAAGACAAAGACAAAAACATGATAACCGACGACAATGAAAAAAGAGGAAAGTAAAACTTTCTTTTTGACCGCACTAAGAGAGGAGGACTTGTTAGTCTTGCAACACACTTTCATAACAAACAAATTGAAGAGCTCTAAAGTCTTTGTCGTCTGGAATCTGGATTTGTTGATCTTCATTAGCGATCAGATCGATCGATGGAATCAAGTCCCTTCATCTTCATGATAATCTGAAAACTTCAATTAATCAGTAAGTTCATCTTGCAACTATATGGGAAATCCATTATTTATTTGATTAATTATCTCATTTTCTTCAAGTTTATATACTGATTTTTTTCATCAAAAACCAGTTATATATATATATATATATATGTATATATGGTTTCGGGTTCAACACTTTGTGCAGTTTTAAGTTCGAGAACTCAAGCTTCCAACTTCAACTCCTTAAATCTTAATTGCACTAAAGTTTTCAACTTCAGCTGAAACCTGGTCCTTGGAAGCAAGTGTCCTCAAGATCTGACGATTTCCATGTATGTCCTCAAGATCTGACGATTTCTATGTAAATTCTTTCTACATGACCGTTCCTATAACCATGCGAGTTAACTTGTCGCATTTCAAATTAATAGTGTTATTTTAAAATGTAAAAAGTATATAATTTTTTAATCTCATATTTTTATTTTGCGCTTTGTCTTTCAAATTAAGCAATTTTGAGTAAAACATAATTGAACTATGTTGCAGTAATTAGTTTCATCTCCTTAATAAAATTGTACAGCTGTGACTACCTCTGAGCCTTGATTGGTATTGCTCAACGGATCAAACATCCAATTCAAGAAACTATGGCAGAGGCGGCTGTTCTCCTGGCATTACTCCCAGTGCTGGTTGACAAGTTGGCGCATCGCGAGGTCTTCAAGTACTTTGGACTCGTAACGGGCGTCGATCAAAAACTGAAGAAATGGAGTGCCACCTTGTCTGCAATTGGAGCGGTGCTGAAGGACGCGGAGGAAAGGCAATTGACTGCTGAGAGCGACGCACTGAAGCTCTGGCTCGATGATCTCCGGGACTTGGCTTTCGATGTGGAAGACGTGTTGGACAAATATGCTACAAAAATGTTGAAACGTCAGATACAACATGCTCATTCCAGCACATCAAGCAAAGTATGGAACCCAATTCCTAACGGTGTTTTCAACTTCAAAATGAACTCGGAAATACAGAAGATCACCGAGCGATTACGAGAGATATCTGAACGAAAAGACCAGCTCAGTTTGAAAATTGATACTGGGACGTCTACTACAAGGGCACGCCAAAACATATCGCCTAGTTCCAGTCAACCAGATGGACCTGTGATTGGAAGGGATGAGGACAAAAGGCAGATTGTTGAGCTGCTGTCGAAACACGAGCGTCGTGCTGTCAATTTCGATGTAGTTGCAATTGTTGGTATGGCTGGAGTCGGAAAGACAACACTTGCTGGACAAGTACTCAACGACATGGTTGCAACCCAAACGTTTCAACCAGCCGTTTGGGTGTGCGTATCCGACGACTTCAACCTTGAAAGAGTGACCAAGCAAATTCTTGACTCAATCACGTCTCGGCAATGTACCACAGAAGATTACAATAAGGTTCAAGATTCTCTGCATAAGGAGTTAGCGGGGAAGAAGTTTTTAATTGTTTTAGATGATGTTTGGAAAACGTGTAGCTACGGTGACTGGATGAAGCTGCAGTCCCCGTTTCGTGACGGAGCACAAGGAAGCAAGATAATTGTGACAACACGTGATACAGATGTTTCAAAAATGATGGGAGCTGCCACGCTGGTTCACAATTTGAAGCCTATGGAAAATGATATTTGTTTGCAAGTATTTGAGCAGCATGCATTCTTAAATTCTAACAACGACAAACCACCAAATTACGAGTTACTTAAGGAGAAAATTGTTGCAAAGTGTGGGGGATTGCCTTTGGCCGCGAGGACCCTCGGTGGTGTTCTACTTCGTAAAGAGGCAGACCAATGGGAAGAAATATTGAACAACAAACTGTGGAGTCTATCAAATGAGCATGACATACTTCCAGTATTGAGATTAACCTACTTTTATCTTCCTTCGCATTTGAAAAGATGCTTTGCCTATTGCTCGATACTTCCAAATGACTATGAATTTGAAGAGAAGCAAATGATCCTTCTATGGATGGCCGAGGGCTTTATTCTTCCACGACCAGAAGATAATAGGCAAATTGAAGATTTAGGTGCTGATTATTTTCGGGAGCTCGTATCTAGGTCATTGTTTCAAAAATCAACCGAAAATATTTCAAAATATGTGATGCATGACCTCATTGGTGATTTGGCACGATGGGCAGCTGGAGAAATTTGTTTTAGATTGGAGGATACACACAATGATGATGGTGTACAACTTAGATGTTTTCCAAAGGCACGCCATTCGTCTTACATCATGGGTGAGTATGATGGGGTTAAAAGATTTGAGGCATTTTCTAAAGTGAAATGTTTGCGAACCTTCCTGCCACTAAGAAAGGGTTCTTTTGGGGGTAATTATTTAAGTTATCGGGTTGCTTTTGATTTATTGCCAAAATTGCAATACTTGCGGGTGCTCTCCTTGAATGGCTACAAAATAACTGAGCTGCCAAACTCCATTGGTTATTTAAGGTATTTACGGTATCTCGACCTTTCCTACACAGATATAACGAGTTTGCCTGAATCGACAAGCACGCTTTGCAACTTGCAAACATTGATATTGGAAGGTTGTTCGAAATTAAAGTCATTGCCTGCGGACATGAGAAATCTAATTAATTTGCGTCATCTCAACAACTCAGGTGTATCTTTGTTGGAAGGAATGCCTCCGCAACTGGGTCAATTGGTGAATCTCCAATCATTGCCTAATTTTGTGGTGAGTGGTGGTAGTGATCATTCAGGGATCAGAGAGATAGAGCTATTGCATCTCCGCGGAGCACTGTGCCTCTCAAGATTGGAGAATGTGACTAATGTCGAGGATGCTCGGAGGGCCAACTTGAAATGCAAAGATAGGCTTGATTCGTTGGTGCTAAAATGGTCTCATTCAAGCGACACAAGAGAAACGGAATCCGATGTGCTTGACATGTTACAGCCTCATACAAAGCTCAAGGAGCTCACCATCAAGGGTTATGCTGGAAAGGAATTTTCATCATGGGTTGGAGTTCCTTTGTTCTCTAATATGGTGCTTGTTCGCTTAGAGGGGTGTAACAATTGTCTATCGTTGCCACCTCTCGGACAATTGCCTCATCTCAAAGAACTTTATATTGAAGGAACGAATGCGGTGGAAAGTGTTGGTGTTGAGTTTTACGGAGAGTGTATCTTACCTTTTCCGCTGTTAGAGACTCTTGAGTTTGTGAATATGCAACATTGGAAGGTATGGCTTCCCTTCCAACATGATCGAGGAAGCGATGTTTTCCCTTGCCTGAAACGACTTTCAATCAAACAATGTTCTAAGTTGGATGGTAAGCTTCCAGAGAAGCTTGATTTGTTAGCCGAGCTTGAAATTGTTGAATGTGAGGAATTGGTGGTTTCGATTGCCAACTACAAACAACTTCGTCAGTTAAACATTGACGGTTGTAAAGGGGTGGTGCATACAGCTGCTAAGGTTGAGTTTGAGTTATTAGAGTCCTTGTGCCTTTCAAACATTTCGGAGCTGATGCCTCTACAAACAGGGGAATTGTTCAAGAAGGGATTAACCAAGGTTAGAGATTTGAAGATTAATGGATGCGAGGAGGTGACGTCTACATTGAAGAATGAGGGTAGATTATTGCAGCAGTTGACTTCTCTTGGTCGTTTGGAAATTGAAGACAACTCTCCTTTGGTTGAAGAATTGGGAAAAGAAGCAGAGGAGTTGCTGCAATTGCAAATATTGGAGTCCAAGCTTGAACGTCTGGAATTAAACAAGTGCGAAAATCTTTTGAAGCTACCAAAAGGGTTAAATCAGTTGTCGTCTCTTCAAGAGCTTCGCATACACAAATGTTCACGTCTAGTTTCTTTTCCAGATGTTGGTCTGCCACCTTCTCTTAAAGACATCAGGATTACAGAGTGCAGTTCGTTGATTTATTTTGCAAAATTCCAGATTCCCCAAAATCTCAGAAGAATAGAGATAAGATGGTGCGAAAGTTTGAAATCAATAGTAGATGAGGAGGCTGTTGGTTCATCGCCGTCATCTTCTTCTCACAATTGTCTTGAGTACTTGAGTATCTGGGGATGTCAATCTCTGACGTCATTATCGTTGAGAGGCCAGCTTCTGAGGGCACTTAAACACCTTGAGATAGACGATTGTGAACAACTGGAGTTAATAGCACCGGACGGGTTCTTCCACGACAACACTAATTACTGTCTTGAATATATTTGGATAGATAACTGCCCAAATCTGAAATCCTTACCGGATGGCTTATGCCACCTCATCAATATTCAAACGTTACATATTTGGGGTTGTGGAAGTGTTGTTTCCATCCCTAGACTGAGTGGGGGGAGAAGAGCCTCCAACCTGAGACAGATCGATTGCGACAAATTGGAGGCGTTGCCCGAAGACATGGACAATCTCAACTGTCTTGAGAGATTGAGCATCGACTACCGTGAAGGTTTGACTTTCTCCTTTCCCCCCAACCTCACATCACTTGAAATTAGGAAGGTGGAGAGCTGTAAGCCATTCTGGGAGTTGGAGTGGGGGTTGCACAGACTCACCTCTCTTAGACACTTGTCGATGATAGGTGAAGCCAAGGATACGGTGTCGTTTCCACCCGACATGGTCCAGATGGAGACGCTGCTCCCCAAATCTCTAATTGAACTCTCAATTGTTGGCTTCCGGAATCTGAAGAAACTGAGCAGCAAGGGCTTTCAATTCCTCACCTCCCTTGAACGTCTGTATCTCTTGGATTGTCCAAAGCTAGCATCCATTCCCGAGGAGGGTCTGCCTCCTTCACTTACGCGACTATTCATCAAAGGGTGTCCAGTGCTAGAAGAGAGATGCCAACGAGGAAAAGGACGCTACTTGCCCAAAATATCCCACATCCCTTGCATAATGATAGATTGGGAGGTGATTTGAAGCAGATGTTTAATATTATTATTATTAATATTAATCATCTTTATTCTTGTAAGTAAAGTAATCCCAAAATATCCCACATCCCAAATATAGACATAAAATAATCAATTCGAGATATGTTTTAATATTATTATTATTTTATTATGATTATTGTATTGTTAATAATCAATTAAAAACAACTACTTCAATTTTTTTCAGAGTGAGAGGGTGTTAAATATAAATTGACTAGAACCAATCTGTTGATCCTTTTTAGATGATTTGTAATAAATGTTAATGGTAAATTAAATTTATAGTGATCAAAGAACAATTTTTTCACTTCTATATAGTATGAACACTATTTCCTAATATTGAGGTATTGAGAATCGACTACCGTGAAGGTTTGAGCTCCTTTCCCCCCAACCTCACATCACTTGAAATTTGGAAGGTGGAGAGCTGTAAGCCATTCTGGGAGTTGGAGCTGAAACATTAGTTTGAACTGATGCAGGCAGGGGAGCAATATATGTATGCGGTAGAAATTGTGGTGTTGGTGGGTCTTGTCTAGGGGAAACAAGAGATGGCGGAAGCCCAAATAATGAAGGTAGGTTTGTGGGGCTGAAAGGTGATGCTGACAGATGGGAAGGATTGTTGAGCATTGGTCTTGAACAATTCAGCGGAGTAAAGCCAGGCATATTCATGGGAGCAGAAGATAGGCCCGTCGAGAAAAATGGACCGGGGTACTGAAACTGCCCATTCAGTGGAGTTTGTGCAGGTCCTGCCAGTGGTTGCACCATTCCCTGATTTACCACCGTGGTCAGAACCATATTAGAGGTGGTAGTGTCCTGGACTTGACTAGGAACATGAGCATTATCACCAGAAATTGAAGCACATGTACTGCTAACCACTGCCAGATTTCTCTTTATGGAAGTAATTCAAGTAGCGATAGTGAGAAAACAACTGTAGAAATCATGGTAAATAGCACGAAAGAAAAAATTATAAGAAATTGTTGAATGTAAAGCTTTATGCTTATAAATAAAAACAAAACTAACTGATACAGAGGTGAGTGACAAACAGTTCAATTATAGCAATCGCTCCATCTACTTTCTCAAATGTGTTAGCAGATATATGAACGTATAAGTTTTCATATTCACCTTGGATTTCACTCTCATTGGATCGTTTTATTTCAGCCTGCAAATGAGTTAAAGAATAAAAGAGGGGAAAGTCAAAACATGTACGTATGAGCATTATGTCACATCTCAAAGCAACCAACTAATATGTTGAAGAAAAGATGAAAATGGGTAAGGACTCAAATTTATCATGATATTGATTTCTCACTGTTCTATATTATTTACTAAATAAGTACCTTCTGTCATGTCCCTACTTTGGTACCATAGACTTGAATCTTGGCTCCGGTTTCCTTATTTGCATTGACCGGTTGAAAATAAATATAGAAAAAACATACACGACACAAAGATCATCAGCACATGCACATGGTAAACACAAAGTGTTTGGCATAATCGTCATACGCATTACCAAAAAATTCTTACCTTTTTTAATTGTTTCTGATTATCACTTCCAGGACCATATATTAGGCCAACAAAATTGTATCTAGGATATTCTTTCACCTGAAAAGCATTCAAAAACCATCTAAGCCTCAGAATTCAAATACTTGCCAATTAAGCAAACCATAAAATTGGATAATATATGCACATTTCTTCAAGACCCTCCACCCCCTGGCAAAAGGAAACCTTATAAAAGTAATGGTCAATAAACATGGCAACCCATTGCAATCTTTACTTTTAGTAATGAAATAGTTGAATCTACAGGCCATTCATTTCTGTGTCAAATAATGATATGTCAACTCATAGTAGAAGTTCCTAAAAAATGATATTTCAGTTTTCAAAAAAATGAAAACTAAAAAGCAACAATTGAAAATTACTTTATTGAGTTTTCAAAATTTGGCCTTCCGTTTTCACTTTTTAGTTTTTAGTTTTTTTTTTAAAATTGAAAGTAGTTACGAAATAATATTTCAGTTTTCAAAAAAATAAAAACTGAAAACAAAATGATTATCAAACAGTTCCTCAATACTTTTCTTCATGATCATTTCTAATCTTTTCATTAAAATTCACCCCAATTCAGAACAAGGTGTTATGTGGGAAGAAACCTCATTTTAAGGGTCAAATGATATGGCTTCTCAAACGAGAAGATAATTATACTAAATTCATCTAAATTACGAAGGAGGACTTGTGTATAAAGTGAAGTACACTGTTATTATCAACTTGGCTAAATTGAAATCTGGAATGAGTTTCTATGGCTTAAAATGACCTTTTTACCCTAACACACAACTCTCACATTAGCAAAATTAGACAAAATTTGCATAAAAAGTTCAATTTTGACTAAGATTGACAATGGATCTAGCCACAAGGATGTTAAGTACTAATATTTTATGAGTTTTTCACCATTAATGAAAGTGCATTAAAATTAATTGAATAATTAATTTGTTGGTGTACATATGTAATTGGCTGCATCACTTTTGGGTGTTGAGGCTGGGCAAGATGCTGTGATACGTGCATTACTGTACGAGAGAGCGAATCAGAATGTGTTTCCATACAGCCTCACGGTGGCTGATTTCACCAAACGAATTTCTGCACTTAGGAATCATCTGGGCGGGAGTGGCAACAAGGATGAAGGGCTCATAGTACCCACCACCCTCGGAGCAGAGAATCGGACGTCTAGTAACCTCCTGTCGGCAGATGCTAACTCTCTTTCGTATGCAAGGACACCAGCTGAGATCTTGAGGATTGTGTATGGAACTGGAAATGCAACAATGCCTGGCGGGTTTTTCCCTCGAGGAGCAAATGGCAAAATTGCAACGACCTGCGTTACTGCGTCTACTAATATATATTACCTAATAATAATAAGTCCCAAATGATAAAATGCATTTCAAATTAAAATGTTTTAATCCACTAGTACGAGTGCAGCAATCTCGTATGTAGTATATATCCAGCAAAATCCAAAATTCTAATTACACTACGTGATTAGAATTTAACATATGTAATGGATCATGAATAAATATTGAGGATTTCATATTAATAAATAAGGCCTATAATGTTTATTATAGTTTCAATTGACTTAATTTGACATGTAGTATTATCCAAAATTCTTTTAATTTTATGTTTTCATTCTTTTTCAATTGATTTAGTTTGTAGATGGTGTTTTATTGCAGTGGCGGAAAACAATCACTCGATCCTCACTGATCCTCCTCTTCCCTAACAACTAACAATTTAACGATCACTGACGCTATCGTTTGTCAAAACAAAAACAAAAAAATCTTTCAAGGACATCAAAATTATTTCTTAGTACTAGCAATTTCAAGTGTGACCTTATTGTACCAATTTGAACCTATATTATCTAACTTTACACTTAACTTAAACATTAAATGTGAATTATTTTTTGGCTACAATTACTCTTAAGAACAAGATGCATTGCTTGGAAGGTCCTAGTGTTGCTAATAGGATGCCATGTGGCATATCATGATGGTTCAAATGTTAACTATGGTTGTCTTAACTGCAGTTGAATGTTTATTATTACGTGTACATGCTTGGCCGCCTCCATTATGTTGTTACTAGAAAATATCTTTATTTTTGATTTTGGATCTTTCAAATCATTCCCGCAGAAGTTCCGGACCCTTTTTTTTTCTGATCTTGCGATACTGTGAATGCCTTGGGGTTTAATTCCCCCTGAAGAGAGCCAAAAACCAATGCAATCTTACTTTTACCTTGATACGCATGCACTACGTACGCAGCCAAAAATCAAAGATATGCATGTCGTTTTCTTTTGCTCATAACGATACGTTAACATAATAGATGACAAGACATGACACGTATTCATCGTTGTCTTGATCGCTAGTTTGCATGTGGACATTTCTTTTTAAAAATTATATGTAAACGTACATACTATGTGCATGGCAACATGTGAGGTTAGATGAGAGCTACGTGAGAAGAGAGATTTTTATGAAACGAATTTATTATTATTGTGACATTTTAGACTATTAACACAAAGCTATCAATTATATATAGACAAATTTATCGAATTAATGGCTCAAAACGCTACAACGATGATAAACTTGTTCCACCTCTAAGTCCTCCCAAAGGCTACTTAATTATGCCTGCAGTAGTCGTAGTCTCTTTGTTTTCTAGTTGAGGCAAAGGGTGAATCCCACAGAAACCATATATAATATGCAGTAGTGGTAGTCTCTTTGTTTGGTAGAATCTCTCTAGATGCCGTATAGAGCCTGGCTGTGCATGACACATCAATTTTAGTCACAGTTCTTATAAATGCGCGATTGATCGCTTATAATACTTCAAATATTTTGTTATAATATTATGTTAAAATGCGAAGATTTAACTTAAAATTAATTAATTATTTGTGAAAATGTCTAAAGTTTTATGAAGACTAATACACGCTCTCATTTTTCAATGTGTAATAAAAAATTAATTAACAGCGCTGTAATATAATTTTTTTTTATTGTATTCTTTTAAAACCCAACTCAGAATTAATTTGGCAAAAAAAAACTTTTAAACGCTAATAAGTACAATGAATTTATTCTTCAACATGAGATACTCAATTAATAGATATGTTCAACACAATAAAATAAGGTGTTTCTTCATTTCATAACATGTGTGTATATATATATATATATATATATATATATGATTCTCGTGGTAAAAAAATACATCTAACTTATATAGTAGGTACTGTACATGTTTATTATACAAGTCACTTTTGGGAGCTATATAGTGAAATGCCTTAAGAGCAACAATAACAAAAGAACAAGCATATAATCCAATATTTCACGACCAAATATGTGTTATTAGGACTTTTATAGATTGTACTATCTGTATGAATCATACAAATACATAAATATTTGCTTCACATGTGACATTAAACGTCAAGATTAAGATGTACCAATCCTTTGCGTTGGCTTAGTATCTAGGGTGGTGTGCATATAATAATAATATACATACGACAAACATTACAAGTGCATTAAGTCCTTTCTCATTAAAGTCAGAAAGCGAAACTTAATTTATACATAGCATTATTTGGACAATACTTGGGTACTCACTAGTGAGTACCCTATATACTCACTTTTTGATTTGGCCCAATCAAAAGATGACATGTGTTCTTTATGTTTAAAAGCCCAAGAAAAATTAAATAGCATATATTTTATTTTTTAAAACAATAAAATATATGTTAAAATATTATTGGGCCAAATTATTAAAGTGAGTATACGGGGTACTCACTAGTGAGGACCTAAGTCATTATTAGCAGCTGACATACTGTCATTATTAGCCTTTAATTAATATATATTTGAATTAGGGTTGAAACTTGAGTTGAGCCAACTCAAACTCAATCATGTTTAATTCGACTTTAAACACAAACAAGTGAATTTTTTTTTTAGTTATAACCCGCCCAAACCCAACCCAATTTCAACTCGTTCATTGATTGGGTTGAGTTGAATCTTTGTTCGCCCATCCCCATCTCCAAACGCAACCCAACTCAACCCAATTAATCAAACTGAATTCAATCCGATTGTAACCCAAATCAACTAATGCTCATATTACACCCAAATGAACCAAGTCCAACAACGAACACTCTTTATAATTTATAATATATAAATTTTTTTTTAAATTGAACACCCTTTATAATATATTTGTTTTAAATAGAACACCCTTTATAATTTTTTTGGTACCAGTTTTGGTATTTTTTTATATTTTAGTTGAAACTTTCGTTTTTGGTTTAATTTTAGAACGAATAACAATTTGTAGAACTGAATGTATTGATTTATTTATGAAATTGAAGTTAATTAGCTTTGATGTTATTTGGCTTAATTTTTTAAGATTTCTTGCAAACTAAGTTGTTACAGGATTAAACTCGAAAACGTTGGGCGACCCGAACCCAATTAAACCTGAGTCCGTATGAAACCCAATCCGAACCCGAGCCGAAATTGGAAAGATTAGGTTAGAATTGGGTTGACCTTCCAATCCGCCCAATCTATTCGAGTTGCACCCCAAATTTAAACCACAATAGATTAATCATTTCTTGCAAATTCATTCATTAAATTTAAAATTGAATAAAGAAACCCATATACTTAATAAAGAACTCATCAGTTGTTGCCTCCTAAGTAGCAGTTGGCATGCCGTGCGACCAAACAGAGTTTCCCTAATTTGTTTCTAATTATTGGAATATTATGCTCATAATAAAAATGGGATAAAAATTGGCGAGTAAGCTCTTACATCTTTATTTGTTTATTGCAAATTGTTATTATCATACGACGCTCTTACATCTATATTTCTCCATAAATAAGAGATGGTAGCATGATATATTTTTTTAAATGCTAATGATGTCCGTGAACATGATGTTCATTATCAAACAAAAAAAAAAATTGTGAAAATAAAATAATTAAATATAAGGAAGAGAAACATAAGCCATTCCCCAAACAACAATATGTACGTGTACTTGAATGTGCATCTTCTTGTCGAACAAGTTGTGCTCTTGTCGTACACATATTATAATCAAAATTTCATTTTTTAGTCTATCATTTGAAAATCATTTATGTCGATAGTAATCAAATGAAAAATTATATAATTATGCATTCGTATCAAATAAAGGGATGGATTGCAATTCTTATTAAAAATTTTCATTTGTTTATTTTTGTCATTTCTAATTTTATAAAAGATCTCAAATGTTAATTTAGAAAAAATCATTACATATGTATAAAATTTGATTATTTAATCACAACTTAATGGACAATGTATATTTTTTTTCCCTAAAAAAAGTACAGAAGACGTGAGTAAGCGTGCGTACGTGTCGTTGTGAGATCTTTGTTTCCTTTTTGGACAAAACGAAAAGAAGATAATCGGTTAATAATATTTGGTGCGAAATTCAATTTACAGTTAGCTCACCTCCTCTGTTCTTTTAAGATCTGCTTCCTTCTTCTTCTTCTGACCCAGAGACAGAGAGAGAAAAAAGAGGAGAGACAGACACAGAGAGATTGACTCGGAGTCGGGTTATTTAATTCGGGTCATTTGGGTGGGTCTAAATGGAGGAAAAATCGGAAACGGGCGGTGTGAAAACGCCGCTGTTGGGGAGCGGTGGACGCAGTCGGCGACTGAGTCGAAGAAACTCGTACAACTCACTCAGAAACGACTTCGTTGCGAGGCTCCCTGACAAGGTACGTGCCGGTGTCGACCCCGAGTCTCCTGACGGCATTGACTTCTCTCGCACCTCCGCCTTGAACCGAGGTCTCTCTCTCTCTCTCTCTCTCTCTGTGTTTGGCAACGGAGAAAATGTTAATGCTTGGGGAAAAAGTTATCTTTTTTATGCTTTTCTTTCAATTTCTGAGTAACCCAAGAGACGGTTTGGTGTTTGGATTTCAGATGATTGTGTTTGAGTTATTTTCCTTCATTTTCTCAGCAACCAAACAAACAGGGTAGTACAATTTGTTCTTGGAGCTACAATTGTAATTGGGATTGTTTGTGTGTGTGTGTGTGAGTTTATTTGGTTTGTTTCAAGCAATTTATTGATCCTGGAAGATCTGTAAATTGTAGGAGAGAAGGAATACTATGAAGCCCAATTTGCAACACTTAAATCCTTTGAGGAGGTTGACTCTGTGGTGGCAGCCGACTGCGTCAACGAGGACGATCTCGAGGAACAAGCACAACATGAAAGAGCAATGAAGATTTCCAACTATGCCAATATAATTCTCTTGGGACTTAAGGTACTTAATTTGTCACAAGACCTCGGTTGCAGGAGTAAACGCTCTTAATCACTTGAGCTACCAGTCGCATTATAAAATTTATTTTGAATGAATGAATTATGTATCACTTGAGCTACCCGAAAAATCTCATTCGTTTACATGATAGCATACGCCATATATGTGGAGACAAATTACATTTTGTCTATAATTTCATGTTTGCATTTACAATTCTAAGATAATAATTTCGGAATGTGTAGATCTATGCTACTGTAAAGAGTGGATCGATAGCCATTGCTGCATCGACGCTAGATTCTTTGCTCGATCTCTTGGCTGGTGGAATACTTTGGTTCACTCACCTGGCAATGAAGAACATCAATATCTACAAATATCCGATCGGAAAATTGAGGGTGCAGCCTGTCGGCATAATCATCTTTGCTGCTATCATGGCTACACTGGGTATGTCATTGTAGCTTTTCTTGCCCTTAGCATCTGTTGCTTTTTCCTCTCTCTTGCCTCGCGTTATATTGTCAACTTCTTTGCCAGATGAATTTGTCTTAGCTTCCGTTTTGTTTGTTGAAGAACATGTAAGAAGAATGAAACCAATTTTCTGCATTATTTCGAATTTTCGCTTTGGTTTTTTGTCCAGATCAATAACGGGCGCTATCAAAGATCATGAGCAATGTCTAATAATCCAATCTAACCCAAACCCGAAAGTTTTTAGAACTTGATCATATGTTCATCTTGAATTCTTATAATATCTGATTGACGGTTTTGTAAGAGGACTGGATTAGTAATCGAAGTTTATGGTTTATATATCTTTTTTGTCAGTGTAAAGCGAAGAAAAATTTCTTTCATGTGCTCAATGACACTTAACTCTGCAGGAAAAACAAATAATTTTGTGGTGAATACTATTTAGTCATAGAAAATTTCTTGGTAGTATACCCATGTACATGATGTATGTACTCAAAAGAGCGAACTTTAGAGTCACAACGGTATGATAAAGGTATGCAATTAGGCTTGCAGAAAATTTTATAATTACATAAACTTCGAACCGGCTTAACTTTTATCCCCTTCCATTTCATTACAGGGTTTCAGGTATTGATCCAGGCTTTAGAACAACTAATAACCGGTGATGCCACTGAAAAGATGACTTCCGACCAATTGGTGTGGTTGTACGCGATCATGATATTTGCCACCGCAGTAAAGCTTGCACTCTGGTTATACTGCAGGACCTCAGGGAACAAGATTGTTCGTGCCTACGCAAAGGTTTTTTGCTTCTTCCCGTTTTAGCAAGTTTTTTTTTAAGGGATTTCAGTTCTATTTTTTCATGTTATATGACTTCTGTGAATGCAATTACCAGGATCACTATTTTGATGTGATAACGAACGTAGTAGGATTAGTGGCTGCTGTTCTTGCTAATAAGTTTATGTGGTGGATTGATCCTGCTGGTGCTATTATCCTTGCTGTATACACGATTACAAATTGGTCCGGAACTGTGATAGAAAATGCAGGTACTTTTTCGAGCTTTTCTTCACTGCCTTTTGATCTCACAGAAAACATACATGACTAATGGTCACAGAAAACACACGACGGTGAGAGAGTAAGAGAGACAAAGACAACTTACCAAGATAAGAGTTCTGGCGTCATATCAGCTGCACTTATATTGTTAAATAAGCACGTACGAAACAAAAGAATTAAGGACTTTTAAACGGGATCAGAATCGTTTAAATCATACGTTTCATGTCATCAATTTACAAAATTTTCATCTCGCTTTTTCGAGTGTGCATATTATAGTATCTTATTGAAGTGAGTTGAATGAAATTATGCTTGACAGTAGACATTTGAAAATGTCCCTCATGTTCTTGTACTTAACATGGGATCTCAATCATGCAGTTTCCCTCGTGGGACAATCAGCGCCTCCGGAATTTTTACAAAAACTGACATACATTTCCATCATGCACCCTCAAGTGAAGCGTATTGACACAGTTCGTGCTTACACATTTGGAGTTCTTTATTTTGTAGAGGTTAGTCATGTTACAGGCGAATTTCGATCTTATATTTTCATGACAGAAAACTTCTTGACACCTTACAAATCACAGAGTTAAACTGTATCATCTGCAGACTGCATTCTATATCAAGAAATAGACAGAAAACTTTTCTATTATGTTTTTTACAAGAACTTTTATATTTGTTAAAACAGGTTGACATCGAACTCCCAGAGGAGTTACCCTTGAAAGAGGCACATGCCATTGGAGAGACCCTCCAGATAAAGCTCGAGAAACTTCCCGAAGTTGAGCGAGCGTTTGTTCATCTTGACTTCGAATGTGATCACAAACCGGAGCATTCTGTACTTGCCAAGCTGCCAAACACTCAGCCCTGATTCACGGTATCACAGTTTCCCGTACCAAGTAGGCAAATGGCCTTGTGGGAAGCCTTTAACTGTCTTCGGCAAAGGTCAATCCCAAGTGTGAGTTTATTTAGTCTTCTACGAAAGCAAATCGAGTGGATAGCTCTGTTTTTCTTTCTTTTTCCGGTTTCCTTTTCTTTCGAGATTTTGATGCATTTCACATACCATATCTTGAACAGTTTAAATGCATATAAGCTTTGTGTATGAACAAACAAACGCAAGTCAGATACAAGAGTTTCTTGCTCATCGGTTGATGTTATACAATGCTTCTTATGTCCGTAAACTCCTATTTGTTTCGCTGCGTGTAGAGAAAAGAAAATGTTTGCAGAATAAAAGATCCGCAACTACAGGCTCTGTTAAAACCTAAAAGATATATTGAGATGTAATCGGATCCACATCCGTTAAGCGTATTTAGTGTGCAGATAAGATCTCTGTTACGACAACACAATCGCAGTGGCAGGATGGCTATCTATGTAGTTTACATACATCTTTGGCTATTTAACCCTTCTAAAATGATTAACACTGTATTGTACTCGAAAATCGAAGAGTCACAATGCCGAAAATCAACTCTCTTGTGGGGAGGTCACGGTGATGCAGAACGATTCTGTTATGAATTTGGCAATAGCCGGCCATTGTACATCTTATCGAGTAACTGCCGTGCATCAGGCCTTCGGAGAAGACCTTTGTTGTTCGGTACACCAGTCCCTAAACAAACCGGACATACGAGTTTCCCGCGTCCTGTTTACGACAACAGAAAATTACTCATCAAAGAAAATGCATTAACCATACAGTGCTCTTGGTTCTCCAACTGTATACTTTTTTTTACACAATCCAAGTGGAATTTTTGCCTTCAAGGAAACGCTTAACCAGTTCGAAATATTCAACAAACTATAGTAAGCATGAAACAATCATGGAGCTCAAGGGGCCACTATATGCTGAAACAGAAGTATGAGTATCAAAAATGAGTACATACCATAACAGTTTGGACATTCCGTAAACTCATAGACATCTTTAGCCCGTTTTCTGTTGAGAGCTTTCCATTTTCCTGTACCACCACACATATCACCTAAATGAAAAGCAAATTAACATCTCGCGGACGAAGGGGATACCATAAGTATTTCCATGAAAAATGAAACCCACGTAGCATACAATTCTAGTTTTTCTTTTTCAATGGCACGCTACCATTCGTGAAATCATTATGCTCCGGGTAAGATATCTACATCTAAAACTATTTAACATAAAACAGCCAATATATGAGAGGAAGAAGCAAATCTGTTTCTCCTCTCACGAGCGAAAGCATCAACTCAACGCATGTTCAAGAGAATTTTGTATCTTTGAATTTAACTAGATCAATCAGAACAAGTACTATTTGAAGAAGGAAGGCCACCAAAGAAAATTAAGAGCCAACACAAAAGACCAAAGGAAATAGGAACTCATAATTTTCAAAAGAAAATAAGAACTCATAGATAAACAAAGAAAAATCACTATTTAAAACAGTTCGGAAACAAATTTGAACATTGAAGTTGTTTTTCTAGCTGAACCTTGGGACCAATATTGTTCGCACATTCATCTGTACACGTGAATTTTGGGGGTAGAAATTCTAGAAGAAAAATTTTACTTACAAAGCACAGCGCCACTTCCCCCACAGTTCCGGCAACCAGGTCTATCATTTCCATCCAGTGCAAATGCCTTTGGAGCAGAAGTGGTTGCAGAATTGCTTATCAAAGCAGCGGTTGAACATAGACATGTGAGACACAATCGCCGAGAGATTGAGACTTGAGGTTCCTGTTGTCACTGAACCTTTGTAACTTTATCTTATTGAAGTACAAATCCATTAAAATCAAATTTTACCCTACTTTATAGCTATTCCGATAAGAAAGATAATTTTGTTTCAAAAGCTCCAATTGGTAACACTACTCTATACAAGTTGAATTCTCAGAAAACGAATATATCAAAAGATATGTCCAAGCAAAGTTGAGGCCTTTTTGCAGCAGAGGAAGTCATGGGAAAGACTGCCGTCAACAAAATACTAAAGACGTTAACTTTAAGTAGAACCATTAAGAGCATGAATTCAGTTCTAGCCGCACTTTGATTGGAGAATCATCAAACAGCATGCATCATTACAGTATGTACGAATGACATGAAGCCATAAACAATGGCCATAATTTCTTGGAATCAGGCATACCTTCATAGTCAAATAAACTATTGAAATCACTAGTGATCAACTAGATACTTAAACCTAACGAAAGATCATTACCTTTGATGGTTTAGAGGAGTGTTCTGAGTTCCCCGGACTGCTGCTCTCATTCTCAAGATTCGCTCTTGCATGAAACCCAACAGACTTTGAGTTGACTGCCAAATTGTGGACATACAAAAGATAGTTAGAATCATTTCCCTTCACAATTAGTGACAAAAGATTCAAAGACATCAATCTAATTTTCACAACAGTCGTGTGCTCCATTTCAGAGTGAGAGTTAAAAATCCAAATGTTCACTGGCTACAACTCGAAAAGCACAATTTGGGTACTCGAAGTCTCAAATCCATCTTGTCTTTCTTCTCTTATGAAAGGGCACATACTATCACCCGATATCGGGTTCTAGAGTTAAAAAGGATCCCCCAAGGCATTCTGAGTGGAAGTAAAGATTTAAGATTTCATGATATTACCTTGATTTTCTACACAGAATTTCAATTTCTCAAATCTTTAGTGCCAGAAAGGAAAACAAATCCCATGTAAAATCTCTTCACTCAGAAAATCGATGCAAATAGCCAAGCAGTAAACCCCTATTTGGATTGAGACCAATTTCGAAACTTTCAAACCAAAAAAACAACACAAAAGCAGAACAGAAAAAACCCATCATTCATCAAAATTACATGAACATTATGTAATTTGATTTTACTTGTTCTTTCAATTTTTCCCGTAATTAAGCTTAAACACCCAAAAATGAAAACACAGCATTAGAGTCTAGAGACAAAGCAAAACCAAGTAGTTAACCATTTAATTTGGTAAAGTAAGTTGATTGTTAGCTGAAAACTATGAGTTGAGTGACCGTTATGACAGTTAATAATACAGTTAATATGCGCATATATAGCGAGAAACAAGGAAGCAAGAACTCGTGCATACTATGAAGAAAGAGATAAGGCAAAACAAAGCAAGCTACTTGGAATTACTACTATATGCATGGAAATTACGAGCAACTGGCAGCTCTCAACAATTTCGTTAATGGGCACTGAAGTTTTAGAGAGAGAGAGAGAGAGAGAGAGAGAGAGAGCTTACAGTGGGATGGAGAGGAGGATTTGGAGAGGCGTAGAGGGATGGCTGAGAGATGAGAGGAAGAAGAAGAAGAAGCCATCATCCTCTCTCTCTCTCTCTCTCTCTGGTCTGTCTGTCCATGTGTCTTAGCGGGATACTCTTATTTATCATCTTCTTCTCCAGTGCGACTGGGTGGGACCCTACATACTCCTCTTAATTATCTATTTCTCTTTTTCTCCTTTCTTTCAAGTTTTGCAAGATTTTTATTTCTATTTTTTTATGTTTTTGAGGGGGTTAATTTACAAGATTTGTTTATCTTTGAGAATGTAAATTTGGTAAAACATTTGTGATACTAAAATTGCCCTTCTCTTTTTACAACTTTAAAAAAAAAACAATTCAAATCAATTTTTGAACTTTTTTTAAAATCATAAACTGTATATTAATTTTTTTCAAATAAAATTAATATCAAAAATGTCCCTCCTTTTTACAACATTTTAGAAAAACAATTTAAATTATTTTTTGAACCTTTTTAAAATCATAAATTGTATATTAATTTTTTTTAAATAAAATTAAAATATCAAATAAAATTTAAAAAAAGTTAATTCCCACACGCGTATGCATGTGGCAAGAAGCTAGTTCAGAATTTATGAAACAAAAAATCCCTTAATAATTTAAATCTACATGCATCGCTCTACTAGCCCAATACGAGTGTGAACAAGCGACTGAATTGTTAAAGCTAGTTCAGAATTTATGAAACAAAAAATCCCTTAATAATTTAAATCTACATGCATCGCTCTACTAGCCCAATACGAATGTGAACAAGCGACTGAATGGTTCAAGCCAGCTAAACCAGACCAATTTCAGCGGTTAGATCTGGTTTTTTTTTTTTTTACGCTGAGAGAGTAATTTTGAACCAAATTACAATTGGTTATTTTCGGGTTTGCCCTGCTTGAAAACCATCTAAACCAAGCCTATACTATTTTTTTTCATTAGTTAGGCATTTTCGTTTTGAATTTACCATTTACTATTTCATATTTCATTCATACATCGATGACGTTATCTTGCTCTCAGTTTCTTCATCTTCAATGGTAAAATGTTCTCTTACCTGTTTTTCAACATGAAAAATATGAAACAATACTTACTCGATCGATTATGAACTGAAACAACAAAATCAAACAGGTCACGAAATATGATTGAGTTCTAAACCAAAGCGATCCAAGCCGCGATGTTACATGAGTTCGTTGTGCAGCTTATGAGGTGAAACAACCGAATCAAACCGGTAACTAAATAGGATTCCTTTCTTGAGTTTTGCTACCAGCTTGAGGTCTCAACCAAAACAATCGAGGCCGTTAAGTTAAATCAGATCCATGTGCAGTTTAAGGCCTAAACCGAACCAAAACAAATTGCGACAAGCCCTAACCACAGTAATCGAGACAGAACAAACGAGGGAAAGAGCACTGCATAATTAACTTTAAGGAGATCTCGAAATAAAAGCCAGCTATACGGCTCATAAAACATTTTATCGGACAACAGAATTTGTGCTGCTGCAGCTAACTCCTCTCGTACAATAAATTCTTCTTACAAATTATATTGACCCCGAGAGGGAGAGAAAAACAAAAAACAAAGTCGTCTACAAATATCGACTTACAAATTCCTGATGGGAATCAAGATACAGTGCGCCCGTAACACAAACAAGCGAGATACAGATTCTTTGCCCATTTTTCCTGTTCATAAGAAGACCAGAATTTAGTGAGGATATCAACAATCTACTATTATTATGCGACTAGAAAAGGTAAAATTAAACAAAAAATTGAACTATTTATGTCATACCTTCACATGTGTGCTAGGAAATTGAGATGTGCGCAACGTTTCTTGAGTTTCGTCACCAGGTTTGCGCTTCGGAACACTCAAGATAAGAGCTGCTTGATCCCAAGTTGCAGCTGTCGATGTTATGCGGAAACCATTATCCCAACGTCTGTGGATGCCTTCACTTGGATAGAGAAAATCAAGTTCCACAACCTATGAAAACAAAATGGCAAATGAGAGAGAGGACACCAACCCGCCCGAAAACCAGAGAAGAAAGATAATTGATGTATTAGCTTTCATGAAATGCTACTGAGCACACATATTAAACACACATGAAGTTAGCATATCTCTTCGCCATAATCAGAATTCACTTGTTTTAAACTAGGGTCAAAAGGTTGGATGCTCCATAAATGGCCTAAATCAATCCTACAAAGGATCGGAAGATATTGACAATTAGATGGGCACAGCTCACCTGATCACTGAAGCCCGCATTGCGAGACATAACAACACCCCACCGGCTCCCAGCAGTTGCCATTGAGGTCACATGAAATCCTTCTCTCCACTTCTTATTTATCCACTTGAAGGGGAAAGAATCACTTACTTTGTAAGACTGTTGCGTATACTGAGTTCCTGCAATAGTAGGGTTACATTTCAATAATCTAGTGACTGAAAAGAACTGAATTGATGTGGATTCGCAAATTTGCAAGTACATCAGTGTCTGATACAATTCATCAATGCAAATAAACTTCATAGATCAATGTCACAACTAGTCACTAAAGCAGCATACCTTTGGACATCACGACAAGGGAACTTCCATTATTAGCACCAGCAATAGAACTAATGTAATAGTTCTTCTCCCATTGTTCCATGATCCATTCCTGTCCAATTGGAACAAAAAGTCTGTCAACTTTTTGAGGAGCATAATATCTTATATAAATATAGACACGAACAGAAACCCAAATCCACCTTGTGCAAGAAGAAGGGGGAGAGTTCATAAACTTGGTTTGTAAAACCGGTTCCAGCATCCATAATCAGTGCCCAGAGATTAGAACAAGATGACACACAACTTATAAGCAGACCATCTGCAATCCCTCTCTCCACATGTTGTGCCAACCTCGCATCAGCGACATTGTAATGATACCTAGTAATAAAAGATAAGCAAGTCATGAGGAAAAATGCAGTCAGGAGATTCTAATTCAAAACGTTCTTCCCTTTATAATTTCGGATCGAAGATAACCTTTGATATGCAAGGAAAGAATGAAACTACACTATCTATCAACAAGGGGAAAAAAGAAGTACAACATTAGACAAACTGTGCAACATTGCAAAATAAGTTTCTACCTCTGTTTCATCGGCATCCGAGCATTGTAAACTGAGATCCATTGTGTGGCAGGTACTCCTAGCCGAACCTTCTTCCTTGGCTGCCCATCATCATCTTCCTCAATATTCAATCTACCCCGTTTCTGGCCAACCTGACTAATAATCTGAAAATGTTCATAATAAATAAATTTAGAATTCCAATGGGCATACTAATAATCTGACTAATAATCATCTTCCTCAATATTCAATCTACCTTTTGAGCACCATCAGTTTTGATTGGCCTTACAGCAGGATTCGATCCTATCAAACCCTCAAACAACGATATTAACTTCGAATAGTTAGGCTCTTCATCAAATTTCATGTTCACCACGACCTCAAGAAATTGTCTTAGAGGTGGGGGGCAGAAGCAGCACAGCATTTCAGGAGATGTTGCCATCTTTTTTTTGCAAACTAGGAAAGATTTGTTATCACCCTGAAACAGGAGCAATTATAGTTACGATAAAAACACAATTAAAGTGAGTTTATCAGACTCTAAACCTAATTCAGTGTATACCTGATAGCCCTGCCACGGTAACCTGCCTCGGTGGAGAAAAATAAGTGTATAAGCAAGAGATTCAAGATCATCTCTTCTACTAGCAGTTCTTCCCAAGTGAGCATGAACACTAGCATATCGCACAGTTCCTCTGGAGATGCAACATAAAAAGGATTTAAGACCAATGATAGAAGAATTAGAGTGAACGCCAATACCCAAAAAAACGCATATATTAGTTTACCTAAACATATCAGGACGTTGATCATAATCAACATGCCCCCCATTAGTGTCTTTCCACTTTGTCGCTGCAAAATCAGGTGATGAAGAAGACATAAGAAATGGAAGTAAATGAAATAACTGGAGACAAGCCATAGATGAAATAAATTTACACACCTAGTCCAAGGTCAACAAGAAACAACTTCTTCTCTTGAGCTGTAGATGGCTGACCAAGTAAAAAGTTTTCTGGCTTTACATCTCCATGCACATAGCTTATGTCAACAAGTCATGATTTGAAATTGAGTTAGAAATATATTAAGGAATTCATTCTCTTTAAACAAAAGAATTGAAGAAATTTATACATATTAAGCCAAAAGATTGAGACAACCAACACAGAGAAGTGAATAAAATTATCAGGGACTGCATTCACATACCCTCTCGAGTGCATCTTCTCTAGAATTGATAAAGACTCAACGGCTATACAAGCTACCATTTCTGCAGACATCCTGTGTTCATTCAAATATAAACAGCAAAATATAAGTATAAATCTTTCAAAAAGCTCAAGTCAAAAGATAGAAAAACATGCACGTGCTCCTCCACGTAGAGACAAAATCAGTTAAGAACAGATACCCAGAGAATAAATCAAAAGCCATAAAACTTCACATAACTCAAGCTTTCTATTTCCCTAGCATCTTAAAGTTAACTTTAGGAGATTTAATCCTTAAAATCGTGACTCAAAACAGATTGGTTCAGATTTGCTTCCATTCAGACCCCACGGAATACAAGGAGAAAACATTTAAAACTGGAATTTTCAGCTGAATCCATGGCATATTCAGCTTTCGGATCTCAAGATAACAGTAAAATGAATGGATAATCATAATGAATAAGGTTTGGATAAAAAGGGGTAATAATCTTAAATACTCACGCTTGCCCTGAAGAATTCCATACATCCCATAAACTAGGCCCTAGCATGTCCATAACCTGCATACATAGAAATAAGAACGTATTTGGTACAAGGAAACAGGAAATTTCAACCAGTTATTGGAAAGGGAATGATACAAGAGAAAAGATAGTTCATACCATAACATAATAGTCTCCTTGCTTTCCTTTATAATGTACTTTCGGCACTCCATGACTACCACCAAGAGTGCTGTTCAACAATAAGAATGACCAAGTTATTAACAAAGGTGTAAGCGTGTCTATATGTATAGATATTGTAATGAACCTAACCACATCACCCTGGGAAAAAACCAACAGAAAAACAGAAAATCTAATAGGAAGAAAAACACTCACTTGTAAACTTGCCACTCATATGGAGGACCATAAGTACAGCCTTTGCTGTTTCTGTGCTCGAATTTAAGCGCTACCTGATACAAAATTCAGGTATAAATCCATGAGGACAATTACTGATACATTAACGAGATAATCAATTTTTAACGGTACAGCCTTCTTTTAACATAAGAATATTTGGAACTTACCTCAATAGCACCAGCACCATTTAGGCGATCAACTCCACCCGTAACACGACGGCCAACAAACACTTGACCAAAGCCACCTTTCCCCAGCTTCCTCTCTACCTTATAGAGTGGTGACCCTCCTACTTGAACCTGAAAAAGCAGAACACATATCCCCATCTTACTAAACATAACAAAGTTGACACCAAATCTCTTTCTTTATGTAATGAAATTTTAAATTGTTACAAATAAATGCATCATTAAGTTACACCAATTTGAAGAATTCATTTAAATACCACCAAGTTAACCCAATCAGGTGCATGCAGTAAACTTAGCAAACAAGTATTAAACTAAAGATGCCCACTTTACTCATAGAAGCTTTCGAGTACGACTGCCACACTGGCAAGTGGTGTTACTAATTAATGTGTTAGATTAGGGGTGAACACATGTTTATAACATGAATGAATTTGTAACACAGCGTGTGACCCTCATACTGAAAAAATCTTTCCTTTACTGGTTCCAACACCAATGAATATAGCCCACTACCAATAAATTGAACAATCAAAGAACAACAATAAATATATTAAAAAAAAAACATTCATCAGCAGCAATACCACCCAATTAAAGGAAAAACCGCAACCGAATGTATCAAAATAGCAAGAAAAAATGGCTACCTTTTCGGGGAAAGGCGCAGTACTGCCCTCTTCTTCTTGCCCAGCAGCCTTATTAGCACTCAGGCCACCACTATCGTCAGCCATCACAGCTTTCTTATCTTCCTCGACTTTTTCTTCTCCCTTACTGCCCTCCGAATCGGAGTCTTTCACCGATATCACAATCACAGGGTCTTCCTCCGGCACCGGTTCCGGCTCCGGCTCCTGCTTCTCCTCTTCTTTCAATTTCCTCACAGCCAACCTCGTCCTGGGCCTCACCACGGCCTCGGCGGCGGCTTCTCGGGCGACGGTGGCACGGGTCCTCCGCGACCGCGGCGGTGGGTCGGAGGGCTTGCTCGCTACCCTAGCGCGGCCTCGGCGGACTCCTCTGCGAAGCTCCGGCATTGCTCAAACCCATAAAATGAATTCGTACGGTGCTTCAACGATTCGATCATTATATTAATCCCGCGACGCGTCGGGAGTCTTGGGCATGGCTGAAATTTTGAAGAAATGGGTCGGGGCGGAGTGGAATTAGAGGCAATCGGAGGTGAATTGGGGCGGGTTGGGGTCCGATTGGGGGGGATTAGGGTTTGATTGATTGGTGGGAGGATGGAATTTGGGGGTTAGGGTTCGGTAGAGAGGGCGAAGACGGGAGAGAGAGAGAGAGAGGCGCCGAGTCCAACTGTTGGATGATGCGGGAAAACAGAGGAGAACCAAATGAGAAAGGGAGGGTTTTCGGGTGTGGACCGCGTGGCTGCTTTTGCTATGACAAATGGGACATTCGTCAAATTTGTGAGCTCAAAAATACAAGATTTTTTAACAAATGTTGCCCAAAACAAACAAATTGTTAACACACAACACAGCCCTATTGAATTTCCTAACGCACCACTTGAAAGTGAAAATCGATTTAATTTAATAAAAGACCAAAAACTTCAACACGTTTTCTTTAAAGTTTAGAAGTATAATTACTCGATGTTCCTTTTCGTAGTTCTCTCTAACGTTTTTTTTACGTGTATAATAATTTCGTATGAATATTCGTGTAGATAATTTTTTTACGAACATGAAGACAGTGAGTTCATGCTTGAGCCTCCTCAAATGGTTAAAATTCCAAAAGTTTTCAAACTAGAGTTGTTGAAATTTGAATTTTTTTTTTTTCCTCTAAGATAAATTTGAATTCTTTTCCTCTAGATAAGTTTGAATTTTTGAAACAAAAAGAGAATAACTCACTATGGGCTCGCACGATTAAATAAACTCAATAAAAATCTAAGCCCAACCGAAGTTAGTACTACAAAGATGAGCCCAAACAGGCAAATCCCTAGGAAACTAAACTTGTAACCAAACAAGCCCCTAAACAACATCAATCAAAGATTCAAATATGTAAGTTTGAATTTCACACGATCAGCCGAAGTTAGTGTTGCTATTTGGACCATATTTATTGATTAAAAGTGGTAGCAAGATTTTTAATAAATATGAAACAAATAGTATTATTCTAGGTTCATATTTCAAAACAAATGCCTCAAACCGGTCTATTATATATGTCATATCAAACATCAATTCATCTTATCTTATTATTATATCGAGTCTCCTCTCTTTTTTAGTGTAGATAAATTATGTTTGAACGAGGGACTTTATAGTACATAGAAACTTTGTACTTAATTTAAAAAAATGCATTTCAATAACACTATTAATGAATTATTCGAGGAAGACATGAAGCCTATATCAAACTTGTCGTTCATATGAGCAAATCCAAGTCATTCATACAAGTCGAACCTAAGATCTGTCACTTGTAAATAGAGATGAATATGACTATTATTATGAGTGAAATATCAAATCTCTCTCCTACTATTATATTATGAGTGAAATATCTCCCATACAAGTATTTCTCTTGTTTGATGAAAGTATTTGGCACTAATTGTTGAAAAATAGAGTACCACGTTGGAGAGATAACAAAATAATATACTGTTTATATGTGAAAAATTTAGTTATTATATCATTGAGGAGTTTTGTGATAAAATTTCACATTTAGTAATTTAGTAATAAGTAATTAAATTAAGAACAATAATGATAATGTCACTGGTGAATCATGCTAGGCCTAAAAAATTAATCGATAATAATTTTAGATAACAGTAAATCTACGAATTAAATTGAATAACTGACTCCATTTCAAGAAGTCAAAGTGTAGAACAATGTGGGGAGCTGAGCTCTTTTGCTTTCCTATTTGACCGAGCAGGCTACTCCTTAATTTCCAGCAAATTAATCATTGTTCTCTTTTGCTAAAAAAAATGAATCTTTGAGACATCATTGGTGTGTTCCATCAGTCACTCCTAACGTACACGACGTCCTCTTGTAAATTGATTTTAATTTTCTGAATCATGAACACATTTATAAACCTATATTAAATCATAAATATATTTAAGTTAACTATAAAACATAACATATATATATATGTATGAAGGATTAAAACATTGTGTCAATCCTAAATTTGGCAAACATGAATTAAATACAGACGAACTTAGTTGATGCTCCAGAGTTATCCATGATAGCCTTCTCTTGAATTTACCCTTATGTGCTCTTAATTTATGGGACTAAACATATAAGAACAAATTGTGTTTTAAAAAGGACTAATCTGACATATATATAGCAGCATTGTAAATTAGTTTCATCCATAAAGAAACTGCCACAAAACCTTAACTGCTTATCAAATTCTAACTGCTCATTCAACTGCAACTTGACTCAAATTCAAATAACAGATAAGCTTGTCTAAAGATAATATACCATCAGCTTATATTATAGTCTAAACTTAAATTAATTTCATATATAAACTATATATATATATGCAGAACATATGTTCTAAGTAATGTCATATTCTATAAGCAATGTTAATTTGCTTACAATGTCCCACTGAATTTGACATTACTTGGAAAATATAGCTGAATACATATACATGCCTTTATATATAAACTAATTTACTAAAGTGTGCACTGCAAGTTTAGACACTTTTTCTTTTGTTACAATCTTCACAACTTCAATTTCTCCATCTCTTACACTTTCTCTTACACTGCAAAGTACTTGACGTCTATATTTCTGGAACCTGAAGACCTCTTATTATTCTTTGAGAAAAAGACTGCTGATGCATAATCACAATAAATTACCATAAGTCTTTCTACAGAATTTATCAACTTCAAATGAGAAATGAAAATTTTCAACCATAATACAAGTCCAGTAGCCTCAAAAATAGCAATATATTCAGCTTGAAAAGTTGATGTTGCTGTCAAGTTCTGTTTTGCAGTCTTCCATGAAATAGCTCCACCTGCTAGACGAAATATGTAACCAGATCTTGATTTCAAATAATTCATGTCTGATTTGTAAGATGCATCTGTGTAAGCCTCTACTTCAAGTTGTTGTTCATCTAATTTTCTGTAAACCAACATGTGATTCTTTGTCTTCTTTAAATACCTTAACACTTTCTTACCTACTACCCAATGTGCATGCCTTGCATTTGATTGAAATCTTGAAAGCATATTTACTGCAAATGAAATTTCAGGCCGTGTACAAATTTGTGCATACATTAAGCTCCTCACCAATCTTGCATAAGGCACATTATTCATGCTTTTTGCTTCCAAAACATTTTTAGGACATTACCCTTTATGCAGCCTATCTCCTTTTGATATTGGTGCTTCCCTAGCCTAATACATAGTGTGCTTCTCCCATGTCGTTCATATCAAATTGACTCAAAAGAAATGCCTTTGTCTCTTTCAACAAACAAATGTTACTACTTGAATCAAGTTTTTTTAATTATTCACAGTGTCACGTCACGTTTTAACTGAAAATTTAACAAAAATACTAATAGAAGTATGAAAGTGTCAGAAAAATTAAACTTTATATATGAAAGTGAGATGAAAAAAATCTAAAAGTAGCAAAATGAGAATTTGACCTTTTTTTCTTATTAGTCTAACATCTAAAAGATGTTCATAAGGAGGGACGAATGAAAGAGAGAAAAAGTCCGACTGCGGGAACTTTCTGGTAATTTAATATTATATATACTAATGTCAATCGAAAAAATACTGTTTATAGCACTATTCACTTTCCAATTTTGCCCAACTATGCCAGTGTCTCTTTATTTTCTCTCTTTTTTCTACCTCTTGCCCCCTCTCTCTTCTCCGTTCCTCTCTCTTCCCTCCGTTATTCTCTCTCCTCTCTGCCACCGTCTCTCTTATTTCACTTTCCCCTGCATCACTTGTCCAAATGTTTTTGCCATGTGATCACCCCTTACTTTTTTAGCCATGTCATCACCCCCTTACTTTTGGACTTTTGGACTTACTTTCAACATAAGCCGACCCCCGTTACTTTTGGACTTACTGTTTATATTTACTTTTTATATTAATCCTATATATATCTCCATCTCTAACCATTCTCAGCATCAATCTCTCTCTCTGTATCTCTTGTGCATAAATGAAGCCTTTTCTCCTTGCAGTAATTTCAAATACAATCCAACTACTCAAAGTTGTCATAATTAGTCCGGTTGATGATGATGGCGATCATGATCTTGAAGCCGCAATGCAACAGGTTGCAGATGGGAGGAGGACTAATGATAAGCACCACAACAACAGCTTAGATTGGGCCAACATAATCGTCATGTTTTGCTTGACAGCGGCGATTGGACTACAGGTTCCCTCCGGCCAGCTCCCTGTAATGTTTTACTTTCTTGGACTATCAGTCTTACTTGCCTTCACTTGTATCTTGGTTACCAAATTTATTCACTTCAGCTACTGTCCCGCCGGAATCTCAATCACCTGGCTTTTCCATAATTCTGGCATCTTCTTTGGAGTCACAGGCTTCTTCATATCCATCACCATCCCATTTCCTTTGTGGTTCAAATGTTCTGCCTGTTCTATCTACATCGCCGCCTTCCTCCTCGTAACAGTCTGCAATCTTCGCTTCAATAAATGAGTGATTTATAATTTTAAGTTCACTTAAGGCGAATATCACACTCTTAAGGGTTGCATGGTTTTTCAAAAGGTTTTCATAAAACTTAATGAGTGTTACATGTTTATATTTAATCAGAATATCACAGACAAGTTGTATGTTTGATATACGTTCTAACTAAAATATCACTAGTAGAATATGCAATTGAAAAAACTAACCTTCAAAGTGTATGTGCAATTCATACGTAATTGGTAGAACTATATAGGATTGTTATTAGTGATGGCTGAACTCTAGAGTTTCTTATATTTGATTTTTGACAAATCTTGTTGACCTTTATTTTTAATTATTTAATTTGTAAATTTCATTCATTTTTATTTTAAATTCATGATCACAAATTTCACAATTTTTGTATTAAATAATTAATTAAGAATTGGTTTTAATTATAGATTATTTATATCATGTTCGTGCAAACGATCTCGCTTTGAATTGCTATACTACGCATAACCTCAGACTTATAAAGATTTTTAAGCGATTTTGTTTAATTTTGCGTGTGGTAAAATTATTGCTATCAATCTCAATCCAAATAAGTGCCTATTGCCAAGGTTTGCACGATTTCCAAGTGAAGAGATTTTAAATGGGATTAAAGCCTTTATGGCACTAAAGATTTGAAATTAAATTCTCGTGTTTTAAAATCAACAAGGTAATATCATGAACTTGAATCTTTATCACCGTAATGTGGATGAGATAGTATGTGCTCTTCATAAGAGAAGAAAGACAAGATGATTTGAGACTGAGTGCCCAAATCGCTTTCGAAAGCTGTAGCCAAGGAACGCTGATTTTTAACTCAAAGCATCGCAAAGACACGCATCGCTAGAAATTAGTCGACAAGACGCACGACTAGTCGTATAATACGTAATCTGGTTTCTACTTGTGTTTCTCATATGTTCCATTCAATATTCATATATAATTAACGATTCCAATTTTAACATTTGGATAGCTAAAACACGTCATTTGTTATGGACAATGAATGCCCCATGGAGAGATTACTCTCCTTCTCCGAGTGTAGACAAGTACTTCACTAAAAGAAATAGAAGTAACAAATTAATTAACTAGAATAGATGGAAACATAGCATTATATAATGAGGCTGCAAGACAACTAAATCCAATCTGGCTATTGTTGTATATAATTAGTCACCAAGAGATCAAGTAGACACTCTAGTGAGGACTGTATATACACTGCCAAGTTAGCATGAGAGCTTTTTCACACACAATACTATTCGCGGATCATCAACGGTACTAATAGCGTTTCTGCATGATTCCGTTGCAAGATCAACTATGTTTTAGAATTCTTTGAGGTTATACTAGAAATATGATGAGGTTTGTATCATTTATTGAAGTGAAGATTGTTGAATGTTACAAGGGAGGAAGGCGGTGATGTAGATAGAACAGGCACACATTTGAACCACAAAGGAAATGATGGAGATGGATACATGAAGTTGTGTTTGTGACTCCAAAGAAGAGAATTGTGAATTATGGAAAAGCCAAGCGATGGAGATTCCGGCGGGACAGTAGGTGAAGTGAATAAATTTGCTAACCAAGATAAGCAAGTGAAGGCAAGTAAGACTGATAGTCCAAGAAAGTAAAACATTACAGGGAGCTGGCCGGAGTGGAATTTGGAAGGGGGAGAAGCATTAGTCCAATCGCCGCTGTCAAGCAAACAGCGACGTGATTATGTTGGCCCAATTCCGTTGTTGTGGGAAGCTATCATTAGTCCTCCCATCTGCAACCTGTTGCATTGCGGCTTCAAGATCATGATCGCCATCATCATCAACCGGACTAATTATGACAAGTTTGAGAAGTTGGATTGTATTTGAAATTACTAAAGTGAGAGTAAGGTTTAAGTATTGATCATAAGCAGCATTAACAAAGCGATTCATTTTATGCATTAGAGAAAGCTGTGAGTTGAGAGTGTGGTTTAGTAGTTCAGTTCTTTTTGGGGTTGTAAGCTGAAATTGGGCAGTGAGAGGTGGCTTTTATAGCTTTGGATTGAGGGTTTTGAGTGGGACCCAGGGCCATGCGTGAGTTGTACACGGAGGTGAGGAGGTGCCAGGTGGAGAAAATGTGGTCTACATAGGCCCAATGTAGAAGATCCACCCCGCAAGCTGCCAATAGCAGAGAAAATCTTTTTCTCCCCTTTCCAAATTCCCCTCTCCGGCCAGCCCCGTAATGTTTACTTTCTTGACTATCAGTCTTACTTCTTCTGCCTTCACTTGTAATCTCCTCTATAGCGCATTCATTGTCCATACCGACCGCGATCGCATTTTTAACCATCCAAATGTTAAAACTGGGAATCGCTAATTATATTAATATCGAATTCAACATATGAAAGAGCATCAGAACCGCTACGCATTCCCGACTAGTGCCGTGCATCGGGTGACTAAATTCACAACAACAGGCCAAGTAAAGATCGAGCAAAAATCCAAACATTCACTCACAACTCGAAAAGCACAATTTGGGCACTCAAGTCTCAAATCCATCTTGTCTTTCTCTTATGCAAAGAGTTAATATACTATCACCCGAGTTACCTGGTTCTAGAGTTAAAAAGGACTCCCAAGGCATTCTCGAGTGGAAGTAAAGATTAAGATTTCATGATATTACCTGATTTTCGACACTGCACTTCAATTCTTTCAAATCTTTAGTGCCATAAAGGAAAACTAATCCCATTTAAAATCTCTTCACTTGAAAATCGATACAATAACTACAAAGAACCCTTATTTGGATTAGAGATTGATAGCAATTTTACCTACACGCAAATTCTAGGTAAAAATCACTTAAAAATACTTATAAGTATACGTTATCAGCATAGCAATTCAAGCAAGATCGCTTTCCACAAACATCAATATAAATAATCTATAATTAAAAACCAATTCTTAATTAATTATTTAATACAAAAAGGTAGAAATTTGTGATCATGAATTTAAAATAAAAATGGAATGGAATTTTTACAGAATTTAAATAATTAAAAATAAAGGTCAACAAGATTTTGTCAAAAATCAAACAAGTTAAACTCTGTAGCTTCACCAATACTAATAACAACTTATATAGTTCTACCAATTACTTATGAATCGTGACATACACTTGAAGGTTAGGTTTTTCTATTGCATATTCTACTATGATATTCTAGTTAGAACGTATATCAAAGATGGCACAACTTGTCCGGTGGATATTCGATCAAATATAAACATGCAACACTCATTAAGTTTTACTTAAAACCTTTAGAAAACCATGCAACTCTTAAGAGTGTGATATTCACCTTAAGTGAACTTAAAATTATAAATCACAAAGTTAGCTCCTAACCAATTCTAAGGGGGTGATATTCCAACATAAATTGCATCCAATTACTTGTCTACACATCCTAATGGTGATCAAGCATTAAGATAAATAGATAATTTAAAACCGCATCGGCAATTCAAAGATCATGCATAATATCATAAGCAATTGAAAAAGAAACTACATATTCATGTCAAAGGCTCAAGGCCTCACTATAGGAAATTGAAATCATAAATAAAATTGATAAAAAATATAGAAAGCACCGTTGTAGAAAAATTGAGTCGCAGTTCTTACTATTTTTATCTCCAAATTTGTTCACTCCTACTAAACCCCCAGAGGACTCCTAATCTATTTTATATTATTGAAACCAAAAAATCAGGCAATAAAAATAAAATTAAATAAATTAAATTATTAATCCCTTCCTAACAAGAACAATTTGACTCACTGCAGTAGTGCTTTTGATGGACCAAAAATAGCTCCGGATGAGCCCATAATATGTCGTTGAAAAGCTAAAAACGTTTCTCTACAACTTTGTAAAGAAACCAAAGCCCAAAACGTCATTTTGGATCAAGTTATCAACCAAATAACTCCAACGCCGAATTCGCTCCCAATTACGCAATCCATCTTCAATTATTCTTCACTATCAAACAAAGATAAAATTAAGGCATGGATTAAACATGATCTTCTTAGGCTCAAACGCCACAAATTATCCATTTATTGCGCAAAACCAATTCGCTACCCATCTGTTTACTTTGGCAATATAGGCCGATACACGCTGTAGCCCCCAAATTTAAGAGCCCCAAAATTTCGTGATTTGTTTAAATAGTGTCAGACGTATGATTCGTGATTTCAAAGTTTTTATTGAATTTTTACGTTTTTTTAATTCTGCACATGCTAGAGTGCCATTAAGGTTTATCATTACACAGATACCGACATCGGCCGCAGCCCCATTTTGTTGTTTGCCTATAGCTCCCCAAAAAAAAAAGTCGTGGCTTACCACCATCTTATAACAAAATATATAAAAGATTAAAATTCTCTAAAAACAAACATAAAAACTAACTCGTGAAAGTACCATATAATATAGTATAATATCAACTGACGACCAATTTCAAACTTTCAAACCAAAAACAACACAAAAGCAGTAACGTAAAAACCCCATCATTCATCAAAATTACATGAACATTATGTAATTTGATTTTACTTGTTCTTTCAATTTTTCCCCTTCGTACTGCTTTCTAAAAACACCAAAATGAAAACACAGCATTAGAGTCTAGAGACAAAGCAAAACCAAGTAGTTAACTATTTGACTTGTAAAGTAAGTTGATTATTAGCTGAAAACTATGAGTTGAGTGACCGTTATGACAGTTAATAATACAGTTAATAATATGCATATATAGCGAGAAACAAGGAAGCAAGAACTCGCAAAGAAACATAAGAAAGAGATAAGGCAAAAACAAAGCAAGCTACTTGGAATTACTACTATATGCATGGAAATTACACAACTGGCAGCCTCAACAATTTCAGCATGGGCACTGCTGGAAGTTTTAGAGAGAGAGAGAGAGCTACAGTGGGGATAGAGAGTGGAGGATTTGGAGAGGCGTAGTACAGGTTTGGCATTGAGGTGATTAAAAAAAGCTAAAGTAAAAGCCATGTTTGAAAGCGTTTGCAACAATAAAAGCAGCTTTTTTTACGCTAAAAGTGAAAGCCAAATTTAAACTGAGCAGAAAGCTGTAAATAGCAGCTCTCAAAAAGCAGCTACGGCTTCTGAGAAAACACGGGTGAACAGTGAGTTAAAACTGCCTGAGCTTCTCACTCTCGCACATTTTGGTCCGAAGCATTGAGTTGCAGACTCAGGAAGAGAGAGAGATAGACGACTTTGCTGCAAAGAGATGAGCGGGCACGACTCAAGTATCACTTTCACCACCAAGAAGGGTGAAATCCCTGAGCCCAAAGAGGAGCTCAATTCTCACTATGCTATCCTCTCTTCTCTCTTTCTCTCTCTACAATCATATGTGTATGGTACCGATTCATGATCTACTTCCTGTTCGCTTTTCACTCTTCTTCATAGTGTTTGCCAATCGAGGATTTGTTTGAGCAGCATCTGTTAGTTTGGCTGAGATATGAGTTTTTACTTAAAATTGCTGTTTGATTTCTTCTGAATTTCGTTGCCTGTACCCTAGGGTTTCAAAATGTGCGGATCCGATACGGGAATATGTGTATTTCACTTGTAATGAGCTTTGTGTTCTGCTTATGCTGGAGAAACTGATGGAAATTTTGAACAAAACGAAAACGAAAAACTTGCTCTTTTTGTTTGAATGCAATTCCATTTATCTGGTAGTAACAAATCGGAGTTGTTTTCACTGCTCACAAAAAGAATCAGCGTTTTACATAGATAATTTTTACATTTGATATCATGCTGTATATGAAAGTTCATTCCTGTGATTTGTTTGATTCCCATCACAATGACTAGACCGCTCGTTTGCACTATTAAATTTGATCTTTTCATTATATGCTGGGGTCTTTGTTTGAATTAAGAAACTTTGTGAGAACATAACTGTCTATATGCATCTCTACTATAATGTGTGTTCCCTACTTATAATGTATACGTGTTCTACTTATAATTGCTTCATGTTCAAGTTATACGTATACTTTTTTAATACAAAACATGAGTTATGCTAATCATTGTTCTTATTAGCAGTAGTCTCGTTGATCCTATCTACTCGTTGTGAGAACTGCTCTGGCACTCATCATCGTGGTTAACACGCCGTTACAAAGAGATAAATTCTCTCTTTTCTTTTCATTGAAAATCTGTAATGTATTACCTCTAAATCATTGTAGGCTCCCATGGTTTTGCCCCAAGGGTTTCTTCAAGGAAAAACAGTCAAATAAGGAAAACTTTCCTCTGCTTCCTAGTTAGGTCCTATTGTTTTTCAACAATGTAGTTAACCCTTTATGCTGAAATTTTGCAGAGACAAGGAATTGATAGTTGCGTACATTTGTATGGTCTTACTTCGCCTCACTGTACAGGCACTCAACTAATACAGATTTATATTTGAAGGCACACAACCATGTTGGAAGCTATCCAGAAGACAGTTGGAGACTATAAGAGAAAATTATTTATGAGCTATGTCCATCAACAGAGACTTTAGTATACTGCCAAGATATCTATTTTGGCAATCGTGTAGCTGCGGTGAAGGTCCATATGCGGAATTCACGGGTGCACAATTCATGTCGTATCCTCTACTGGAGCTAATGTTATAAGCTCAGTTGCTGGGACAGATTCCCTACACTGGTGCATCTTGATACTGGAACACCCTAACTTTAGAGCCCTCGGCTCTTGAAAAGATGGATGCCTCTGTTGCCGCTTGGTTGCCTGGTAGCGAAGGAGAGGGAATTGCAGATGTTATCTTGGTGATTATGACTTCAAGGGCAAACTACCAGTGTCATGGCTTAAAAGGGTTGAACAGTTTTCCACGAACGCTTGAGACAACTCATATGACCCTTTATGTCCTCTCTTGGCTTGGTCTGCAGCCATTAAGGGAAAGTCCTTACATCAAAATCATCTGATGACTGGAGGCCATTCTCAAGAGTAGATTGAGTTTCCTGAATCTGTTTAAGTAGAACCACCATGCATGAATGAATTTCTCAGTGTCAAATGTCTCTGCACTTAATTGAATGTATGAATTCGTCCTATTCTTTCTTTATGTTACCTTATTACTGTGCCGCTTGTCTTTGTAATTAATTTATAGTCAGATGGCACGAATGGTGGACTATGGGATGTTTTCTGGAGAGTGGATACAAATCATAATGATCAGATCAATGTGTACAATGTCAATAAAGAGATAGAAGAACAAGGTTTCCATATTAAAATACAAATAAAACTTTTAATTTTCGCAAAATATTACTTGGTGTATGCAAGTGTGTACCCACAAATGAGATGTTATTTCTAATTACATAAAAGCCTAAAGATATCATCTTCCCGGATTTTCATAGGGGTTACGAACCAACTGGCCACAAAACAGGTATTCAACCACATGCATTCTTCTCTTAGAGGCATCATTGAACGAACTTTGTGTATAAGAAAAAAAATGGGCAATTTTAAGGGATATGCCTTAATTACCCTTTCAATAAGCAAGTGAAGATTGCCATTGCCACAATGGCTCTTCATAACTACATACCTTATGATTCAACCATCGTGATTTTGATGATCCTGCTGACTATCGGAAGAGAGCTTCGATAGTATTGATGATAAACGAAGACACAAAAATTATCACCAAGTTGAAGGATCACATGAGATAGTAGAATAATACAGTCAGTAATAGCTGCAAGCTTCATTTAATCATCAATTAGATTACTTTCTGTAAGTATATTAACAATAATATTGTACTAATGAATCATAGTTATTCAGCCTAAATATCAATTAAAAAGTATTTATTTATATAATTAATATTTAAGATAAGCTTATAAATATTTTTCTTTTACAACATGATATTTTGGGTGAATTTTACCTTATTTATAAGAATTAAATTAATAAAGACATTTAAGACATACTCCTTTTGGCCATTTCCACATAAATACAACTATTTTACATAAAAATTTACTTCAAACACTATCATATGCCTTTTTTTTTTCCAAAAACACTTTACAAAAAAGTTTACCAAACACTACAAATTTTTATTTCACAACAATATTCTCACAAAAGACAAACAGCTATTCACAAGAATTTTTTTCAAAGCACAAAGAATACCAAACTAGTTTCCAGTGATTGGCTGAGAGTATGAGAGAGGAAGAAAAAGTTAAGTCATCATCCTCTCTCATCTCTGTCAGTCCCATGTGTCTGGTGGATACTTGCTTAATCATCACTCCTCTCGAGTGCGACTGGTAACTGTGTGCCTCTTGAATGAGATATTTCTTCTCTTCATGTTTGCTAATATTTCTATTTTTTGGTTTTGTGTTGAGGTTAATTTTACTGATTTGTCATCGTCGGCTTTATGAAATGAAAATCACTTAATAATTTAAATCTACATGCACGCTCTACTAGTCCGATACGATCGTGAACAAACGACTCAAATTGTTCAAACTAACTATGATTTGATTTGAGATCGCTTAAATTATTTTAAAAATAATCTCTCTTAAAAATGGTTGGGACATTAATTGTGTTTGGTAATAAAAATATTTTTTAAAAAAATATGAGTCTAAAACAGTAAAAACAGGCTAAACTTTACATGTTTGTCCCAGTGTATTTGTTTGGTTTTCTTAAATTATTTTGTTGCCTGTTTTTCAATGCATAAAGTATACCAAACAACTTAGTATCTTAGTATTTCATTGACCCTTGAATCTGATCAGCATGCCATGCAGGCCTAGAGTTGGGTCTCAAATAAATTTATGACCGGATGGTAAAGTGCATAATTTGGTTTGGTTATTTTCTTATTATATAATCTTGTATAATATGTCTGGTGCATGTCTTAAAATACTAGTAATACTTTTGACAAAAAATTGGGGAAAATCGCAATACTATATGCCTGAATAAGTTTTGTGGAAGTTTTCAAGTAGTTAAAGCTACAAGAATCGCTCGAGTCTTTTAGTAGATCGTTGTGCAAAGAACAATGCACGACTTCAATCACTCTGACATCACCGCTCATAACGCTTCGCCAGCTTCACTTCTATTTCTCGTTAATATTTATGAGGCATTTGTGTCGAGTGTTTGTCGCAAGTATTATTAACTTCTCCCCAATGTATCAATACTGCTCTTTTTATTTAATGAATCACATTTGAGCCTTTTTCTTTAAGACCAACCATTACTAAAATAAGATTTCTAAATGTAAGCGATACTTTTAAATAAGGGAATAAGAATTATCCAAAAGGAGAAAAAAAGTAGAAGATGGTCAATGTGAATAGAGATAAATATGGTTATTATTACGAAGTGATATATCCAATTTCTTCCTACTATTATATTACGAGTGAAATATCTCCGCATACATTTCTTTGTTTGATGAAAATATTTTGGCACTAATTGTTGGAAAATAGAGTACCTCCAGATGACATAAAGAATATACGGTTTATATGTGAAAAATTCACTTATTATATCATTGTGGAGTTTTTGTGATAAAATTTGCATCAATAATACTGGTAGATTAAGTTAAAAATAATAACGATAATGTCATTGGTGGATCATGCTAGCCTAAAAATTAATCATTTTTACATTGTAACGTGTACGACAACTTCTATCGAGCCTTGAGCTATGTCGATTCCAACATATATAGTACCCAATGTTAGCCTTTTCCCCATTTGATGAGATCACCCCCTTGCCGCATGCAAGATCAAGAACACAACTCCTCTGCGATAATTTAGCTGAATTAAACACTTAATCCACTTTTGAAACCTTCCGTCGGGTTATTGGACTAGCTTCGCCTTCCAGCTTGATTCGTCCTTGCACTGTAATGATTGGCCACTACGTGCGATCGACCTTCTGCTGTCAATGTCGTCCTCCATGGATTGTGAATCGTACTACACACACCCAGAAAGTCACAACAATATTTATTTCCTGGGTAAGGAGGTATTTATAAAAAAAAAAAACAAGATTGCCAAGCTAAAATAGGAAATAAAATCAATCCTAATTAGACAAGGAAACCAAATTCCACAAGGTAACCTAAGTCGGTTTGAATAATAGTTTTCCCTACCTTGTTACAGAATGCACATTGCAATTTTATATACATATTGTTGGAGAACAATTCAAAAATAAATAAAAATAACAGAAATTGAAATACTTTATTGATAAAATACTTGCTTACTCAAAATGAAATAACAAAAACAAAAACAGAAAATAATTAAATTGATACTAACTTGATCGATCACAGCAGAGGCTACGTAAAGCTATGTCCTTCGAACCGTATTTGGCCCCACCTTGTGCTTGTGGTTCTACAACGCTCACTCGATCAGGTGAAGCAACTACCCACCCTACAACTGGCACTGCATTATAGAATCTTAGCGACCGTTGTCATGGCCACATCTCAAAAATTGCATGGGTAAGAAAGCAAGGAAGTAAAAAGATGTTTTTTTATGGAACCGAGACTTCCATTATATGCGCTTCTTTTCGCCACCTCTTCAAATACTTTAACGTATTCTGGTTTTCACAGCAACTCCCCTTCGCGAGTTGTGTCTTTTAATCAAAACGCTTTTGTTAAATTAATTAAAAACATTAAAACCAATTGGATCGGGACTTATCATTAATTAACATTATTATTATGGCATAATCATCAAGCTTCCATCCACACAACCTGAGGCCTAAGCCTCAATCCTCATTCCACATTAGCTCAAGCCCTAACTACTATTGTAGAAGACAAAAGATATATAAAGGGTATGGTGAGTTTGCTTTACCAATGTGGGAAGGGTAAGAGTTTCAAACCCAACACATATTAGGTGCAATCAAGTGTTAGATGGTCACTTCCAACCTTAATTCAATCTAATTTAGATTTGGGTTGTTCGGTTCATGCAAGTTTATTCAGATTTCGAAGTTTCAATTGATTCATGCTACTGGGGTCAGGTTTAGGTTTGCCTAATTTTATCAAGTTCAATCTTTTAACACATTATTTTGTTAAATTTGAATTTTGAACCAAACATCATCAAAACTATTTAAAATTTAGTTTTACACATCATCATCCATACAAAATATAAATCAAATAGCATGGAGATGCACATTTCTAAAGTTTCAACTAAAAGATACCTAATCAGCTTTATATAATATAAAGTGAAATGAATAAAATAATCATGAGAAATTCTCAGAAGAAATTATTGATTTGGATTGACATGGTTACGGTAAGAAATCGAGTTGGATTTGGATTGGAAGGGTTGCGCCGAGGTTAGGTTTAAGACTTTATTCTAACCCGCTCAATTCGATTTGAAATCGACACATGGATGTGGATCTGCTGACACAACCTGCTGCACTTACTACATAGTTACAGTTTTTATTAAAGGATGTTAGGGTCTAAGACTCTAACGGCAAATCCCATATAAGTTATACACCTCTTTCTTTTTTTTTCTCTTGTTCTCTACGTGGGGTATAATTTGTGAACACTTCCTCTCTTATTTAGAGGATTATACGTTCAACTTTTCAAGCACTTAATCTCGATTAAGGCACTACATAAGAAGTTTCCTAGACTTTTACTGATCAATTCATCCTGTTTGAGGCTTCAACCATCCTATAAAGAAAAGCTTGCGATTTAACATATGCAATTGGCACCGAAAGAAGTCAACAAAAAATTCAAAAAGTCGAATTAATTTCTGATTAATAATTAAAGGTAGAGACAGTTAATCACTTAGCATTACTTTTTGGAGTCTTCAGAAAGATATCAAGGGTTTTACAAGGCACCGACCGCCATTGTTGTCGTCCTAATAAATTAGAAAAGAAGTTGAGCGTTATTTGGGAATCCAGCAGCTGCTGTGCTGAGTTATATGAATACGTAGCACATATCTGCCAACATCAGAATCCGAATCCCCTCTCTCCCGCTGATGAACTCTTTTCAGAATAGACCCGAGAGTATTAAACCAAGCAGCAAGACAATATTTTTTTATGTGCATCCGAGTTTGAATCTTTCCTGGGTAGTAGTGCTTGATTAGAATTGAGCTAGATTACAGTTTTCATTGTTCAGATCAAGAAAACTCATTTATGGATCAACAAAGGGCCCCTAATTCATAACATCACTTTGTACTAATTCTTCCTAAAAATTGAAAGAGGGTGATTTAGAATTAATTGTTTTTCTATATCGATGGCTCACAATTACATCCACGAACATGTAAGCGAATGTTGCTAGCGATAATTAATTCTACTTTTCCTTCTTTGTATTTAATTTTCATATTAAATTACGAGGAAGTTCCTGCACACTTAGACTAGTGATGCTGTCTTTTCTTTCCCTTTCTTATTCGTCCCTCCTTATAAGTTATATTATGTTTACAAATCAACATCTTCATAACCATTCTCAGCATCAATCTCTCTCTCCTCTGTATCTCTTGTGCATAAAATGAAGCGCTTTGTTAATACCGCTTATAATCAATACTACTCAAACTTCTGTCATAATTAGTTCGCCCATGATGATCGCAATCATGATCTTGAAGCCGCAATGCAACAGGTTGCAGATGGGAGGAGGACTAATGATAAGTACCACAACAACGGGGCTTAGATTGGGCGTAATCGTCATGTTTTGCTTGACAGCGGCGATTGACTAGTGCTTCTCCCTTCCAAATTCCCTCTCCAGCCAGCTCCCTGTAACCTTTACTTTCTTGACTATCAGTCTTACTTGCCTTCACTTCAGTCTTGTTACCAAATTTATTCACTTCAGCTACTGTCCTGCCGAATCTCAATCGCCGGGATTTTCCATAATTCTGGCCTCTTTGGAGTAACAGGCTTGTCCATCACCATCGCATTTCCTTTGTGGTCCAAATGTTCTGCCTGCTCTATCTACATCGCCGCTCTTCTCTCGTAACAGTCTGCACCACTTCAATAAATATTACAAACCTCATCATATTTCTAAGTACTCCAACCTCAAAGAATTCTAAACCGCCATTGATCTTGCAACGGAATCACAGAGGCTGCATTAGTACTATTGATGATCACCACTAGTATTGTGTGACGCGAAAAAACTCTCATGTAACAAAGGGATGTATATACAAGTCTCCGATGCGCCCCAAAGATCGTGACTAATTATATACAACAATAGCTAGATTGGACTTAGTTGTTCGTGTTTCATTATATAATGCTATGTTTCATCTAATCTAGTCAATTAATTTGTTACTTCTTCTATTTCTTTTAGTGAAAGTAATGGTGTCCATCAATGATGGAGAGAATTTCTCCATAGGGCATTCATTGGTCCATAACACCACGACGCATTCTTAACTATCCAAATGTTAAAATTGGAACTGCTAGAATTTTACTTTGAATATTGAATGGAACACATGAGAGAAAAAAAGTTAATCTGAGTCCATAATTGTTGATTTAGGGGCGTGAGCTCTGTGTGTGCTGAGACTTGAGCGTTGAGAGTGACACTAGAATGTAATCAGCCATGGATTTAATAATTTTTCGTCACTTCAAAATCACTTTGAGCGACGAAATCCATCTTCATGTCAAAGTTGCAAGCTTAGCGACTTCAAACTTAGTCGACGCCCATATTTTGTTGCCTAAAAGTTAGACGTAAGGCTTACTCTAAACTTAAGGCTTACACCCTTTGTCATTACCTAACAATCTTTAGGGGCGATTTAAACGTTAGGCCATCAAATGACTCAAGCCACTTTGTACTTCTAATGGCTGCGATTATCAATGGTTTGCTCGCCCAAAAATTGGCGGCAAATAGAGAATGTGTGGCTCCAACTTTTGCGATTAAAAAAATTCGGCCGCCTAACCTTTTTTAGGTTTTGGGCTACCTAATTTTTCATTTCGTCACTAAAAGTTACTTTAGGCGACTCTAAAGATTATTCGTCGCTTCATCTCCGCGCCTTCTTTCAGCTCTACTCTAATAATAATTTCGCCGCTCAGCACACTTCAGGCTTACTCAATAATTTGTCTGCCGCCAAACATAAGAAATTTTGTCTTTTTATCTTCTAGCAATGACTTATTCATGTCCGAATGAAGTAATTTTTGTACAAAGGATTCTGCAGTTAAGAGGTCTACATATTCAACAGCTTCGCATTTAAAGAAATATGTATTCTATGTGTGTTTACAAATTAAGAGTTGTACTAAAAATTAACTTACAAAGGAAAAATTCATAATAAGTAATTGAGAAGGAAAAATTCTTAGGTTTAAGCATTTATTTATATTGCCGCTTAAAGAAGGCTTTTAGGCGATTTAAAGCAGCCGCTTCAGCATATTTTAGGCATCTAATAATACTCGTCGCTTCAAAGAGACTTTGTAATAATATTTTCAGTCGCTTCAAATATTGTGACGTAAAATATAATAAGTAATTGAGAAGCTGAAAATTTGTAAAAATATATAAACGCTTCCGTTTGAGCAACTTTTCTAGTCAGCTTCCAAACAATATCTGAAACATGGTTTATATTATGCACCGCTGACAACGCCACGCTTACGCCAGTTATTATATCGATAATTGCTTTTCATCGCTTCTTTTTTGAAAACATACCTTTTTACTAGTCGCGATAAGAGGATCACATTGAATAAGGTTGGGAATGTCTCTCATAGTTGCTGGGCCATTAAATTTGTATGTCATTATAAAGTTTATAAACTATGTAACATCATCAAGCAATTTTCGCAAACTAATCATGTGGGACATTCTAACAACGCATCCAATCCGCTCATCTTATTGAATTTAGTAAAAGATCAGCGTTTTCAAAAAAGAACCGCATGAAAAAACAAATTACTGACATAATAACTTGTGGCAAACGTAAAATGCTAACTCCACTGCTAAAAATAATATAGGCTTCATGGTTTAGTGTTCGATTTTGGAGATGACCCTAAAACGAAAGTTGTAGGCCTTCTCAAGCATGAGCGTTTATATATTTTTACAAATTTTTCCTTCTCAATTACTTATTAGTGAATTTTCGCTCAACTCTTAATTTGGGCTTACTTAAATTATTATTCGCTTCGCCAGTATCTTTGGCTACTGAATTATTATTCGTCGCTTGTAATGTCTTTCGGCTTAATAAATTTTATTTTGTCGCCAGTGTTCTTGCGACTTAAATAAAAATTGCCGCCTAAACCTGCAATTTGTTCAACAACCGCCAAAAATTTTGGTCGATTTTTAGAAATTTTTAATAAAATTTTTGGGCTTACTTCTTAATTGATGACTTCTTGAGCGACGAAATAGTTCGCCGCCCAAAGGCCTTTGGGCCATTTTTCAACCCGTGCCTTTTCTCTTCTTTCTTTCTTCTTTCTTCTGTTCTATCTCGGCAGACAAGGGGATGTTTCCTCATTCAGCCCACGTTTTTTCGACATTATCAATTAAAATTCAAATCTCACGCATACACTACTCCAAACTTCATTCCGCTTTTCAACCCTTTCACAAGTCCAGCTCCGCAAACCCAAACCCCAATAAACCAAGTAAAAGGGGCCGCTTCGGGCTGAGACTCACAAAGGACTCCATCTTTGGGCTGAGTGGAAGAAAGAGGTTCTCTCGGTGCGTAGCCCGATCGACACTGGCCAATCTTAAATAGCTTCATCTCCTGATTACAAGTGTCCTAATAAGAAGCAAGACCGGCACTTGGCACCTGGAGGTTGGGTTGCCGACCCCACTGCCCGAGGAGATTAGGATAGCAAGGAGGAGGTTTCTGACACTTTGAAAGCCTTTCCTTCCGCTCATGGAAGCCTGGAACGCCAAGGAGCGCTTAGTATTCTAACCGAAAGCAAGAAGATTTTCCACTCTGTGTGTGCGTATCTTTCGATTCTGCATTTCTTTTTAGTCTTTGCATTTTGTGTTTGATTGTTGGTGTGGATGATTGTTTTGCTTTTTGCTTTGATTTGATTTTCCTGCTTATTGCCGAAAATGCGAAAATGGAAGGAAAATGGAGGAAAAGATCGCTCATTTTGACTATGGCAAGTGTCAGAGATTTGTAGCTTCTACCGGGTTATGGAGTATATAGTTTCTTACTTGCTTTTTACTACCGTGGAAGCAAAATCAAAGCAATAAACATTTCCAAAGCAAAGCCAACATTTCTAAATTAAAAATCTAGATCTAAGCTAAGATTAGTAAAACAATTTGCTAGATTGATTTATTTTTAAAATGAATAAGCCGAGATTATAATTTTCTTTGATTTCTTATCCATCGCCGCATTATTCAAAGAATCGAATGGACTTCCTCGATAGCTACCAAATGGTTCCAATATTGAAATTCATTTCGCTTTCTTTTCAAAGGCTTAGCTTATCTTCTAAAACATGATTCCGTTATTTTTTGTGTGGAAATTTTGTAATGATTTGAATTATGTAAGGCCTTTTAGCATTTTAGGTTGTTTGATAAGAAATAATCCTATACCTCGGGCCAATTTTGAGATCTCACAGTTACAAAAAGATTCCTTTAAAAATAATTCTTGTCTTTTATTTCACAGAAGCTGCATCCTTGTTTCAATGACGATTTCACTAGATCTGGGGATTTTACATATCTTAAAGCAGCAAACGAAAGCAAAGGATGTCATGTTTACAAATCACTTATATAAATTTCCTTGTATGAATAGAATGTTCTTGCATTGGCTTAGAGTGTCACTTTCATGACTAATTGCATAGTAGATATTCTTGGCTGCTTGATATCAAGCACTCAAAAGAAAGGTGGTTTCTTGCATTATCGAGTGGTGGCACTTCGTTGATGTCATCTCATTTTCGGATTTTCCATATAGTAGCTAATTTGATTGTTCAGGTAGGGGATTCCTCGCCACAAAATTTTGGAAAAGTGTTGCTACTTATTTTGGGGCGTAAGATTGAAGCATGTCGCAAACTTCGCGGAATCAGGTCGAGCTACCTTCTCCTGGTTTAATTTTTTTGAAAGTCAGACATAACAAGATGGCAAAAGAGTTCTCGATGTTTTCACATGTTCTTCTAGGATGATAAATTAAAGTTAGTTAAATATAGTAAAATGGCCACCAATCGTTGAAAAGTGGCCTTCACATACTCACGATGGAGCTCCGAGAATGAAATTGACACATTTTTAGGAATACTACCGGATGCCAGGGGTGATTCCCTGACATGGTGTACAGATAAATTTGAAACACCATCTCCTTCGGGGTTTCTCGAATGTCTGCCTCGCATTCTCTACCCTCCCTCGTTTTCTTCTTCTCGTCATTCTTATTTTCTCTAAGTATTCAAAAATAAGTAAGAAAAAGTGATAAGCATCCTGAGCCCTAAAATTTTCCAAGAATGGTGGAATATAGGCATTTGCCTGAGGAGTAATATTGTTTATAGTTCGATCTGTGATGAAGTGGGAATAAGATGGCTAAAAATATATGCTCTAAACAAAATTTAGACGTAGTTGGCTAAAACAAACATGAGTGTTCCCTATTTTGGTGATATTTCGGGTCAGAAGGGATGTATTTATCAGTGGTTTTTACCTGCAATTGAATTGGTGTTTGAATATGTGCGGATCTTGGCTGCGTAATTTGAAGAACTTTTGAATTATGGAATTTGCTGTTTTGATAACTAAAATTGTAGTTTAGCTAATGCAGTATTAAATGAAAGTCTTAAGCTAATGTTAAGACTTATGAATCATGTGCAGCCTTCAATCACACGCGTTATGTTGGAACGTGAAAATACATGACATCCTCGCTGCTGATCATTTGAAATGTCACCTGACGCAGTGTAAGTAAAGTCATTATGAGGTTAGAGCCTCCACTAATTGCTGTGGCCAGGAGGCTTTAAGCCTTTATGGCTCACGTAAAATTCCTAATAAAGAAGGGGTGGTCGTGGCGGCTTCAAATGATTCGGGTCTCCACCCATTGTCATTGGTTTCTGGGGCTGGATACTCATGTTGATAGTCTCAATTGTAACTACGCACGATGTGAGATATTTATTGCTCGACGGCGCGATAACCCATTCTCGTGGAATGGTTCTAGTGCAAAAACTAATTCCTATTTTTCATTGGGTAAGTTTCTTCATGCCGCCTATAAGTTGGTCGCTTAGAATATGCCTGTAGGAGTGGAAGTAAACACTTTTCACAACCCCTCATGCGTCCGTATCAAATGCAGGAGTCTCGGGGGTCGATGGGTGCTAGTCTTACCCAACTCTTTGTACCAAAGGACCAATATGGTTTTTAATTTGACATATATGTAATCAAGCCAAAGAAGTCTAAGTCTCATGTTAGTAAGTTGTATTTATAGCCACATGAAATACGTAGCTTTTTATCATAAAATTTTGTAACATGTTACTATTACTTCAATTGAATATAATTTATTTATTTTTCAATTGAATATTTTGTACGATATTTTTTATATAATATAATTTATTTTTACATTGTTTATTATATTTTATTACTTTTAAATAATTAATTTATTAAAAAAAATTTAAAAATTTTAACAATTTAATATTTTGGCTACTTAAATAAATTTTGTCACCTAAACCTTTGGTGACGTATATATTTCGCCGCTCAAGGGTAAAAAATTAAAACATTAAAAATTAAATATTTTGGGGCGATTTAAATAAATTTCATCGCTAAAACCTTGGGCCATCAATGTATTTCCTATGTCGCCCAAAGGCAACCTTTAGGCTTACTAATGTAGTTTCCTTCAAGCCGCCTAAAGCTGCAATCTTTAGGCTACACATTTTCGTGGCCTTAAAGGTTGCCTTTTGGGCTTACCTAAGTTTAGGTACATTCGTCGCCCAAAGTTGCCTATCGACTTGATTCTCCAATGATTTAATTTTCGGCGCCCCAAGTTTAGGCGATTTAATATGACTTTGGGCTTACCTAAAATTTTTTGTCGCCCAAAGTACCTTTTTGTAATAGTGTGAAGCTCCAACTCGCATTGGCGCTTTATACATATTTATATCACAAATGGTCTTTCATATGTTTTGCCGTTATCAATTTGGTTTTTTATGTTTCAAACTCATCAATTTTGTCCTCCATCTCTAGAGCTCATCAATTCCGCCATTGCCGCTAGACTTATTAAGTTTTATTAGTGCTTACATGACATATGTTCAAAATAACACAGCATGACAAGACATGTATTAAGTGAAAATCATTAAAAAATGATTTAAAATGTTAAAAGACCACAAAATAAAATACAAGTTTAATTATCCTTCCATCTCAATCCGTAGTTTTGGAAATGGTAAGAGCATTTCCAATTCAAGCAGGAGTGGCAAGGCAAGGGCAACAATTGCCTTCCATGGAACAAAGGCTTGCCTCAGGCAACTCCCACCCGTCGTGAGGCAAGGCAAGGCAATTTTTTTTTTTTTAATAATTTTTTTTTGGTTCACTAAATATCCCAATCGACAATTCTGACCGACACTTTTCACCGACACACCCAATTTTCCACACCTCCACCGAATAATTCTCCACCGACACTTTTCACTTAAAAATTTTTTTGGTCGTCTTAAATATCCCACCGACGCTTTTTTTTCTGGCCAAAATCCCAATCGGCGCTTTCCACCGACACTTTTCACCTCAAATTTTTCAATAAATACCCTTCAAACTCCCCTACACTTTCTCACACCAATTCTGCCACAGATACTTATACTCAAATAAATCTTACTTTCTTTTCAAACATGTCTAATCGGAGTGAGGTTCAAGACAATAATGACGGTTAAGAACAATATTACAACGGAGCGAACAACAAGAGCGAGAAGACGAAGAATCACAGACAACATGACCGCTGAGGCTGAGAAATCAATTAAATGAAGAACATGCTTCATGCCGCTAAAAGAATCGGCAAGCAAATCATCGCTGCTGGGGTTCACGACCCTACGTCGACCCAACCTTAATCAGCAGTGGCACCCAGGTGAGAACTCTCTAAGATTACTTTATCCCTAATTCTTTATACCCGTATGTTTTCTAACAAGATTTAGAATGCGACCACATTTGTTCAACAAGATCATGTTTGCTATTTGCAACCATGATAATTATTTTTTGTTCAAAAGATCACGCCACGCACAGCATGGGTCTTTCCGAGCAAAAATACTAGCGCTCCTCATGATGCTTGCTTATGGTCAACTGCACTTGCTTACAGAGATCTCAGAGATGGCAAAAGTCCATTGTCTCGAGGCCCTTGGTAGTGTTCGTCCGCAATCGAAGAGCTATACACCGCAGTACCTTTCGTTTCGACTCCACCTCACCACCTCCAAAGGCTTCTTCTTGTAGCTGTGGAGACGAGGATTTCCCCGCATGATCGGGGTGACATTTATCAGATGCGATTGCAAAGTAAAAATTGCCCAATCGCATGGCAATGAGCTTACTAAATCGAAAAGGTACGAAGAGTATCATTGTGGAGGCAGCTGCACTACCTGACATGGATTTGGCATGCATTTCCTTGGTGTACCAGGAGCTCAAAATGACTCTTAACGTTTTAATAATCCCCCTCTGCTGATTTACTCTGTTAAGAGGAGAGTGACCTTAAATTATTTGCTATGAAATCAACTACTGCAGAGTTTACCTGTGAGCGCATTACCTAGTCATTGGACTAACTTATCCTACAAGTGGAATACCTTCTCACAAAATCGCCTCCAACCACACTCAAAGTTAAGCAAAGTATTTTGCATCGATGCTAAGGTATAGGAAGGACGTGGAGTAGGTGTTTTGGTATCCTCCAAGCTCGCTTGGGGGATTGTTAGAAGAGTCCGCTTGCCTGGCGACGTGGGCGCCGCAAGCATTACGATGACATGCATCATCTACATTATGATTGTGGAAGATGAGTATGATTATGACATGGAAGGTTCCGGTGGACGCAAGACTTTAGCCTAACATTCAAGAATCCAGAATTTATACAGCCCATGAAAATACCGATGAACCCTCGCCAATCACTTACCCAATAGAAAGGAATCCACGCTACTACCGATGGTTGGTCTGCCAACGTTACCATACGATGTATCTGCCTTTCCTCCACAAAGAGCGCCAAAAGCGGATTCGTTGGCTGGAGTACATTTGGGCAAGGAAGGATGCTACTAATGAATGAAATGTATTTTATGTTTTCAAGTATGGTTTGTAAGTGTGTTTTTTATTTTAATGTTTTCAAGTATGGTTTGTCGTGTTACGTAGGTCGTTGCATCGCTTATCGCCTAATAAATTAAGTTTGGACTTCGTTTTTAAATTTGAACTTCAACTTATTTATTAAAAATAAACAAAGAAAACGGAATTTATAAATAAATATAAAAAGAAAGCATTACATCATAATAATTAATTAAAAATAACAACACCAATTAATTCGGAAAAAAAAACATTATTCGTCATCCCTTGAATCCAATCGCTGGTGTCGTCATCCCTTGAATGTATGGCATTGCCGCGCCTTGCTCTCAGAAAATGTCTTCTCATGATCTAAGATCGTTGTTTTGTCCAAAACGCTTTGAATTAGGGAGTCATTTGCTCGTATGTCGGGACATGATTTCATCCAACTCCTCTTCTGTCTTTCCCGCCTTCAATTGGGCTTCTGCTACTGGAACTCCCTATCTCTTTCAAGTGCTTCATCTCTCCGCCTGTGCTAACCTGGTTGTTGTAGTTCCTCCGACCTCACGATTCTCGCTCATGTTGTCTTTCAAGTGCTTCAATGAACCTCGCCAGGACCAAGATTCAACTACCATGCCTTTTCTTAGCGCTTTCCTACCAATAGCCTCCTGGCTGGCTCTGGCTGGTGCTACCAGCAGACCAGCTAGTCCCCGATCCTTCCTCCAATGGCGATTCACAGAAGTTGATTCGTGTAAGTGGAGTGTAATCAAGACACCTTCCTATAATAGCAATGAACAATTGTGTATTTCTTTGAGTATTACTTCGACAAGGTCCCATAACTCATACCAGGAATGATCACAGTTATATTTCCATTGTACCACCTTGTGCTTGTAGTTGCTGAAAAAATTGTATGTGTAAAACATATAATAATTTACATATTGAAATGCTTATTTTTAATTAGCTTAAGGAATTGTTAAACAACAAAATAAATTGCAATGCCACCTCGTTGGCTAGATCTCACCAAATATGGTTTCCGCTTTTTATGAGGGCTTTTCCAAGATTTCAATTCTTATGTAAATGTCGGTACTTACTTCGCCAAGGCTTGCCTTGGCCCCGGCTGCGTTTTGCAAAGCTTTCTCAATCGAATAATGCGGAATCTTCTTCCACATTTTGTTTGCACCTCATCTCATTTCGCGGATCGGACCACAGTGACAATCATCCAAGCCTCCAAAGAATGCAAGATCTTCTAAGAATCGACTAATTTGATTTTCACCATAATTTTTTTTTTTTTTGATGTAAAATTCTAAGAATTTGGAAGAGAGAAAACTAAGGATTTGGAAGAGAAAAAACCAAAATAATTGATGTAGAAAAAAAAATATCGAAGTCACACAGGAACTAAGAAGAGAATCGTGTATTTATAAAAATAAAATTTTAAAATAGGATATATATATATTTTAAACGCCAAAATAATCTCAAGCTGCTGATTTAAAAAAAAAACCTTATCGGGACTTGCTAGGTCGTTGCGCCACGTACACCAGAATTTACCGCCGAAATCCAACGGCCCGTATTAGCAGCCGCTGAGACCCCAACGGCCTCGAAACGCGCCACGCCAATCACTCGCTGGGCGGTGGGTCGACAAAACCGCAGCCGAAAGGGGGCCCACCACATTTTTCTCGCCTACCACTTCCCCACTCGCCGTGATTTCCACGCCATCAATTAAAATTAAAAACAGTCGCTGACGCCAGCCCACTCGCCTGCCCGGGCAATTTACTTCTGCCGCCGCTTAAGTTTATCGCCCACCAATTGCTCGACAAAAGCAACACTACCGAGCCGTCCCTAAGTGCTTGGTAGAGCACTGCATCCAATTGCCCTGCAATTGATCAGGTGTAAGTGCTCTAAACATGAAAGCAAAACTCAAATTTCATCGACTTCTGAATTCAAGGGCTTCTTCGTTTTCCATTCATTCACAATTCTCTCTTCGGGCCGTGACTTCTCTGGCCCATTTTTTATCACTTCGTATGTTTGGTTCTCTCGAGTAACTAATGGAGTGAGGCAAGTCATAGATGCCGGGGCCGGGAGAGGGCACAGGATGGGACGAGGAGGGAAAAATTTGGGAAAATGCACTTTCTTTGGGAGGCCAAAAGTTTTTACATCTCTTTGAAAATTCTGGCCTTATTTGGGTACGCGTGATAAGCGCATTAGATATGACTAATAATACTTGGTTTGATAAGTTTAGTGTGTTTCGCGGATTAAAAATAGTCATGCCCAATTAATTAAATTGGGCCTACTATTTAATACCACTCATGCTCCCATCAATTATACCTCAAAAACCTTGGAGATAATTAGCGCTGAGTTTGCTCTCTTCTCTCGCCTTCGTCTCACTGCTCTCCGCCTTCTTTTCTCTCTCTCATTCTCCTTCTCCGTCATTACCACCCCAACCATCTCCTTTCTCCTCACCAACCCAAATTCATAATGACGACGAGCCCAAAACCTTAACGGAGGCCAATCCATTGGTTCGATCCTTAACGATGCCGAGCCCGCTAATTCTCTCTTCTTCGCCGATCATTCATTTGTTATCACCATTTGTTATCACTGCGGGTATGTTTGGTTCTTGAGAACTAACGCAAGAACAAGCCACGTATGTCAAAGGGTGAGAGCTGGGCGCAGGACGGGGATATGAGGAAAACTTTGGGAAAATGCACTGTGGGAGTGCCCAAACTGTTTTTACTTTTTGAAAATTTTAGGCCTTATTTGGCACGCGCCGATAGTGCATCGAATACTTAATTTCAATAATACAGTGGGCCTAATGTTTAGCAGGTGTTTCGCATTACAACAGTCAGCCCAACTAATTAAACTGGGCCTACATTTAATACTCCTCACGCCCGACTAATTATACCCTTAAAACCTTTGCATAATTTTTAATGAACCGTTATTTCTCGCCAAGTCTCACTGCCTCGCCTTCTTTTCTTTCTCATTCCTCCTTTCTCTCGTCAACAACCCAACCATCTTCCTCTTCCCCCTCGCCACCAACCCATAACCCATAATGGCGATGCACCAAAACCCGTAATCGATGTTACATCAACATTGGTTCGATCTCGCCGATGACGAGAGATCCATCTTTCTCCCTCATCGTAAATTAAACCTAGTCTCTCCTGTGAGGTGAATAGAGATGGTCAGATCGCTTCATTTTGTAGCCAGATGACAAATTTATCGCATATTTGGAGAAATTTAAAGATAGATTTTGTTTCTATGGCAACAAATTCAATAAGGTGAGGGAGGCAAAGGTGGGAGAAATTGGTTATGGATAGAGGTGGTGGTTTGTTTTTGTTATTTGTTATGGTTGTTGATATGAAGAAGTTGAAGAAGTACAAGGTGAGGGAAAGTTGTAGGATCTATTTGGGAAAGGATTTATAATATTGCCGCTTAGTCCGATAATGCATCAACCACTCCGATAACGTCAACACTATCCGATGAGACTATTTATCATATCTAATTGAAATAGTTAGTATAGTCCGAGCCAAACAAGGTTCAGGGAATTCTACCCTTTTTGGTATGTAAAAGACTAAATGACCCTAAAATTTTAATTGTCTCTAATTGCCAATTACGTCGTTGTTCTACACGAGAAAATACTCAAACCATATCGAGATTTCGAGATTCTCTCTTCTTCATCATCCCACATCGACTACATAAACCAATAAAATGAAAGAAACTTTGGATGTCTTACTCTCTACTTCATTGATCTATAAGCAACCACAGCGTATTTAGCACTATCACTCTCCTCTATCTCCTCGATGGGATGTCGAAAAAGCTTGAGAAGGGTTCAACACTCACTGAGAAAAGGTCGAGGATCTTGAGGTTTGGTCATATGTTTAACGGAGTCTCAGGGGATTTTGAGGAAAGTTTTTATCATACAACTCTATAGATTTGTGATGACGTTAATAGTAGTGCTTACACTCTACCTTCTTGTGTTCCCAATAACGACTCAAATCAAAGGCCTTTAGCTTCGATCTTGATATATTTTACTTTTTCTGTTTCTAGAATTATACTTTAAAATTTGATTACAAAGTGTGTTTATATGAATCCCTATTTTGATAGTTATAGAAAAACTGTGAAAAAAATCAATTGGATATTGAACAAATAGAGAAAATGTGAACTTGTTGAGTTATTAATTCATTTAGTATTTCGGATGTTCAGATTCAGTGTTATTAAACAGAAGTTTGAAAATTCTTCACGTAATCTAATTTCTTAGTGTTTTCAGTACATAAATAGAAAAGATGCTAATGCTATATCAGTGACTACAATTATGAGGGAAACAAAAGAAAAGCAAACAAACATATACGCAGAATAAGAGAGACAAGCAGAAAAATGGGAGATTGAAAACACTTAAATCAGAATACATACCGTAGTGCTTGTTATAAAATACCCTCGGGATATTTTGGGACACGGCGTTGTTAATTCTTTTGTATGATCAATCGCGGTGTTTATTGCCTTGGTGGGTGCAATACCCCAAAACCCAAAATTTCTTTTCTTTCTTTCTTCCTTCTTCCCTCGTCACTTTTCTTTTTTCTTCCTCTAATTTTGTCTTTTTTTTCTCTCTCTCTCTTCTCACCTGTGTGCACAAAGCACGCCGGACGAGAACCCGTCAATCGAGGCGAACTAAAATCACCACATTTTTCTTCTCGACACTCTCGGACTCAATCTGCAAATGTCATTCAAACTCCTAACCGTTTGACGGAAAAACACCTTAAGAATAAGACCTTCAAGGATTTTCATACTAACTGACGAGGTGAGTGTCACCATCACCATTATCTTCAAGCAGCAGCAGATGAATTTTCATAGGTCGCTTTGCCTCCGATTTGATTAAGTTTTGACTCGAGATCACAAAGCTACAAAGAAATGTGTGACTTTCACAAATACAAAGTCATTTCCTATCTTGTACTTGGTCAAAAACCAACAAAGATAACGTGATTCTACTATTTCTCGCTTCATTTTGATATAAGGAACGCAAATACCCACACAAACGAATAAGATATAGAGCTTTACAAAATTTCTAAAAATCGCCTATACTGACGACAATACCACGACCACACAGAAAAAGTCAGCAGTATTGACCGCGCTGACGCCACAGGATGCTGTAATCGATCTGCATCGACGGGGGTGACGCCGAAGATGAGATCGAAGAATCGGTCCAGACGGGGCGGACATCAAGAATTCGCTCGTATCAATGTTTACGCTGCCATGACAGTTTCGCTGATCGGGCTTATCGACCTTAAAAAAGTAGCCACGATTGAGTTGTGTTTCAGCCGTGCGTAGGGGTGCGCTGGGCAATATTTTTCAATTCTCGCCTTCACAGGTGATCAGATTTCCACGTGTACTATCGTGGGGCGGTAAGATTATGGGGTGATTTCGAGTGTTTGACTCTCCGTCTTTAGCAAACAAGAGATAGGTTTAATTAATTAGTTAATTAGTAACCTTATGAGTTTAATCATTATTGCTACCATATCTCATATGTGTGAGATTTATCCGTAGACTACCTGGGCTACCTGAGACAAAGAGGACTACTACCTGCAGCTTACCTATAGTGAGTGTTGGGTCTTTGATTTGATAAATGGCTATTTACGTATGGTTTTCAATGCTTTCTTTAAACTAGCATAACTCACATTTCATACAATTGTCGAGGCCAACATTCGTGATTATATTGTCATACATGTTTTATATTGTTGCCATCAGCATGTATAACACGCCGTATATTAGTATTTCCGCCTGTACAGGGACTAGCTCCGGGATATTGTGAGTTGTCACTACCGTAACCATGCAGCTTTGGATCCATTGTAGGTACTAGCTCCTGGCTCTAGGTTACACTAGGCAACTCAAACCTCAGGTGACGATTTCAGGCACGTCAAAGACAATGCTGGGGATCGTCATCAGAAGACTCCGTATTACTTATATACTCAGTGATGTTCCCTCCTAAATTAGCTGCTACTTAGGCTTGTTTGTTTACATACGGTGAGCATAATCACATCATTATCTGGGAGTACCCGTGATATTTTGTTATTTTTGTTATTTTGTTATAGTATTTTAGGATCATACCGTTGTTTATTACGTGTTTTCAAAAACTATACTTGTTTTCCAAATGCAGGGGTTAGTATACTCTTTGAAAACAAAGGTTTTATCAAACTTTATTTTTGACCCACTCACCATTTTATGTTTTTCACCCTTGAGAATTCCAGCGACGCAGTTCACTTATCGCTGACACGAGTGGCTTCCTTTTAGCTGGTCGCCAGCTTCCGGCGCTTTTCCGCTGGCGTAGGATTCGCTTACTTTTAGTTAATTTACTTATCCATCTCATGAGGATGTGAATATTTTACACTCTTGCACCATTTACTATGTTTCAATTATTACGCACTTCGTAATAAATGTAGTTACTTCTTCACCACACTTCTACTCGCACTAACTTCTTATAGCCCTTAATTTTTACATTTTCATGCATAATTGGATTACTCTGGCCAACATTCTCTTGTTACAACCCGTCCTAAAATTTATGTGAAATTACCAAAATACCCCAAGGTCAATGAAGCTGACTTTCGCTTGACCTTCGCGGACGACTCGTGAAAATTTATATTTCACATACCTCGGCGTACCTCGCTGACACTTTCGTAGGACGAGCACATCAAGAATATGTGTGCCGCCAGCTAGCGTAACTCAATCTCTTGAGTTCAAACGCAACAATTCTACTTAACTTTAAAGGTAGGGGCATTTTTGGTAATTTACCACTCAAAGCAGTATGGAATTAGGGTTTTTGTCACGCACAGCTACCCAACCCTCCCCATTTTTTCCGTATCGCTTCTCCCTCTCTCTCTCTTTCTCTCCCATTTTCTCTAAAACCAAAAGTTCACCGAAACCCTAACTCTTTGACTTAATCACAAACCGCCAGGTCACAAGCCTAAAATCCATATCATCCGATCGCCTCGCTATTCTCGACGAGGCCGTGGATTTCCGCATCTTTCAAACTCAACTCCTATCGCTCAAACACGCTTAACTAAAACGACTTAACCGCTATTCAAGTCAGACAACTCGACATAGTAAGCTCAAACCATTACCAATAGTTTTATCGGATTGAAAGTAGGTTCAAATCGATATATGAACGGCCACGGACTTGCGCAAGCTTTGAAGGAGAACGAAATTAGGGTTTCCCGGTTTCCTACTAATTTCTGTTATCTTCCGGCCATTTTTCCTACTAAATTGGTATGCGAAAATATTCTACTCCTCAATACCTTCAATTTGATATATGGCATGTTAAACAAAGCGAGTTATGAACTTTTGAAGTTTGGGACGACCCAAGATTTTTCCGTAAATTCGCCGAACGCCGCGTGGCGGGCGACGGTACGGCGACCGCAGGAAGCGGACGACTTTAATATTCCGTTATAATCTAACGAATATTCTCACGGGGCTGCTAGCATATTCCGGCCCAAAAGGTATATTCGTTAACTTTAACTGCTGGCTGATTGTCAAGAGGCAAGGTGGAGCTGACTGCCAATCATACATGGGATTGCCATGGTGGTGTTGGCCAAAGGATTTGCCACAGGCAAGACGTGTTTGCCACAGGCACCCAAGTTTGCTATAAGCAGAGATGAGGTTATTCCTCTCGCAAGGCTAAGTACACAGTATACAAGGTATGCCATATGCTGGGTATACACACAAGTACAAGTGCATGGGCGCAGCGTGCATGGGCACATAAGGTTACGCTGCGCTGGGGTATACACATGGGCGGCGCTGGGTGGCGGTATGGGCGCGGCAGGATGGCACAAGGTATACACAGGCGGCAGGCGTCACAAGCAGGACGGGCCGTAGGAGCTGCCCGAAATCGCTGAGCCCGCTACTAAAATAGCATTATTTTGGGGGTATTTACATATACCATTTTTAAGTTATTTGGTGAAGTTCTAATTTGTTCCTTAATAATAAATAGGTAATTCACCGCACAATCACGATGGCAACACCGTAGGAGATTTCACTCGATCACCGGGGCTGTGGAGCGGGACATTTGCTTATTAAATGGTTTTTATGTTTAAAATTAAATATGATTTTGATTTATATGTGGTTTCAAATGGCTTGAGACATGTTTATTTATATATATTTATTAATAAATATATATACTTGTTGACAATTATTTATGGCAAATCAGATTTGGTTTCTATTTATGGTGAAGTATATATATTGAAAAATGATTTAATTGGTGATTGGGATTATTTATCAAGTATGATTATATGATATGAAATGGGTTATACTGACATGACTTCTTTGCATAAATATTAAATGATATTTTATTATATGGTTTTGAGGAAATATTTTATTTATGCAATACTTGATATTTTGGGAATTATGAATGGGATTTCTATCTTATATCTATACACATTAATGAAGATGTACGCATGTTTTCAACACACTTGTATGCTTTCACTTCACGTTAAAGACTGCCTTCACGCCATACGCTTCTCACATGTTTGGGTCACACGACCGCATCTAGGTATCGTCCCAGAAATACCTTAGTGCAAGCTTGTCTTACGTTTATTGTTGTTTATGGGGAAAAGGCCCCACCACGTAGCGATTCTCGGTGACGCACATGGCGCCAGTACTTACATGTGTGTGGTACTAGAGTACAAATTAATGGATAACGTGAAAGTGCTTGTACTGATCGGTGAGGTTGTTCTCAACCCGTACATGCGTGATCGCGCATATACCCGGTGGTTGGTTTTCCATATTATATATTATTATTCAATTATGAAATTGTGATTTATGGATATTAGCAATTTTTGATATGTTTCATTTATACTCATAAAGTATCTTTTGAACTATGTCATACAGTAATGTTTTGATTATTATAATTAGTTTTTCAAAAATTGGGGGGTTATTATATTGGAAATAGAAAGTGCTTATAAAACTTTGTTTGTGTCCACTCACACTTTTGTTTCGTTTCTCTCGCACATATGATGGTAGCGCATCCTATGCAACAGGACTTCTGCGCCTGCACGTCCATCCCTGCTCCATGGTGGATTTTACCTTTTCTTCCTTAGCTTCTTTAATAATATCCATCCCTATTACGGATATAGACTTGCGGAACTTGTTTTCATTTGTTTTCCGCCTGCTCAACATTAGCACGCCCGAACCAGCGCCATTGAAACCTGGAGCTTTTGCAAGTTTGTCACGTTCTTCTAATTTTGGTTACACTGCGTTGTCATGCATTTAATGGCTTCACTTACGAGTGTCACTAAACACGCCACTCCTGTGATCCACGCCGTATCGAGGGGGTGTCACCTCTATTGTGCACAATAATTATGAGAGGAGAGTGATAAAAAAGTATCGTGCGTCGCTATTTCGGGCCAACATGTAGGAGTACATATCCGTTCATTTTATTGGTTTTGCAGTCAGCATGATGGTGTTAAGGAAGCGGTTCCAATCTCGATATGGTTCTATATTTTCCTTGCAGAACAACCATGTAATTGGCAACGAAGTAATTAAATGGTCATTTTAGTTTCTTTTACATACCAAAAAGTATGTAATTTAAAGAAGACCAATTATGTTCTGACTATTAACTATTTCAATTACATGATAAATATTTACCAGATAATGTTAAAGATTTGGTGGTTGGATGACAATGGTTTCAACACAGATATAAATTTTTCCCAAATCAATCCTCTAGCTTTCCCTCTCGTTGTACTTCTTCAGCCTTCTTCCTTATCAACAACCACAACAAAGAACAAAACAAACCCACCACCTCCCTATTCACAACCACCTGCCTCTTCGCCTCTCACCTTATAGAATTCCATATTATAGAAACAAAATTATCTTTTTTAATTTCTCCAAATGTCTCATAAATTTGGCTAAAAAACAGGCATGTTAGCCCACTCATTCACCGGTGAGGACTGAAATGAATTGGATGGTGAGGAGTAGACGTGATCCTCTCGTCATCGTAGCCGAGATCAATCCACTGCCGATGCAACATCGCTTCCGGCTTGCGCTGCCGCCAGCCGCTGCTGCGGTTGGTGGCTAGTAAAGAAAGAGAGAGATGGTCGGGTTGGGCGATTTCAGAGAACAGAGGAAGGGGCAGAAGAGCAGAATAGTCAGAGAATGAGATGGTGACCATGGTGCTGCAGAAAGAGCAGACTACTAAAATATACCACAGTTTTTAAGTATACTAGTCAAAGTGAGGGGTACAAACAGTAGCCCAATTTGAATCAGCTGGACTTACATTGTAGTACGAAACATTACCAAACATTAGGCACTATATTATTAGTCGCATCCGATGCACTACTGGCTGCACTAAATAAGGCCTGTAATTTTTCAAAAAGTGGAGGTAAAAACCTTTGGGCCTCCCGCAAAAGTGCATTTTCCCAAAATTCCCTCCCCATCCCCATCCTCACCACCCCTCCCACCTCCTTAACATCTATGATCACACCGTGATTAGTTCTCCAAAGAACCAAACATACCAATAAGCATAAATAAAATGGACAAATAAAGTCCTCAAAACCAGAGAGTGGAGAATTGACAAATGTTCGGAAAACGAGAAGTGGAAAACCACTTGAATTCATAAACTTGAGGAAATTGAAATGTTGTTTTCTTATGTTTACCATTCTAAAACTCGAGTTTAGACGGATGGTCGAATTTGTATTTTATTTTATGGTCTTTTAACATTTAAACTATTTTAATGATTTTTTCATTATTAAGGGGAAGTCATGCCTGTGGCAGCCCTAAACATGCTGCCTTCCACAAGAATAAATTAATATAACTAATAAAGCCTCAATAATGAAAAAAAGGCAAAAATTGATATTGCTTTGAAACATAAAGACAAATAATAATTTTGTTAAAACATTATAATTAATTATGATATAAATATGCATAAACTCAATGCCGTGTCGTGTATTTTACTCCTAAGCTCTTTAAGTTCTCAATTCCACATAAGAATGATTTACCAAATCAATAATGTGATCTTAATTTTGTTATGTTTCCATTCAATATTCATAATTGGATCGGTTCTGCCTTTAACATTTGATGAATAGTGCCATTGCAGCGAGATAATGAATACTTTTATGACGCCTCCATCCGAAAGCGACGTGATTACAACAAGTACTTTCACTAAAGAAATAGAAGTAATACCAATTAATTCAGAATAGATGAAACATAAGCATTATAATGAAAACAGGCAGACAACTAAATTAACCTAGCCATTGCTGTATATAATTAGTCACTGGGCATAATAGTAGCATCAGTCACGACTTGCATACATCAGCCACATGAGAGCTTTTCACAGCCACACACACTATTGGTGATCATCAATCTGCACACAATACTTGGTGCATGATTCCTGTTGCAAGATCAAATTGGGGGCCTGCTGACTAGCTGCTCCCGCCTGCACTGGTGGACTAATTATATACAACAATAGCTAGATTGATTTAGTTGTCTCGTAAATTTCATTATAGAATGCTATGTTTTCTTACTCCTAATCTAGTTAATTAATTTGTTACTTCTTCTACTTTTTAGTGAAAGTAATATTGAATTTTCAGATGGGAGAGTAATTTTCTCCATAGTGGCATTCATTGTCCATAACACCGGGATTTAATTTTTAACTATCCAAATGTTAAAATTGGAACCGCACTATATGAATATCAATGGAACATATGAGAGCAAAAATTAGAACCGTTACGTATTCTGCACTCAGCGTCATGGCAAGATCGTGATCAATTTTCACAATGTCAGTGGTGTCATAGCGATCGAGTTAAAAATCCAAACGCTTCATCGCTACAATCAAAAAAAGCACACAATTTGGGTACTTAAGTCCAAATCCATCTTGTCTTTCTTCTCTTAGAAGAGCATATACTATCACCCGAGCATCGGCTCCTGTGAGTTAAAAAGTGACTCCCAAGGCATTCGAAAGTGGAAGTAAAGATTTAAGATTTCATGATATTACCTTGATTTTTTCACACATAATTTCAATTTTCAAATCTTTGTAGTGCCGAAAGGAAAACTAATCCCATTTAAAATCTCTTCACTTGGAAAATACCACAAAATGTAACCAAGCAAAGAAAAACCCCTATTCGATTTGAGATTGATAAAGCAATTTTACCACCTAAATTCTAGGCAAAAATCACTTAAAAATACTTATAAGAGTACAAGGTTATCGTAAAGATAGCGAATTCAAGCAAAGATTGCTTTCCACAAAGATCAATATAAATAATCTATAATTAAAACCAATTTTTAATTAATTATTTAATACAAAAAGGTAGAAATTTGTGATCATGAACTTAAATAAAAATGAATGGAATTTGCAAGAATTTAAATAATTAAAAATAAAGGTCAACAAGATTTGTCAAAAATCAAATAGAAGAAACTCTAGGAGTTCAAATTAATACTAATAACAATCCTATATGTTTCACCACTACTTGGGCTTAATTGCACATACACTTTGAATGTTAGCTTTTTCTATTGCATATTCTACTAGTGATATTCTAGTTAGAACGTATATCAAACATACAACTTGTCTATGATATTCATCAAATATAAAACACGTTAACACTCATTAAGTTTATGAAAACTTTTGGAAAACCATGTATGCAACCTCTTTAAGAGTGTGATATTCGCCTAAGTGAACTTAAAAATTATAAATCACAAGAAGCTCCAACCAATTCTAAGTGGTGATATTCCAACATAAATTGCATCCAATTACTTGTCTACACCTCCCATGGTGATCAAGTATTAAGATAAATAGATAGTTTAAACCAAGGATTGACAATTCGCGTCATGCATAATATCATAAGCAATTGAAAAGAAACTACATATTCATGCCAAAGGCTCAAGGCCTCACTTCAGAAAGGAATTAGTTACACATGATCATGATTGAAATCATAAAATAAATTGATAAAAATATAGAAAGCACCAAGTAGAAAAAATTGAGTCGAAGTTCTTCCAATTATTTTTTATCTCCAAATTTGTTCACCTCACTAAACCCTAGAGACTCAACTATTTATATTACTAGAAACCAACATCCTAGAAAACAAAAATCAGGCAATAAAAAATAAAAATAAATTAAATTACGTAATCCTTCCGTCATGGATTCGACTGGTCATAGAAAATCTTTCTTTTGACGGACTAAAAATGAATTCGATTTAGGCCCATAATATGTCAAAGGAGTGCCAAAACGTTTCCTACAACTTTGTAAAGAAACCAAAGCCCAAAACGCTATTTTGATCAGCGACGCTAAATAATCCCTAAACGCGACCATTTCAATTATTAATCCATCTTCAATTATTCTTTAAACAAGATAAATTTTAAGGTATGGATTTCAACATGATCTTTCTTATTCAAACGCTACAAATTATCCATTTATTACGCAAACCAATTCAGTCCATCTTATAACAAAAACATATGTTAAGCACAAAATTCTCTCAAAAACAAACATAAAAATGACACGACCTACAACCGAACACGCCAGTGTTTCCAAAGGCTGGCCGACACGTGTTAGGTGACGAAAGCCATTAAGAAAATTCGAATTATTTTGTTCCTGAAGTGGGAAATGATGAAATTGCCCTTGGTCGACTTCTTTTCTCGAACAATTCGTGACTACTACTTTTCGTAGTTCCTGGGGACAAATTTCTATCTTCGTGATGTTGTTTAACTGCAGCTCCCGATCGTTGTTTGTCGTGACTCATTTTCGAACGTTGGTGAACTTTTTCGTACTTCCTGAGTCGACATTTTCTTTCCACCGCGACTTTTTGTCATTCAAATCGATCATCTTCCCACTCATGTATGTATGCGCTATCTTGTATCCTCTCGCTTTGGCTTGCATTTCGTATGGGATTGCTTATCCACTAGTGACGGTGATTGACCATAACTGCTTTTTGACCTTAGCGACAACGTATTAACTCTTCAAAGTGCAGTTTAACTTTTGCATCAACTTTCGCCCCGCTGGGAGCTTCCTGACGGTATAAATCCAACACCCGTAGGTTGGGCGCAAATACCATCTTTGGTCCCCTTTAAGGAATCGTTTTTCTTTTGTGGTTGTTCACTGAGCAATTAATCAGACGACCCCGCAACCGACACGCTGTGTGTTTCGGAAAGTTATCAGTCGGTCACGTGTTAGGTGACGAAAGCCATTAAGAAAATTTGAAGAATAAAATAAAGGATATTGAAACTAAAACAAAGGTCGAAAGGTACCTGAGTGAGAAGTTAAATAATGTAATAATAAAAGTGAATGAGTAAGTGGATACAAATTAATTTCAAATGTAATCCCTGCTATCATATCAATCGCTGCTTCATCGCCGCAAAGCCCCACCTAACCAAACTTGAGGGGCTAAAACATAAAATCTGGAGGCCAAAATAAAGTTCGCTGGAAACCGCTTGTTTTCAAAAGTCTATTAACCCCTCGCTTGAAAAACAAGTAGTTCGGTAAAATACGTCATACCCCAGCATGAACCTCAAAATATTATCATCGTAAAATACACCGGTACTCCCGACAACGATTTACCCATACGCTTCACCTATATGTAAACACACAAGCCTATATGCTAAACCACAAGGAACAGTTAGGTATAAAGTAATAATACCGAGTACTACAATGATGCGAAGCCCAACGCTGTCACGTGGCACAAAGTGCGTCACACAAGTTCGAGTTGCCTAGCGCAACCTAGAACAAAGTTAGTACTCTGTCTAATGGATCCAAAGTCACAGAATACCAGACTGTACCGACTTACTCCAAACGTCAAGGCTAGTCCTGGCCACAAGACTCCAGTACTAATACCCCGGGTGTTATACTACATCAACTAATGAGCAAATGGGGTGATGAAAAACATGTATGGCAATATAGCCAATGTTCTACCTCCAACAAACGTATATGATATGAATTATGCTAACATTTTAAAGAAATATTGAAAAAACCATACGTGACGATACATTTATCAAAATAAAGACCACTCACTCACTGTAGGTAGTCGGGTCACATTCCTGTCCCTGTAGGCCCCTGTGAGTCCTCCTGATAAAGTTCCTCACCTATATGAGATATCACCTAGACATGATTAAACTTCATAAGGCTACTAATTAACTAAGTAATTAAACTTCATTCCTGGCTTCTCAAACACGAAGGTCCAAAACACCGGTGTTATCGCGCGTGATTACCCTCGAGGTAACACACGCCGCCACGAGTCGCCCACGAAGACGAATCAAAAGTGAGCTCACGCTCTCCCACGCCAAACGCTGAAGCCGCGCTTCCACGCTGGGGCAGTTTCACGCGCTGCTTCATACGCATTTAGCCGGCTACAACAATCTGGCCAACCTGGCCCGGCCAACGCTCGACAAGCCGCGAAGCTTCTGGCTCAACCGTAAGCCACGACGCACCGGCCATCCTCGCCAAAATTTCGTCGCCGGCCGGAACAATTTGGCTTGCTCGGTAATTTTCAAAGCTCATAATTTCTTCATTTCAAGTGCCAATTGTACGTATCTAAGTACCAAATGGTCAAGTGAGATAACAAGATTTTACCAGCCAAGCAACCGGCTGTAAGGCTTCCTGGAAATAGAATAAGTTTCACAAAGGTAAAAATGCCGATCTGTTTCTTGAGTTTTCGCCAAACGCCGCCATCCAAGGTTGGAAGGTTCCTCCTGACTTCCAGAACACAATGGTGATTAGTTCGAGGTGTTTTTTAGAAACAAAGTTCACCAAGAAATGCATGCAGTTCAAAATTGAATCCTCGGCTTTCAGCCTTCGATTTCTCTAGCTTCATCGAGCTGGATTGTCAGGTACAATTTCGACTCACAGAGGTTTGTATTGGTCGCTATGGAAGATGGCTCAAAGTGAGCTCAGAGGAAGGAAGAATGGCCACGGTGCTAATAGAAATTTTAAACCTTTGTCATGTTTTTACAGAAGAAAAGAGAGGAGCCCCTGCGCCACACCGCAGACAAAACCTGCACAAGCTCCGTAACTGGGATAAGCCCACACGTCACCCGACACCGCCCCCAACCCAACAACCCAAACCGTGACAAAAATTAAAATAATGCGTAACGCTTGGGTGAAACTAACGCTCGTAAATATTCGCTGTCGATTTCGAACGACGTCTCCGCTGCCATGGCCCACGCTGTCAGAATTCATTTGTTAATGACAAGAAAATACAAAGAGAAGAGTCGCATTTGTGTTACGACACAAAAGTCAACCAAAAAGTCAACCAAGGGCAATTTCGCCATTTCACTGTGGGAATAACAAAATAATTCAAATTTTTGAACGAACAGAATATAAAACTAGTCTTTGAAGTATCTCATATAATATAATATAATATCAACTCATCGAGATCAATTTCAAACTTTCAAACCAAAAACAACACAAAAGTGCAATGTAAAACCCTTATCATTCATCAAAATGGGTATACGAACATTATGTAATTTGATTTCATTTGTTCTTTCAATTTTTCCTGTAATTGCTTAAACACCCAAAAATGAAAACACAGCATTAGAGCGCCTGTGAGACAAAGCAAAACCAAGTAGTTAACCATTTAATTTGGTAAAGCAAGTTGATTATTTAGCTGAAAACTATGAGTTGAGTGACCGTTATGACAGTTAATAATACAGTTAATATGCGCATATATAGCGAGAAACAAGGAAGCAAGAACTCGTGCATACTATGAAGAAAGAGATAAGGCAAAACAAAGCAAGCTACTTGGAATTACTACTATATGCATGGAAATTACGAGCAACTGGCAGCTCTCAACAATTTCGTTAATGGGCACTGAAGTTTTAGAGAGAGAGAGAGAGAGAGCTTACAGTGGGATGGAGAGGAGGATTTGGAGAGGCGTAGAGGGATGGCTGAGAGATGAGAGGAAGAAGAAGAAGTCATCATCCTCTCTCTCTCTCTCTATCTCTCTGGTCTGTGTCCATGTGTCTTAGCGGGATACTCTTATTTATCATCTTCTTCTCCAGTGCGACTGGGTGGGACCCTACATCCTCCTCTTATTTATATATTTCTCTTTTCTCCTTTTTTTCATGTTTTACAATATTTTTATTTCTATTTTTTTATGTTTTTGAGGGGGTTAATTTACAAGATTTGTTTATTCATCAGAATTTATGAAATAAAAAATCCCTTAATAATTTAAATCTACATGCATTGCTCTACTAGTCCGATACGAGTGTGAACAAACGACTGAATTGTTCAAGCTAACTAAGACTTGATTTGAGATTGCTTAAATTATTTTAAAAATAGCTTCTTAAAATGGTTGAGACATTAATTGTGTTTGGTAAATAAAAATAATAATTTTTTAAAAAAAATATGAGTCTAAAACAGTAAAAAACAGAAGCAACTTACATGTTTGTCCCAGTGTATTTGTTTGGTTTCTTAAATTATTTTGTTGCCTGTTTTTCAATGCATAAAGTATACCAAACAACTTGTGCATTCAGTATTTCATTGACCCTTGAATCTGATCAGGCATGCCATGCAGTGCTCAGAGTTGGGTCTCAAAGAAATTTATGACCGGATGGTAAAGTGCATAATTTGGGTTTGGTTATTTTCTTATTATATAATCTTGTATAATATGTCTATGCATGTCTTAAAATACTAGTAATACTTTTGACCAAAAAAATTGGAGAAAACTCTGGTAATACTATATGCCTTGAATAAGTTTTGTGGAAGTTTTCAAGTAGTTAAAGTTACAATAACTGTTCGAGGCCTTTTAGTAGGACACAGGCAAAGAACAATGCGTTGACTAACTGCTGGATATCACCGTCTTGTTATTGGGGTTTCAACAGGCTTCACTTCTATTTCTTTGAAAGAATATTTATGAGGCATTTGTGTTGGTGTGTTTGTCAGGTGTGCTACTATTGGTTTCTCCCAATAGAAATAATATGTTCTTTTTATTTACTGAACTGAGTTGAGCCTTTTTCTTTAAGACCCAAACCATTACTAAAATAAGATTCTAGCCCGGTGGATATTTTTAGTGTGAACAGTAACTATCCAAAAGGAGAAAAAAAGTAGAAGATGGTCAATGTGAATAGAGATAAATATGGCTATTATTATGAGTGATATATCAAATTTCTCTCCTACTATTATATTACGAGTGAAATATCTCCCGTACAAGTATTTCTCTTGTTTGATGAAAATATTTGGCACTAATTGTTGGAAAATAGAGTACCTCCAGATGACAAAAGAATATACGGTTTATATGTGAAAAATTCACTTATTATATCATTGTGGAGTTTTGTGATAAAATTCCACATCTAATAATAAGTAGATTAAGTTAAGAATACTAACGATAATGTCATTGGTGGATCATGCTAGGCCTAAAAAACTAATCATTTTTTTAGATTGTAATTAAAAAGCAAATAATTTTAGATAACTGTAAATCTACGAATTAAATTGAATAACTGCCTCCATTTCAAGAAGTAAGAGTGTAGAACAATGTGGGGAGCTGAGCTCTTTTGCTTTCCTATTTGACCGAGCAGGCTACTCCTTAATTTCCAGCAAATTAATCATTGTTCTCTTTTGCTACAAAAAATGAATCTTTGAGATATCATTGGTGTGTTCCATCAATCACTGCTAACGTACACGATGTCCTCTTTCGATATATGCATCTTCCCTTTGCGTCGTCTACCATTTACGCGTGTCCGATCAGGTTCCCCTCGCTTCCTCAAGACAAATGTGACATACAAATAAGCTGCGTCCCATTCATCTTCTGACAGCGTGCTTTGATCTCGGTTGCCATGGCGTGGTGCACAAATGGTCCGCATTAGCTCCAGATATTCTGGTATTTTCATATACTCGTGCACAAATTCATGGGAGTTCTTACAAAAAACTAGCTCCATATCGTACTCTTCCGCCAATGATTTGAAAACATCAAAGGAGACAATCCATTCGGGGCAATCAACAGCATCCTCCAGATGAAACGTATATTCGATACCAAAAGGGCTCGAACTCTTGAATTTCTTTTCAGAAAATTCTTCGTCGAAACGTATCCAGTAGAGGCTGTTACCGAAGACCAACCCTTGATCAGCCTCTCTAAGCTTTTTGATAATCACATTCGCATCCGGCATTGTTCCAATGAAAGAACCGCCAGGACGAAGCATTGCCGATGCATTAGCCAAGGCTTGCCGCGCACGCGCCTCAGTGGACCAGGAATAATGCAAGGCAAACTGGCAACTGACGATATCGAAGGTGGCTTCGTCGGCTAGGGTTTTATCCAGACGAACCTCGTAGCAATCTCCACATACGAGATGCGCAGGAAATGTAACTTTTTCACGACGCCTATGATCATTGTAACGTGTACGACAATCTTCTATCGAGCCTTGAGCTATGTCGATTCCAACATAGTACCCAATTTTAGCCTTTTCCCATTTGATGAGATCACCACCCTTGCCGCATGCAAGATCAAGAACAGCGTCTCCTCTGCGAGAATTTAGCTGAATTAAAACACTCTTAATCCAATTTTGAAGCCTCCTTAAATGGATTATTGGACTAGCTTCTCGTTCTTCCAGAGTTTGATTCGTCCTTGCACTGTAATGATTGGCCACTCTACGTGCGATCGACCTTCTGCTGTCAATGTCGTCCTCCATGGATTGTGAAACGTACTCACACACACCCACAAGTCACAACAATACTTATTTCCCGTAAGGAGGTATTTATAAAATAAAAAATAAAAAAACAAGATAGCTAAGCTAAAATAGGAAATAAATTCAATCCTAATTAGACAAGGAAACCAAATTCCACATGGTAACCTAAGTCGGTTTGGAATAATAGTTTTCTCCTTAATTATGTTACAGTATGCGCATTGCAATTTCTAGATACTACATATTAGGGGTGCAATTCGGGTGTGTTAGATGGTCACCCCAACCTTAACTCAATCTAATTCGAATTTGGATTAAGTTCAGGTTCATGCAAGTTTATTCAGATTCGGGTTTCAATTGGGTTTGGGCTTACTTGGGTTAGGTTTGGGTTTACTCAACTTTATCAAGTTCAATCTTTTAACACATTATTTTGTAAATTTTTCAAATTTTGAACCAAACATCATCAAAACTATTTAAAATTCAATTTTACACATCATCATCCATACAAATATAAACCAAATAGCATGGAGACACATTTTTAAAGTTTCAACTATGCGAAGTTTAAATTGAATTACAAGACAATATCAAAGGTTTAATCAAAAGAAATGTAAAAACAACAATATCGTTCATTGTTCAAATGAAAACCAAATAACAAACTATCCTTCCTAAACTTGTACCTAGCTAGCTTATATAATATAAAGTGGAACGAATAATATGTGCATGAGAAATTTGGGTTGGATTTGAATAGATATGGGTTACGGTTGGGTTAGGTTTGGGCATGTTATTACTTCATTTTAACCCGCTCAATCGAATTTGAAATCAGATTGAACATGGACGGATTCAAGTTAACCTAACTCAAATTGTACTCCTACTACCTATTATTATAGTTTTTATTAGAGGATGTTAGGATCTAAGGGGGTGTATTCAATTTAGATTTTAAAAGATTATGTCAGAGATTTTATAATCCATGGATTCTGCAGACTCCATGGATTGTTTTAACTCTATATAGACTTTGACAGATTTTAATGCATTTTATTTCAGTATTTGTATGAATTTTAATAAATCTATGGATTGTTGATTGTTCTAATATCAATAATAGGATTAAAAAAATACATCATTGAAAACCAAAAGAGTTGTTATCTCCAAATTATCTCTTATGTATGTCAAAATACAATATTGAAAATGCAAATAACCAAAAAACACATTACCAAAAAATGCAAAGACAATTATAAAGAAGCATACTCCTCCATTTCAATCTCATTATCATCATAACCCTCTTGATTCTCATCATCTCTTTGTATGTCTTTTGACATCCAAGTTTTGCATTAAGAACAGGAAATATTCTTTCTTCTATTGTTTGCTTGCTTAAGCTGCCATTATTGTCACGCCATCCCCGAGTGACGACATCAACCATGATTTCTAACAAAACATCACTCTCTTTCTTGGACCACTGCTCATAATTCCCTCTTTTTTTGACATCTTGTTGTTGATCAACCATGATGATATTACTATATTATACAAATTTAAGCTTTTATTAATATGTATATAGAATCTTTCGTTTCAATTATGCATTTTTCTAATTGAAAATACCACAAAAGTAAAGAGAAAAACAAAATGAAAGCATTCATTAACCGAAAAAAAAAATTTCATTTAATGGAAAAAGAAAAAACATGCCTGTGTAGTTTATCTTTCATTAAAAGAAATCATTCATTAATTAATTTCCTTTTTACAATCAGTTTCGATGCTTGGTTTTTTACAAGTGAAGATTTTTATAATCTGGCATTTTAAGTTATCCATTTTCCAAGTATACCTGCTATACCTTCTTAGAAGTAATAAACAAGCCATACAATTAACAAGAAAATTCAAACCCTCAAGCCGTACCTATTAACAAGATGGCATTTTAAGGTATCTAAACTCAATTAAATAATATGATAACCATCAAAAGACTAACTGCAAGATGCTAGTATTAGAAATAAATCAAGGGTAGTGTGACGGAAACCCAAAAAAATGAGGAATCCACAGCTGGTTAGTATTTTGTTTTCACTTTTGGTCCCTGATTCATCTAATTTTTTAGTTTTAGTTCTGCACTAGGTTATACTAATATACAGGCCAACCACTTATATATGTATATATGCCAATGATGTGTATATTTCTTTTAGTTATCTGGCTTTATAATAGTCAATAGTGAACTCATTCTAATAGATTTGACTAGGGTCATGTGTTCTTTATGACTCAATGAATCAATTAACAACTAACACCAATAATATTTCAAGAGATAGTCAAAAACGAAACCTATATGCAACTATCAGAGTCCAAGAATGAATAAAATATGCAATAGACAAGTTAGCATGTGTTCCAAAGGAAACATATATATAAAAACCCATAAGTAAGTGCACAGATACATGATTTGCTTCTATCAAACAAATATATGGTCGAAGCCTTCACTTTAGCAGGGTTGGATAGAAACCCTAATATAGTCGTCTGCATAATACAATTAGATTAAAACCCTAATATTTATGAATAATATACATAATACCACAAACCATTGAGCATAACAACAATAACGTCAATAGATTAGAAAATACCAACCTTGAGTGAAGAGGTTTGTTCGTCTTCTACAAGGTCAAGAAAAAAGTCTGTTCGTCTCCCTTCATCTTCTATTCTGAGCGAGTGTCAAAATCTCTTGGTAAGAGAAGAGATTTCTGAATGGATTTTCTATTTATACCAAGGACCCTAGAATCCAACACAATCCAACAATTAATGAAATATTTGAAAGTCAATAAACTTTTCAATACCACTAGATTTCTACGGATATTTTAAAATCTTAATTGAATACAGCAAAATTTTAAAGGACTTTTTAAAATCCTAATTGAATACCCACAGACTTTTAAAATACAAAAAAATCATATAGACTCCAAATTGAATACAACCCCTAAGACTCTAATGGCAATCCCATATAAGTTATACACCTCTCTTTTTTTTTCTCTCTTGTTCTACCGGGTGTAATTTGTGACACTTCCCTTATTTAGTGGATTTTCACACTTCCCTCATTTAGTGGATTTTCATACGTTCAACTTTTCAAGCACTTTTAATCTCGATTAACCACTACACAGAAGTTTCCTAGACTTTTACTGATCAACTTTCTCATTTGAGGGTTTCCAACCATCCTATAAAATATGTTTATGATTTGACATATAAATTCGGCGTGCACTGAAAGAAGTGAGCACAAAAATCCAAAGTCGAATTACTTTCTGATTAATAATTAGTAAACAGAAATAGGCAATTAATAACTTAATATTACTTTGGAGTCTTCACTCTTCAGAAAGATATCGTGTCACTGTCAAGTCAACTAAAGTTTGAAAGTCCCATTGTTCTCGCCCTAATAAATTAGAAAAGAAGTAGAGCCGCTATTTGCGAACCCAGCAGCTGCCGTGCTGAGTTATGAATATGTAGCACATATTCAAGCAACTATCAGAATCCGAAGCCCCTCTCCGCGACGAACTCTTTCGTAACAGACCCGATAGTATTAACCAAGTTGGTTAAGGCAATATTTTTTTACGTGCATCCGAGTTTGAATCTTTTATGTTGTAGTGTGGATTAGAATTGAGCTAGATTACATTATTGTTCAGATCAAGAAAAACTCATTTATGGATCAACAAAGGGCCCTAATTCAGAACATCACTCTTCTACTACTCTTCCCAAAATTGAAAAAGGGATTGTGAATTAATTCGTTTTTCTGCTGGATATTTAATTAAGTACACAGGTTAGTGTCACCGTTTTTTTCAATTATTCACCTGACCTAACCGAAAAGATCTGTGTTTTATAATATTTCAAGAGATGCTACGGTCGTTCACATGTAAGGGGTGTACTAGTTTTTGAGGAATGCTAGTGTGGTGCAATGTGGGACTAATTTCCGCATGCACATTCACCTTCTGCACATCATCTCTTAATTATGGATTTTGCTCGTAAATCATTTTTCTATATCGATCAATCACATCTACGAACGTGTAAAGGATTGTTGGCAGGTATAGTTAGATAATTCTACTTTTCCTTCTTTGTCACTTAATTTTCATATTAAATTACCAGGAAATTCCCGCACTTGGACAGTCTTTCTCTCTTTCATTCGTCCCTCCTTATAAGTTATATTATATATAAATCAACATCTCTAACCATTCTCAGCATCAATCTCTCTATCTTTCTATCTCTTGTGCATAAAATGAAGCGCTTTGTTAATACTGCTTATGATCAATACTTAAAGCCTTTTCTCCTTGCAGTAATTGCAAATACAATCCAACTACTCAAAGTTGTCATAATTAGTCCGGTTGATGATGATTGCGATCGCGATCGCGATCTTGAAGCCGCAATGCTACAGGTTGCAGATGGGAGGAGGACTAATGATAAGCACCACAACAACAGCTTAGATTGGGCAAAGATAATCGTCATGTTTTGCTTGACAGCGGCGATTGGACTAGTGCTTCTCCCCTTCCAAATTCCCTCCGGCCAGCTCCCTGTAATCTTTTACTTTCTTGGACTATCAGTCTTACTTGCCTTCACTTGTATCTTGGTTAGCAAATTTATTCATTTCAGCTACTGTCCCGCTGGAATCTCAATCGCCCGGCTTTTCCATAATTCTGGCCTCTTCTTTGGAGTTACAGGCTTTTTCATATCCATCACCATCCCATTTCCTTTGTGGTTCAAATGTGCTGCCTGTTCTATCTACATCGCCGCCTTCCTCCTCATAACACTCTGCAATCTTCACTTCAATAAATATTACAAACCTCATCATATTTATAAATACCCAATGCCAAAGAATTCTAAAACCGCCGTTGATCCTGCAACGGAATCATGCAGAGGCGGTATTAGTACCATTGATGATCACCGATAGTATTGCGTGACGCGAAAGAACTCTCATGTAACGAGGATGTATGCATATAGATGTCCTGACTAGTGCCCTGCAGTACTGGTGACTAATTATATACAACAATAGCTAGATTGTATTTAGTTGTATGCAGCCTCACTATATAATGCTATGTTTCATCTAATCTAGTTAATTAATATGTTACTTCTATTTCTTTTAGTGAAAGTACTTTGTGTCCATCACTCGGATATGGAGAATAATCTCTCCATAGGGCATTCATTGTCCATAACACCGTGACGTATTTTAACTATCTAAATGTTAAAATTGGAACCGTTAATTTTATGAATATTGAATGGAACACATGAGAGCAAAAAGTTAAGGGAGGTCTGTGATTGTTGATTTAGGGAGTATTCTTGTGTGGGTTGAGACTTGAGTGTTGAGAGTGAAGCCCAACTCAGGCATTGGGTTTATACATATTTATTTACATTTGGATTTTTATTTAATTAATATGATATAAGTTGCTTTATATATTTATTTAGGGTTTTTATCACAAATGGTTTTTTATGTTTTGCTAAGTTATCAGTTTGGTCTTTTAGAGCAGTTCCACCCCTGCCAATTGCTGGGGGGGGGGGGGGGGGGGGGGGGATCAATTGATGGGGTGGCGTGGATGTGGTGGGCTGGAGAAGCAAACCCATCGGGGGACATGCCAAGCTCGGGCTGGAGCCCATTGGAAAATTGACAGCCCAAGCCACCGAGGTGGCTGACGTCAGACACGCGGTTTAAAAAAATTTGCGTTAGGCGCGTCGCCGGCAGGCCTGCAGTGGTGGGGCCCGCTGTCGGTCACTCAGAATCCGAACGTTGGGGGAAGCCACGTGGCTTCCCCTGGACCGTGCGATCTCAACGGCTCTTTAATTTAAGCCGTTGGATCTGCAACGGTAATAAAAAAAAAGGATTTAATATCAACCGTTGGATCTCAAATCAACAGTTGACATTAATTTCTTTAAAAATTTAAAAAAAATGTTTTAAAATTATGAAAAGTTACCGTTGTGACACGTGGCACAACTAGGAACGTTGAAATTCAAATTTTTTAAAATCCAACGGCAGAGATTAATTAAGGGAATAAAAAATTTGTAAAAATCGGGAATTTTTTTTTTAAAATTTGTATTCTGCGCTTTTCTATAAATACTACACCAATTTCATCTACCTTACACCACAATTCCATATTTTCTCAACATCTTTCAAGTTTTCTCCTATCTTTCTCTCAAAGTTTCAATCCATTTTTTTTCAAAAAAAATGACAACTGGTGCAGGTTCGAACTGGACGCTTCTTGAAGATGTTGCGTTGTGTGCTAGCTGGGTTCAAATCACTCATGATTCGATTTCGGGGAATGAGATGCAGTTGCGAGAAAGGTGGAGTCTTATTCATTCTGCATATATTGAGAAAATGGGTGGGCAAAGAACCAAAGATTCATTGTCCAATCGTTGGAAACTACTTAGCCAATTGTTTAGTACGTGGAGAGAATCTTTACTCGAAATGTGTAATCGGGTTATGACACGTGGCATGCTGTCATTCGTTAAAAATCTGGTGGAAATCTTTACTCGAAATGTGTAATCGGGTTGTGACACGTGGCACATTGAGAACGATTAAAAATTTTATCCGATATAACAAATAAAATTATTTTGAATTATTTTATAAATAAATAAAAAAATACATATATTTTATTGTTATTGATTTTTCGGATAATGACACGTGGCGCAACGAGAACGATTAAAAATCTAATCCGAAATTACAAATAAAAATTATTATGTATTATTTAATGAGTATAAATAATACTAATATTTAATTGCCAATTGCCAGGGCAATTTAATTGTAGAGGTGGAGATGAAAAAAACAATTGTCAGGGGAATACACTGTTCATTAGGGCAATTACTGTTCATTGGGGTGGATTGAATAGTGATTGCCTGGGGGAAAGTGGATAGGGGTGAAGTTGCTCTTATGTTTCAAACTCATCAATTTCGTCATCTATCTTTAGAGTAGCTCATCAATTTCACCATTGCCGTTAGACTCTGTTAAGCTTTATATTAATGTGCTTACGTGACATATGTTTGGGGCCTACAAAGCCAATGACATGACACCACATATATTAATTAAGTGAAAAATCTATTAAAAAATTATTTAAATGTTAAAAGACCATAGAATAAAATACAAGTTCAGCCATCCCATCTCCAACTCAGAGTTTTGGAAATGGTAAACATGAAAGCAACAACTCAATTTCTACTGAATTTCATGAATTCAAGTGGTTTTCCTTCTTGTTTTCCATTGATTCATCAATTCTCCTCTCTCAATTTCGGACTTTCGGTCCATTTGTTATCACTTGTGGTATGTTTGGTTCTTTGGAGAACTAATGGAGTGAGCAAGTCATAGATGTTGGGGGTGGGAGAGGTGGTGAGGATGGGGATGAGGAGGGGAAAATTTGGGGAAATGCCCTTTTTTGGGAGGCCCAAAAAGGTATTTACCTCTCTTTTTGAAAAATTTAGGCCTTGTTTGGTACGCCGTATAATGCATCGGATAAGATTAATAATACGGAGCCGAGTGTTTAGTGCGCTTCGTACTAAAATAGTTGCTCGACTAATTAAATTTGGCTTACTATTTAATATCCCTCATGCCCGACTAATTATACTCCTAAAAACCTTGGTATAATTTTAGTCGAGTCTGCTCTCTCTCGCCCTCTTGGTCTCACTCTCATTCTCTAGTCTTCTTTCTCTCTCATTCCTCCCTCTCCCTCGTCACCAACCCAGCCACCTCTCTTATCCTCCCTCGCCACCAACCCATAACCCATAATGACGACGAGCCCAAAACCCAAAACGATGTTGCATCGCCATTGGTTCGATCTCAGAACGATGATGAGAGCTCCATCTTCTCCCTCGCCATCAGTCCAACCCAGTCTCTCCTTGGAGGTGAGTAGGTGGCTGCTGCACTACTCATTTTTTAGCCAAATTTATCAGACATTTGGAGAAATTAAAAAATAGATTTTGTTTCTATGGCGGCAAATTCGATAAGGCGAGGGAGGCGAAGGTGGAGAAATTGGTTGTGGATAGGGAGGTGGTGGGTTTGTTTTATTCTTTGTTGTGGTTGTTGATAAGGAAGAAGCTGAAGAAGTGCAAAGAGAGGGAAAGCTAGAGGATCCATTTGAGAAAGGATTTATAATACGGTCATTAGTCCAATAATGCATCAACCACTCGATTAGTTTAGTCAGTATTATCCGATGACTATTTATCCTATCTAATTGAAATAGTCAGTACAGTACGAGTTGCCAAACGAGACCTTAGAATTCTACCCTTTTTGGTATGTAAAAAGACTAAAATGACCCTCAAATTTTAATTGTCTTCAATTGCCAATTACATCACTGTTCTACACGAGGAAAATACTCAAACCATATCGGGATTGAGACTCCTCTTCTTCATCATCCCACATCAACTACTAAAACCAATAAAATGAAAAACATTGGCTGTCTTACTCCTTTGTCGTTCACCGTCAAACAGCCATCGCGACGAGCGCCTATCTCCCTCGATGGGATGTCAAAAAAAGCTCGAGAAGGGTTCACTCGGTTTCGAGAAAAGGTCGAGGGGTCTCGAGGGCTGTCAAGAAAAGCTCGACGGATTCTTAAGGGGATTTTGAGAAAAAAATACAAAAGCTGTATTGCTTTGTGATGACGTTAATAGTAGTGCTACACTCTACCTCCTTTATGTTGCCAATCACGACTCACACCTGCTCTATCTTTGATCTTGAGATTTTATTCTTTTTATGTTTCCAGAATTATACTTTAAAATTTGATTACAAAATGTGTTTATATGAATCCCTATTTTGATAGTTACAGAAAAACCGGGTGAAAACAAATCAATTGGATAGTGAACAAATAGAGAAAATGTGAACTTGTTGAGTTCTTAATTCATTTAGTATTTCGGATGTTCAGATTCAGTGTTAAATTACACAGAAGTTTGAAAATTCTTCACGTAATATAATTTCTTAGTGTTTTTCAGTCCATAAATAGAAAAGATGCTATTGCTATGTCGGTGACTACAATTATGAGAGAAACAGAAGAAAAGCACACAAAACATATATGCGAAGACGAAGAGAGGCAAGCAGAAAAAATGGGAGACTGAAAACACTTAAACCTAGATGTAAGAGTACTTAAGACTTTTCGCACCTGAAAATGGGCAAAAGTCTTTAAAATTTAAAAACATTGGCAAAAATCTTTTTTGGGCTCTCAAAATGAGCATTTTTTTCAAATTTCTCATGGGGATGAGGTAGTGGGGCCGTTGGACTTTTATTTATTTATGGTTTTTTTTCAAATTTTAAATCATTTATTAAAGTTTGATTATCTATATATATAAAAAGAGAAGACAAATTTGGTAAAACATTCATAATACCAAAAATGTCCCTCTTTTTACAACTTAAAAAAAAAAATTTAAATTATTTTTGAACTTTTTTAAAATCATAAATTGTATATTAATTTTTTTTAAATAAAATAAAAAGAGTCAATTGCCACACGCGTATGTGTGTGGCAAGAGTCTAGTTTAAATAATACATGACATCATTTAATTGGTTGGTGTGCCTCAAACATGTGCTGTGTAAGCACACTAATAGAAAATTTAACAAAATTTAACGGCAATAACGAAATTGATGAGTTTGAAACACAAATAACCAAATTGATGACTTAGCAAAATATAAAAGGACAATTTGTGATAAAAACCCATCTATATATTGTAGAGAAGTTTCTTTGTAAGCAAATAAAAAGGGTGGTGCTACATACACCAATTTTAGGGATAAAGTTTGTACACCAAATGATTTGGCACATTGTACACCATATAAATTTTTATTACAATTATTAATCAAATTTCAAATTAAATTAAAGTATAAATTCTATTGTTGCCACATTATTTATTAGTGCAAAATTTTAGTGTGCCTAACATTATTCAAATAAAAACATAATTTTGCAAGTCCAAATAAAACATTTCCATATAACAAATGTATAGAAACAAAAAGTCAAAAGCAAAAATAACACGATAATGGGGACATGTATATAGAAAGTGTAACTGTAACATAGAAATCATTGCTTTCTTGACGTAAAACCACTTTCATGAACCAAAAAATAAAGAACCCACACCTGTCTTCATCTTCTCGTTAGTAAGAGCATTTATGATGGACTCCATAAATGAGCTCCTAGTTAAAATTTAGGGAGGATTTGAAAAAATCCATTTCCAATCGCATCAACCTCCTAAAATAGAGATGAACTCCTAAGGCTCATGGCATTAATTACCAATGATTAATACTATTTTAAACATTTACTTTTATTATTTGCAAACAAAACTTATGAAAAGTATCAAGATTGAATTAAGGGAATTAAGACATTTATTACTCCTTAAACTAGAGAGCATGATTAGAGTATAAATTTTTTAGATAGCTCATAAAATAACTTTTTAACTAAAATTAAACTAAAAAAATATAGAGAACATAATTGGAGATACTCTAAATTGTTAGTGAGCAATGCTAATTAATCTACTTTTACGAAATTAATTTCTCCTTTTGAGTTATCGAACTTTCTTAATTCTTTTTTATCTTTTTGATACACAATGAGTTATAGTATTATAAAAATATAATAAAAAAAGTCGATCATCAGGGTCACGCGTGTGAGCTCTCACCAACGACTAGTAATACTTAACATTAGACCATGTAATATTCACGAAATTAATACGTTGTCTCTCTTATTACAAATTTCTATTAATTCTCATCATACATTCATCGTATGTTTGCACAACTATAACACTGATTTATGGTAAATTGGTAATTAATATTATATTATACAATGTCCCGACCACAATCAATTCCCTTCAACAATTCACGGAATCACAAATAGCAATAAAAGGAAAAAAAAAAAAATGTAAACAAAATAGAGCCAAACGCACCCAAAAGTCACCCCCGCAACCAAACACCCCCAAAAGTCCCAACGTTCCAAAACCAAAACGTCACCTCAAAATTCAAATGCCACTTTCCAAAATTTCCGTTTTCCCGCCCACACGCCCCGCACTCCCCACTCCTTCAAAATTTCACGGCCCACTATAAAAAATCTCACGCACTCATAAAAAACCCTATCGCCCATTTCTCTCTCTCTCTCTCTCCTCCCCTCTCTTTCTCTCTCTAAAACCCACCGTCCTCTCCGGCGATTCAACCCTCTCCTCCCCTCTCTCGCCGCCGTAAGCAGAATGGCGTGCAAGCGAAAGGCGAAGACCGGAACCTCTTCAGGTTCTCCGTCGAAATCGAAGAAGCCGAGGCAAACCAAGAAGGGGAGAGTTGAAGAGGAGGTAGGAACGAGTGTGGAAAAAGCTGCTTCTCCGCCGAGGAAGCCAGTGACTGCGGTGGCAGTTTCTGATGAAGACGGAGAAGAAGCAAAGTTTATCGGCGAACCAGTGGAAGACGAGGAGGCTCGTAAGCAATACCCCAAGCGATACGTGGGAACGGTGAGAGATCTTGTTTCAAGATTCTGTTTTTTTTGTTTTTTAGGGTTTTGTGAAAATGTTAGGGTTTATAGATGATCAAGTAATGTGAATGTCTAGGAAAAGTTGTATATGATAAGATAGAGAAATGGGTTTTAGAATCTTCGTGTGTTCAAAGGTTAATTCTTTGCCCGTTTTATAAATTCATATGAGAAACGTCTTGATGTTGTCTAACATGGTATCAAACCGCTGGTTTTTAAAAGAATTGGGTTTGAAACATTCAATCTTGATTTTACAGTTATTTGTTGGATTTCAAAATGTTAAAGTTGTTGAATTTGCAAAGTGTCTTTTGGTTGTGTTAGGAACATTAGGGATGAATCTGGTGGTGGTGGTGGCAGGCCGGGGTTGGCGCAACCCTTGAGCCTGCCTACCTCCCCTCCAATAAACTGTATATGAAGCTATGAAGCACGGATATGGATACAGTGATACGATACGATATGATGCTGCAATACATAACATCTCTAAAAACTAGGATATGATATGCCATGGATACGACAATAAAAATGTATAATTTAAAACATGTTTAACATGAAAATATCCAAATTTAAGTTCATTCAAGTGTAAGAGTTATATTCATTGTTTCAATTAGAGACAAAGCTTTTTGCATTCATTAATTTTAAACTAAATCTTTGTTTCCTTTTAATTTTCTTCTCTTAATTTCTCATTTGAAAGTGAAATGGTATCCTAAAAATCAAATACTTGTATCTGGCGAGTACGTGAGAGTATTTGACAAATATTGTATCTGATGAAGTATCAAATACTGAAACGCAACCAAATTGAAGTATCTGTGCTTCATAGATATGAAGCTGCATACAGTTGTGCCTTGTAAATTTGTTAGGTAGAATTATGCATTGCTAGTGTTTTATGTTAGTCATTGGGTTATGAAAGAAAGGAAGAATTATTATGAAAGGAAAATTACAATCCTTGGATACTTTTATTATTTATAGTTTATGATCAGTGGTTATAGGAAAATTTGAGAAGTAAACTGATAAATTAGGTTAGTTATGACTGAAAGAAGAGAAGGTGGTTCATCTGCGACCTTATTTGCTTCATGAAATACATGCTGAAGATATTGAAGATGAGTATCAACCTCTGGTATTAGAATGATATATGTTGGTGGAATGCTCTATGATTTTTTGCTCTTATCTAATTTTGACTTTGATCCTTGCATCGGTGCAGAAGCCAAAGAGGAATGGGCAAAACAACTCCAACGAGTAAGTTTTAGTTTCTACTTCATCTGTATTTTTTTTCTGTGGCTTACTCCAAGTAGTCCTTTTGTGTTTTAACAGCTTGGTTACTGTTGGTTTGTTTTTTGACTGTGTACCTTTGGTTTTTTATGTTCCATATAATTCCAAACAGAGATGAAGATATAATTCAAGCTCGTCGTCACTACACAAGGGCGTTGGTAGATGGAATCACTTATGATCTCTATGATGATGCCCATGTTTTTGTGAGTTTGCATGACCAGTTGTTTGTTGGTATATTTCATTTATGAAGTATTTCATCCTATGGTTAGCAGTAATAAATATAGAAACTCTACAAAAGTTAGTAAAATTTATAATTAGAAGATTTAGTTTTGGTCTGAATCATGTTTATTGGATTTAAATCACATTGCAATTGATTTTTGTCTTTTTAGAAAAATGATGTACACCTTTTTGTTACCTCTTAGTTGCTTTGAGTACTTTGACATCAAACTGAATTGAAATAAAGTAATTTGATTGATTGCTAATATTGAAAATAATTTGACCAAATTTCTGCTCAGTAATTATCTTTTATCCTGCTTATCTTCAGGATTATTGGAATTCCCAAATTATTTGATGCCTGACATGTCAATTATTTTGGAATGTTTTAAAGCAAATTCACATAAATGATACTTTTCCACAACATAAGTGTTATATTTATGTAATTTGGCATGCCATATTTCAAAGTTGAAACATAGTCAACTGAAGTGTTGGTTGTAGTCAGTGTTTCATATGCATTGTATACTTTTGTTTTGTTTGCCTATTATGTAATTTGACAAGGTTTCCCATTCATTTTTATTTTTAGGCAGGGGAGAAAGAAGAACCCTACATTTGTAAGATTGTTGAAATGTTTGAGGCAATTGGTGGACTATTGCATTTTACTGCACAATGGTACTATCGATCACGAGACACAGTAAGATATTCCAAATGAAACTTTTTCATGATTCTCTTTCCAAATACTTTGTTTAATGGTTGTGTTATGTTGAACAGTAAGAATCCTGTTATTGGGCGCTGAATTATTAGTTTTTTTGCTTTCTTGTAGGTCATAAATCACTGTGCTACTGTTGCTTGTGGGCGTGTATTCTTTTCAGATGTCCGAGACGACAACCCTCTGGATTGTCTTCTTGCAAAACTTCATATTGTTAGACTGACACTAAATGTATGCGTGAAGTTTCCATATTCATGTTTTTTTGTTGTTCATTAAGTTCAACATGAATGAGTTATCCTTTCTCTCAGGTTGATCAAGATGTGAAGAGTAAATCAATTCCAGTGTGCAATTACTATTGTGACACCAAATATCTGCTACCGTATTCTACTTTTGTCAATCTGCCGGCAGGTTATTGTTCTCTTTCTATTATTGTTGTGATACTGGTTTTTGCCTTCTTTCATTTGGAAGGCTCCTCTGTGTTCACATATTATTTTTTGTTTTGAAATTTCAGAAAATATGCAGACTGGAAGTGATGACTCAACTATCTCTGTTGAGGATAATGTTTGTATGGATAGCGAGGTTGATTCAAAGCTGTCAAGTGGAGAGTGTGCCAAATCGGAAGTGAGGCTCCTGGACCTATATTCTGGTTGTGGAGCCATGTCTACCGGCCTTTGCCTTGGTGCAAATTTGGCCAATGTCAATCTTGTTACAGTAAGTGTAAATGTCTCAATTTATTTTTGTTAATCTTTTCAGATCGGTTGAATATACGTGAAGGTAAAGCTTGATACTGTTTGCTTGTTATGTCTTTTAGAGATGGGCTGTTGACTACAATGAGCATGCGTGTAAGAGTCTAGAGCAAAACCATCCAGAGACAGAGGTTTGTGTTTGCATATTACTGTTTTCCTCACCTTTGATTTGATGATTTCATTTTTTTTGTGTGTGCATAATCTATTGTCTAATTCATACATTAGGTCCGAAACGAAGCTGCTGAAGATTTTCTCACAATGCTCAAGGAATGGAGAAAACTGTGCATGTGTTTAAAGTTGGTTGAGACTGACAATTTAGATGAACATGTAGATAAGAGTATGTTTGAATTCTTTGGAAAGGAAGATGATGAAGAGGAAAAAGAAGAGGAAGATGTTAGCAGAAATAGTAAGAATGATTCTGAAGTTTTTGAAGTTGATTGCGTAGTAGGAGTATGTTATGGTGACCCCAACAAAACAAAAAAGAAGGGCGTATACTTTAAGGTATCAACTTCGAAATTTATAAACGCATGTTCTTTAAATATTTATAATGATATAGTATGTGAGTGTACGGTTATTGCAAATCTAAATTCATTAGTTACTCACAAAAAAATTGCTTGGTTTTTGATGTATATAGATTCATTGGAAGGGCTACGGGCCTGACGAAGACACCTGGGAGCCAATGAAAGAATTGGAGTATGCAGCGATTCTTATTTATGCTTGCAGGATTATCAGTTACATGTTTTAAATCATTTATGTACTGCTATGTTGTAAACTAAAGCTCATGTTTTTCTGTCAAACAGTCATTGTAAGCAGGCTATCAAAGACTTTATTACTGAAGGTTACAGATCGAAGAAATTGCCTTTACCTGTAAGTAAATGATTTTTTCACTGAAACAAGTGCTCGAGTATAGATTATTGCATTCAATTTTTCATTTAATATTGTTTTGGACATTTTCTGATATCTTGCTGTAGGGTGATGTTGATGTGGTGTGTGGGGGACCCCCTTGCCAAGGAGTTAGTGGTTTCAACAGATTTAGGAACACAGAAAGTCCATTAGCAGATGACAAAAACCAACAGTTAGAGGTGTACATGGACATAGTTCAGTACCTTAAGCCAAAATTTGTTTTGATGGAAAATGTTGTTGATATTTTAAAATTTGCCGATGGATTCCTTGGACGATATGCCTTGGGACGCCTTGTAGACATGAACTATCAAGCGAGGATGGGAATGATGGCAGCGGGTGCATATGGGCTTCCGCAGTTCCGTATGCGAGTTTTTTTGTGGGGGGCCCGTCCTACTGAGGTATGATGGATAAATTATCAAGTTTTACCACGGTGCATGTTTAATCTCATAGGCTAATTGTTTTGAGTTTTGCAGATCTTGCCCCAGTACCCACTTCCTACACATGACGTTGTTTCAAGGGGTGTTACTCCTACACAGTTTGAGGTATGAGTTCAAATGCTAGTGTTTTGAGTTGTTTATGGTTTTGTACTGAAACAATGTGTGAAAAATGCAGGGTAATGCTGTTGCTTATGATGAAGGTCACCAGACCCAATTAGGAAAAAGTCTCTTTCTGGATGACGCGATTTCCGATCTGCCTGCTGTAATGTCTTCTAAATTTTTCCTTTTTTGTGTTTTTTTTCCTTTGACATTCCTTTGTTCTTATTTCAATATATCTTTTGATGTAGGTTGCGAATAATGAAGAAAGAGATGAGATGCCATATGGGGGGGCACCCAAGACAGAGTTTCAGAAGCTTATAAGACTAAGCAAAGAATGTAAGATGCTCTATTGCTTATGAATTTTTGATATATGATTCATTGGAATTGAAAGTACTGGTTGAGTATATTGATTTTCATGCTGCTTTACAGAAACTTATACGAGTCTATTACAACTGTCATATTTTACAGAAGTTGATTAACATTCTGTTTGATACAGACCTAATGGGGACTTCAAAGGACGACTCTTTACAAAAGGTTCTTTATGATCATCGCCCTCTGCAGTTGAATGCCGATGATTATGCACGTGTTTGTGAAGTTCCCAAGAGAAAGGTCTGTTCTTAATCATTGAATGCATGGTCACATTGCTTTGTCATTTATTCAGTTCCTTGACAGAATCCTATGCTCTTGATGACAATTTATATGTTTACTTTTGTTTCTTGGGAACTAGGGTGCATGCTTCAGAGATCTTCCAGGTGTTCGTGTGCGTGGTGATAACAGGGTTGAGTGGGATCCTGATGTACCCCGGGTGTATTTGGCTTCTGGGAAACCGTTGGTAAAAATTTATCTATTTTATACTGATTTAGTTTTCCTGCAACTTTGTGTGGTTCTAATTACATTGTAATGGTAGGTTCCCAGTTATGCCATGAGTTTCGTGAAGGGGTCTTCATCAAAGTAAGACTTAGCGTTCGAATCAAAATATAGAACTTATTGTTGTGTTGTTTTGTTGCTTAATATGGTTTTTGAATGAAATTATGCAGACCGTTTGCCCGTTTGTGGTGGGACGAAACTGTACCAACAGTTGTGACAAGGGCTGAACCACATAACCAGGTATACTCTAATGTAATTTGACAATTATTTTCAGACACAGAAGGACGATCATCTGCTGACATAATCTCTTGTATTTCTTTTAGGCAATTATGCATCCTGAGCAAGATCGGGTGCTCACTATTCGGGAAAATGCCAGGTTGCAAGGCTTTCCAGATTTCTACAAGCTGTGTGGGCCTGTAAAAGAAAGGTATCCTATTTTCTTACCGTCTTTTCTCTGTATTCTTTGGTCAATGGGGCTAGAGGAGTTAGAATTTGAGAAATCACTCGATTAACAGCTAGTTATTAAATCAAACTAGAGGTGGTTTTAAGTATTTATGTTTGGAATTGTTTCAGGTACATGCAGGTTGGAAATGCGGTTGCTGTTCCAGTTGCGCGTGCTCTGGGCTATGCATTAGGTCTTGCTGTTAGAGGTTCTGCTGGTGCTGATCCTCTGTTTATGTTGCCTGCAAATTTCCCTAACATTCAGGATCAGGTTCATTCGTCGTCATCTGAAGAGGAGAATTGATTCACCGTTGTTGTTACAGTAGGAATTGCTGTTGCAACTCTATTGTTCTGGTACCAACATTGGAGAACATATTATTTTAGAATTGTATTAGTTCTTGATATTTTAGAGCTATTTGCTCGGATGAACGATGTTTTTGGATTACTCCGGAATGATAATTTTGAACCTTCAAGTTTACTGGTTCTGTTCATCTTTTGTTTCAAGATTTTAGATCCTTCTGTATTTTGGTTTTGAGTAGCACAGTCAATACAAATATTGTTCTCAAGTTTGTTCAGGTTTTGTTTGGAAGCGCTTTTAGAAGAACTAAAAGCGTTTTTAGAATTGCTTTTCTACGAAATTTAAATGGCAATGAACACTATAATCCGGCAGTCAGAAATGAAACATAAACAAGTAATTTGAAATGTGATAAATGGTGGAATATTGAACCATCTAATATTCGTCGTACAATCATTATTCTCATTCACCAAAATATTAAAACATCCATCAAACAATGTTACATCTGAGTTCGAGTAATTTAGAATATCGCTTACCAGAGTCGTTTAGAATTTTGCCCCGTTAGAAATAGCAAAGAATTCAGCTCATTTTGGGCTGAGGGTTTGTTGATTTGGCAATAGGGAAGGGAGGCAACCGGAGCACAGCTTCCTCCGTCTCAATCGGGTCGGATCTCAGTATCTGCCAACACCAAAACAACATTCCAAACATTCAAATTGAAACCCTGGAGAGAGCTAGAGAGAGAGAGAGGGAGAGAGGAGAGAGGGGACTGACAGGGTCTTGGAGAACTGGTTTGGTGTCGTCTTTTGCTGGAATGAAGGGAGGCTTTGTGGACTTGTCTTTGTTGTTGCTGGTTTTCATGGAGATTTCAGACTCCGACCCTTTCATTGTTTCCTCTCTCTCTGTAATTTTACTTCTCCGTTGAATACGACGGCGCCTTTTTACTTGGCGAATGGCGGAGTTATGAGAAAAAGTATGGGCCTTTTAGATAAGGCTGGAACTCAGAGCCTCTATATATATATATTACCCAAACGACACGACAGAGAAATTTGGATCATAAACACTTCAATTTTCATTTTCTTTTTTTAACTATTGCTTGGCTCCTTAGTTAATAGAAAATTTTCAGTATGCCGGAAACACTGTCTGGTACACCAAATGTCATAATACAATTGGTTAAATTTTTTTTTGTCAAGTATCCAATCACTTATATTATGACACTTGGTATATCGAGCCGTGTTCCTGACACACTGAAAAATCTCTCCTTAGTTTATATGACTGGAGTCGTAACTTGCAAATAATAGTATGATGCATATATAAATAATATAGTTTGATTTTTTATGACAACATGGATAAGACTGGATGATCGCTTGGCTGGTTCGATCATCCAATAAAATGACTCCGCACGGTTAGTTGTTTGTAAAGTGAATTTTCAGTGACAAATCATATTGCGTTAAACTATGTAGTCAAATATATGAAACAATCGACGGTGTGATTATTGAGTACTAAGTAACAAATTCATGATGAATTGTCTATTTATTCAATACATTTGGATGACTTAACGATTTTTGATTTGAATGATTTTTTTATAGAGATGATGTTCAAATGAAGATTAAGAAATTAAACGGTTCTGATTATAGAATTTGAACAGTAAATATACGTTATTTGCAAGAAGTGTGATACATTATTTAGTTATTCAAATGTATCAAATAAATGGATGATTCATTTGTTATTTGGCTCTGTACCACCGAACAACCTTTTTTTAGAATAATTTTTTCTAAACATAAAATTCTTCCCACCCAGCACGATGTTGTTCGGGTCTGTACCACCGAACATTTTAGATCAATACCCAACAAATCATGTTATACCAATAATTAAAGGAGACAAAATTTCTAATTTAATTTTACAGTATACTCTTCCATGGCTCACAAACTATGAAGCATACTATGAAGCATGAATACTTCAGTTTGGTCACGTATCTTGTATTCGATATTGAATTTGATACTTGTCAAATATTCTCGGATACTCGCCGAATACAAGTATTGTGCTTTTAGGAAACCGTTACACTTTCAAATATTTTCGGATACTCGCCGAATACAAGTATTCGGCTTTTAGGATACCATTACACTTTCAAATGAGAAATTAAGAGGAGAAATTAATAGGAAACAAAAATTTAGTTGAAAGTTGATGAATACAAGGAGCTTGCCTCTAATTGAAACAATGAATATAACTCTCACACTTGAATGAACTTGAATTTGGATATTTTCATGTTAAAATATGTTTTAAATTATATATTTTACTGTGTTGTGTAGTTTCGTATCACCGTATCCATGCTTCATAGCTCACAAACTAGTAGCTTATGTTTCATTTTTTTGTGCCTTGAGCCCCTCCCAAAATTTCTGGTATTCTCTCTATGGATATTTACGACTCTTAAATGGGACAATTTTCGTTTCTTGGTTTATTTTCCGGTCCTCTCCAAATTTCTGGTAGTTTTGCAGTTCCTGCACCGGACAATCAATGGAAAACGGAGTTTTTAGAAATTTAGTAGTCTTAGAAAGAATAGTTTGTTGAAAGGTACTAGGCATCAAACAATGAAGAAATTGATCCATATATATATATATATATACACCTCTTCTTTTAGAGACGGTGTCATTTTAGCCAGTGCTTGCTCAAAGTGAGTTTCTTTGATAGTGCATAGAGTCGAAGCGTCTGAACTCGTCTGGCTCTGGATCGATTTCATTTTCTCTTCAACAGCAGCCATAGTAGCTTCATTCATCTACAAACCAGTGCAGCAAGATCAGTTTTACGATCAATTATTCTTAGAAATAAAATGGCCACTCTTATTTATTTAAGCATAGAGACAAACCAGTGCGGCAAGATCGCTCCACTAAATTTTTTGCAAGCGTCTCGTTGTCTAATCTCACTCAGATCTATATACGCTGGAATCTATAGGCTTGTTCCTTGCAAGGGCTTTTAAGATGAAGCCACGCTCATCTTTATTCCGGAGGGAGACATAAACATGATTACCAAATCTTCCCGGTCGTAAAACAGCAGGGTCCATTACATCCGGTCTGTCAAAATAGAGGACAAAAACTTGTAGGAAAAGTAATGCTACGTAGCAAATGCTTCCTAAGCGCTTTTGCAAACCAAAATAACTTTTAATTTATTCTGCCAAATGTTGCCATATGCGCTTTGGAAGCACTTCTAAACAAGTCTTTTCATTTCATTCCACGTATGATGTGCATTCAGATAAATTCTACGTTGTCAACTTGCCTAATCTGTCTCCTTTATACATCGATGTTGTGTGCATCACTAGCAGTAGTAATTCTGGTGAATTACTTGAGTTGGATATGACTGTACATTGTCAGCACTTTAATTGCTCAAGCTATTACTCCTTGAGGTAGTTTCTACCATATGTAACATCGCACTACCTGCTCTTGTGTGAGAATTATGGTGGTAACCGAAAGTCTCTTGACAGTGACATTCTTATTTACCGCTTCTAATTTGGGCAGTACAACGCTCAATCCTTGATCCCATGCTTTCACATCTAAGGGTAAAATTCCAATTTAGACTCGGTAAATTGAATTTACAATTTACCCTTTGTTATAAAATGCAAAATGGGACAAAAGTTACAGCAGTGCAAGTCTCAATTATTTTCCTGCTGAACAGTACACTCCACCAGAGTAACTACAAAAAGGCTTTCACTCTCTGCACACTTCACCATTTGCTCATGGCTTCAGCTCCCAGATCAAGCTCTTGGCTTTCCAGTATCTCCGAGAATTGGCTCCCAATGGCTACTATAATACTCGTTTGCGGGTTTGTTGGTTACGCTGTTTACGACGCGGTGATGGCCACAGTGTCCGAGCTGCTGCAACGTTTGCTGGTAATTTCCCCTTTGCTTATAGTCATTGTAGTTCATTGGCTCTCCACAGGCAGCCAAGTTAGCTTTAGCATTCCGGGGTCGGAGCCCGGAGCCATCCACAGAGCTGGGGGATCGCCTTGGGGTGTGGCCTTTCTACTATTTCTGCTCTTCTTTCTCATATCTTACCAGCCTTCCTTGCATGGCCTTCTTTTCTAGTTTAATTTATGTCTCTATTTTCAAAGGGCAAGTATGAATATGTATAATTTTCGCTTCTCCATTGTATGATTTGAGTTCTTTTGTGACTATCCTTTTTCTATGGAAAATTAATGAGTGGAGAGATATTAGTAGTAATTTGTATGTAATTCTAATTAATTACTTGCTACTTCTTCTCAACTTTGGTACTTTCTCAAGTAGTTCAAATTCTTCAAATTCGGAAGAAAAAAAAAAGTGCTAAACGTAACAAACTAATACAAATTTTGATACTACTTTCTCAAGGAAGATGAATTATTCTGTCAGAATATTTCAACTTCAAATTTGATACTTTCTCTAATGTTTCAAAATTCTATATCACAATATTTCTGTGTGGTAGCTGTTAGAACCCAGTTATGAAAAAAATTCAGACTAATCTATTCCACTGCTAATTTATGTTAAATTATCTGCCATTTTCGGTTCCTTCTGCCACATTATTTCTTTATTGATATCTTCTGCCCAAGAAAGAAGCATTTGGAAAAAAAATGGACATATTGCTGACTTTATTCTGGTTTGATTAATGGGGAAATGATATTATGCAGAAGCCAATCTGAAAGTGTATTATTAATTGAATAAGAGTACTATGGGCAGTCCAATGGGAGAGCTAGGGCAACTGGGGAATGGACCATTCCCTAATTAGAAATATAGACCGTCAATTATCGACCAATTAGTTTCAATAAGTCAAATGTAGACCTGATCCCCCCTAATGAAGTAGTGCCTCTATACAAAGGATATGGACCAACCATATACATGGTTCCAAGTGATCCTCTGCATATGTAATCAAAGATTTGAACCTCTTTTTCTTTAAAACATTAACTTTCGTAAGTTTTTTGAAATATAGCTACTCGAGGTCTGACGAGAAGAACTTCAATGCACTTGGTATGTAGGGGCAATATCAATGACTAATCACACATTAGCATGCATAAGTGATTGTATTGAGATACAGTAACCATATAATCGAAATTATAGGTAAATTTTTCTCACTCGAGGTCCCTTTGAGCAGTGTTCGAGCCCTCTAGAGACCCCTCAAGCAATGCTTGAACCCGTGGTTAATGGTTCAAGCCCTCCTAAAACACAAATATGTTTTGGTTAATTGCTATTCTTCTCATATTATTAAGGCATTGTTTGGAAAAGGTAAATCATTTGGCCATTATATTTTGACATTTCGAATGTTGCGTTTAGGCAACCTATATATGCTCTGATGTGCTCTGCTGCTGCAGTTTTGTGTATAGTTTGGTTACAAATTACAATATATCTGTGTTGACGTTTTGTGAGTCGGACCTGGCCGTCCGTACGGTCCCCGTGGGCGGTGGGCCTCCACTGCTTCATGGCAAGAATCACGTGCTACTGACGCCCTGACACGTGATCTAGGACACTTGTCCATCGCGCTGACTGTGTATATATTGTCTGATATATATGTATATATATTGGGAAGTGCTTATGTATTGCTCATAATTAATTTATTATTCAGTGTTTCAGTCAAGAAAAGAGATAAAAACTCTTTTTTTTCTTTTTACAACCATTTTTTCAAATCCTCTCATCTCTGAAGAATGGATTCCACATGCAGTCATGAGTCCCAACATTGTAGGTAAAAGTATAGTACTATTTTCCACATGAGTCCCATTTGAATTTTGAGTGGACTATTGATGTAATTATAATTATTTTAGAATTCGTTTGATAATTATTTCATGTTTAACTCTTAATTATTACTTTTGTGTGCATGAGATGTGGAGAAAGTATATGAGGGGAAGAAATAAAGTAGAATGAATGAAAAAAGAATTTTGAAAGCGAAAAAAATTTTAAAAAATTTTAGACTTAGTTTTTAGTTTTCATTTTGGAGACCTTTTCTTGTATATTCTTCTACGTCTCTCCCACCATCTTTCCTTCACCTTTCTATACAATTTATTTCTCTCATATATATTTTTTCTTATCTCTTTAATATAAAACTAAAAACTAAAAATTAAATACAAAATAATTATTAGACGGCTCTTAAGCTGTAATTTTTTTTGAGAAAACACTCGAAATTACAAGTTAGTTAAAGTTTTGAACTTGTAAAAAATATGCCTAAACCAATGTGACTTTTTAGCAGTCTAGCTGTTTAGCAATTTATTCCAACTGATTTTATTTGGGGATGTTGTGATGTTGGACATGGATAGCACCAAATGACACCAATACCAATTCCAACTATACATTACAAGACATGGAGCCAAAACGCCAAATGGTACTCTCATTTCGTTTGCTATCAGCATCATTAGCTTCCCGTGGTCAACACACCCTTTTTTGCTTGCGTATGGAGTAGGAATAATATCGATCTTTGTGATATTGCATGGACTAGGCACACTTCACTACTAAGGATAATATATACTTTCCATATGATTAATGGAAGAGGAGATCTTTTTTATGCACCATATGTATTTAATATTTCTCTCACACAAACATACATAACAGTGAAGAAGTTGAGGTTTCATCATAAAACTAATTAGCAATATGGAGGACAGTTCAACCCCTTATAAGCTCTTGCAAAGTTTTTTCTTTCATCGATGTGAAACTCTTTTACCTTCACATCTTCACACACCCCCTCACGTGAAATGAATTTTCAAGCCAAACATCTGGACAACACGAATTGGGTGACGTGGAGCACGTGTAACTGTTGGGCTTTACATGTAGGCTAACTGGCTCAGATACCATGAAGAAGTTGAGGTTCCACCATAAAACCAATTGGCAATATGGAAAGTAGCCCAATCTCTTATAAGCCCTTGCATGATTTTTCCTTTCACCAATGTGAGGCTTTTTTACCTTCACATTCTCACAAACAGTCCCCTTATATATATATATATATATATATATATATATATATATAGCTCAGCTATTGTTTCCTTAGTGATAACAGAAACACTAGCCTCCTCATGTTTAGCCTTACCCGCGGTCTTTAACTTTTCGGCTAATTCTTCAAAAGAAATTTCATCACGCCGTCTAGTATTAAAACCTTCAAGGTTAATTACAGTAGGACTTACCATAGGTCTTTCGACCTTCTTTCTTACCTCAATGGAACTGTGGCTGCTAGAATCATCCTTTTGCAAGGACGTTTCTATTCTAGAAGTATGTCGTCCCAAAGACTGCAGGAATAGGTTAGTATAATTATTCTGCTGTATAACAGTAGACAACTCACCTATCCGTTCTTCACTGGTGTCCTTATAAGGGGCAGCAAGGGTTCCTTGATCATTGATGAAGATTGCCGTTTCTGGCGGATGGATAGCCTTTTGTTCTTTACCTGTCTTAGTATTATAGTTCCTGAAAGGATTATCAATAACACTAACATATTCCATGTATTCAGGTAATTCTTTACTCTTAGCAAAATCAGCATACCAAAGGAAAAAACAACAATTGATTTGCTTTGCTGTTGCAGCCAAAATGAACACTGCATCTGACAGAGCAATTGCACATGCAATCGTGGCCGGATTCATTGGCCAGCTAAGAGGTTGGTGGGATTTTAACTTAGGCCCCGTTGCTCGAAGCCAGGTAATGGATATATATGGTCTAATACATGTCATGAGAATGAGAACGGTACATATAGATAAGAACTAATAATAATGTTAATGAGAAATGCTTAAAGAATCAAATAACGAAAAAAAACTTTAACTTTCCTAACATAGTACATGAGCTATAAGAAAATTAAAAAACTCTCTAATTTGGAATAAATCTTGTGAGATAGTTGCATGATCGGCCAATTGCGTATCCCGCTAGAGTAATGCTACACTTATCACATTTTGTATATTATATTTGTAGTATCTCTCTATATAAATAGAGCACCAATACAAGTATAGGTTACACTTCTATCAAGAGATTATACAAATATATATTGTATACAAAATGTTATAAAAGTACCAGTTTTTGCATCCCGCTAGCACCACCACAATGTTGGAGAAAAAATTCAGCTATATACTATATGCCATCATCATAAGAAAGTAAAAGAAAATTAGACCAAACTAAAAAGGAGAAATAAACTGTATGATGCTTCATAAAATTGTATTTATAGGAGAAGGAACAATTCTATGGGGTAAATATTCTATGATTGGCCAGCAAATAATAATGAAGTAATGATAATGGACCTGGCAAAAAGATAAAGGAATATCATTACACCAAGTTGAATACAGTAATCTCAAAACAAAAGGCACTATTTAGGTAGTCAGTTTCGTGTATGCCAAAAAGATCGACAAGCCAAAGTTCCATTACAAATTCATATTACACAAACATCCATTTGTATATATACACCAACTAAAATCATCATCATCATCTACTTAGTAAAGGAAACCAACGTTCCTGGAAAGAAGACTGGTAAGAGATCATGATCAAAAGGAACACAAGCACGAGTCCAACGCCCCATGGAGACCCTCCGGCTCTATGAAGAGATTCCTGCTCCGGCAGCGGCACCAAAAACGACAACCCACCCGATAAGCAGTGGACGACAAGTAGCAGAATGATGGGAACAATCATGAGAAAGAGTTTGACTTGAGTCATCAAGTCCTCAAACATGGATTCGTAGTTTATGTACCATGTGAAGCCCATGATGAAGACGAGGATGGAAATGAAGAAGCAAAGGTGGAGAGGGATGGAGAAGTAGTCCCAGTAAGAATAATAGTTGTAGTCCCTAGCCATGTTAGGGTTTTGAAATTTGAATTATAGGGTTTCAGTGAAGGTTTTATGTGACCGTTTTCTTTGGAGAATAAACTGGCTTGATCCTCTTTGAGAAATTGGTTGTGCGGTGAACATGGTTTATATAGACAATCTATGATTTATGTTTTTTTATTTTGCAATTTTATTACTTACTCATGTAAACAAACTGTGTTCTGTCCTTTATTGTTTTCTTTTTTCTAAAGGGTTCGAGTAACTTTTTCTTTTTTGGGTTTATGGGTTTATGTAGCTTTCTTTACTAGTATTATAGGGATTCTTCTTTTTCTTGCAAGATCCATCGGGATAATTCCAAGTGACGGTGAGAGCAATCCATGGTTGAGATTCGTTAATTGAGGTGTCAGCCAATGAGAAAATACCACGTACGACCGACCATGATCAGGAAGGCTCGGACAGTAACATGGGAAGATGAGAAGAACAATATTTGAAAATTAAAAATGGGAGGGTATTATTTCAGTGACGGCAAAGTTGCAAGGGGAAACATATTATTCGGAAAGTTTTGCCTAGAATGGTGGTCCAAGTCACCTTTGCATGCTTTATGTATACTTTAAGCTGGTAAAGGAAACTATACTGAAATGAAGATTATGAAAAAAAGTTGATATTTTAAATTAATTGATAATACGAGGAATATAATAACATTTTATAAGTCTTTGTATGGTTTTGGTCTCGGACTTTGCTCTCGCATTCTCACATGTTTTTTCACGTGTAGTGAATTTTCAAGCTTAACACGTGGACAACACAAATTAGATGACGTAGAGTACGTGTGACCATTGGCTTCACACGTGTGCCAACTTGCTCTGAAATTATAAAAAAAGTTGAGATTTCACCATAAAATCAATTGAAAATATAGAGAGTAGTCAAACTTCTAAGCCTTTACATGGTTTAATCCCTCACCGATGTAGAACTTTATTCCCATATTCTCTCATGTTCTTGGTTTTTATACATCCACTCTTGTTTTTGTGCAACTAACTTCTAAGACCATCTCCAATGGTGGAGGTTAAAGTCTAAATTTTTAGCCCAGAAAATTTAGAACTTAACCCAGAAACAGTTTTTCTCCTCCAATGGTTTTGGGTTAAAAATTTAGCCCGAGATTACTAAAAAATAACTTAGCCTAATTTTTTCTTTACGGTAACTATTTTAAAAATAAAATTTATGTAGATTATCCTAATTTATTTTTGTGAACATTTTAACCTAAAAATTAATTAATTCCGATAAATAATAAAAATCACTAAATTAGGTGACAATTAGGTCCTCTAACATGAGGAGTTGCCATCATATAATTAGGAAATAGGAAGAAATTATTTTGGAAGTGAGTAGAAAGAAAAATTTGAAGAATTGTATGAGGAAAGTGAATTTTGTGTGGATGATTGAACAAATACATAGGTATTTATAGAATTTTTTTGGTGAATTTTGATTTAAATAAAATTTTAAAATTGTTTTAGCCGTTGGATTTAATTTTGGGCCGTTAGATCTATTTTTTTACCGTTAGATTTGATCATATTCGATCTCAGCCGTTAGATTTAATGAATTTATAAATTACAATTTTTTTTTTTAAGATTGCATCTGGACCGTTGGATATCCAACGGCCCAGTAATCCAAGCCGTCCATTAATTAGCAATTAGTTTGCAAGTGGAATAGATGGCAGACAAGGCTGCAGGCCAGGGGGCCCACTGCTTGCAGACCCTGCGTGGCTGCACTGCATTCCGGGTGGGAAATTTATCCCCGGGTGGGAATTCTGGTCTAAATTTGACCCAATTTTAGAATTTATCCCCTATCCAAATTTTAGCCCAGCCATTGGAAGAGGTTTGGGGGGGTTTAAGTTCTAAATTTTAGACTTTATCCTCACCATTGGAGATGGTCTAAGGGCGTGTTTACATAAGATGAATGGGAATGGGGAGAATGGGAGTGATTCCCATTCCGAATGAACCCTGTGTTCACTAAATCAAAGGGAATGAAAAGTGACGTGGGTCCCATCCGAAGTCAGGATTGTGATTCCTGATTTTCACGGAATCGAAATCCGAAGGGAGGGGGTCGGATTGGGTAAGGCGGAATCGCAATCAAAAATTTCATACCCAAACTACCCTCACATACCTTAGTCTTAAACCTCAGCCTGTCCGACCACCCTCGAGGCCACTTGCTCCTCTTTGTCGTGCGATCTGGGATGGAGTGGAGCGGGTTTGATGCAATTTCAGGTGGAATTCTGAACAATTGGGTGGGTCTGGGGAGAATTGGGGTTGTGGCTGCGGGAGAAGGAGGCAGAGAAACTGGTGTGGATCAGTTATGGGGTGCGATTGGCAGTTGGAAATCTGGGTTTGTTGGAGGTTGATGATCTTGGTGCGAATTGAGGTTGGAGATTTGGGTGGTGGTGGGGTGGGAAAGGGTAGACGGGGTAGGGTTGGGGCTAGGGGTGGAGACATCAGACATGGGTTTGTTGGGGTTTTTTTCTTTCCTTTTTATCATTTTATGTTTTTGTTATTTATTTTATTTGTTTTTTATTTAGTTGGATGCGTTTTTTTATTTTTATTTTTGTTAAGAACTTTAATTTTAACGTTAAGGAAAAATTAAATGGCTATAATTATATAAGCTAAATAGTTATAATTGGATTCCATAATTCTATACAAAGACATTTTGGTAATCAAACTAGTTTTGATTCCGATTCTGTATAATAGTAAACATTACTAATGGAAATCAACTCTATTTTCATTCCGATTCCTGACAGTTAGTAAACAGTTTAATAGCAATGCCTGATTCCGATTCTTACTTACTCCGATTCCTTCTTATTTTGATTTATACTTACCCTGATTCCTGCTTACTCCTATTCTTAGTTAGTAAACACGCCCTAAATGCTTTCTTCAATTTGAATCGGACATATATAAAATCATCAACACATGCATATGAATATGTATATTAGATGTATACACAATAAAACTTTAGAAGCAAAGTAAATTTTAGCACGATGTGAAACAATCCATCGATGAGTTATGTATTGTTGGTTAAATGGTTGTTTACGTTGCACAAAACGGAATCTCATTTATGCATATAAAAATCAGATTTGTAATATTTACACATTTTAACACTTTTTTGTAATTTTCATTTTATTAAATTCAAATCGAACAGTGAGTAATTATAATTTTTTTGAACCTTAAAGTCTAGGAGAACATTGCTCACATGAATTGTTGTGGCCATTAAAACTGGTCAATACTTCTCCAAGGCTTAGAAACCACACATGCACAACCTGCTGAAAATCATTCAGAATCTCGTTCATAACTGGGTTTAACTAAATATATAATCAGTCTGGTTTAATTTTGGAAAGGGGCCTACAACTACAAGAAATCAAGCAACTTGAAATCACTTGGCAGCATCATGATGACTAAAATCAAAATTTTTTTGGTAAAAAAAAAAATCAAAGTATATTTGGTGTCCCATTTAGCGTCAGCATATATGTGATGGACCCATCTAATGATCTTTTCCATTTTATGTTGGTCCACTCTTCATACTCATTTCTTAAACCAGTAATAAAATTTTGACACGCTTTTGGAGGCACCTAAAAATCATCAAAATGACTTGCATGATTTTAAGTAGATTTCAGTTCGTCAGAACTTACGCGAGAATAAGTTTAAGATGGTTTTATTTGGAAAAAAAAAAGTTTATGAGGGTTTTATAAATAAAAAAGGGAACTACAATTAGCATTTCAAAATTTTAATTGCCCACTTTTTATAAGAGTATTTTTTTTTCTTCTAAATATGAAAAGTTTGGAGTGCACAATTAGATTTTTTTAGAGTGTAAAACACACCATTGTGTTTTCGAAAGATTTTTTTTAAGAAAAGATGTGAAGAGACATTTGAAAAAGATCTTTACCACATAAGTCACAGAAGTGTATGTTATGATATATGTTTGGATGAGGGTTTTACAAGTCTCGAGGGATTAAGGTCAAGTTATGAAGGAATGAACCACAAAATATAACATAGAGTGTCACATCCCGAACCGGCTCTGTCATAGCACGATATTGTTCGCTTTGGGCCACGCCATCATGGTTTTGTTTCTGGGAACTCACGAGCAACTTCCCAGTGGGTCACCCATCCTGGGATTGCTCTACCCCAAACTTGCTTAACTTTGGAGTTCCGATGAAATCCGAAACCAATGAGCTCCCAAAAGGGCTCGTGCTAAATGGAGGTGGGCATGTACATATAAGGCACATCACCTCCTCTCCGTTGGTCGATGTGGGATGTCACAATCCATCCCACTTAAGGGGAACCCAGCGTCCTCGCCGACACATTCGAACTGAACGGCAGAGTGGCTTTGATACCATTCTGTCACATCCCAGACCAGCTCCGCCGTAGCAAAATATTGTTCGCTTTGGGCCACGCGTTCACAGTTTTGTTTATGGAAACTCACGAGCAACTTCTTAGTGGGTCACCTATCCTGGGATTGCTCTAGCCCAAACTCACTGAACTTTGGAGTTCCGATGGAATCCGAAGCTAGTGAGCTTCCAAAAGGCCTCGTCTTAAATGAAGGTGGGCATGTACATATAAGGCACATCACCCCCTCTCTGTTGGTCTATGTGGAATGTCACATAGAGGGGATTAGAAAAGCCCTCCATGAGTATCACAAAGACATGTGAGAGGGATTTGCAAAACCCTCACATATGCTTTTGTAATGCTAGGGCTTTTCTAATCCCCTCTATGTTATATTTTGTGGTCCATTCCTTCATAGCTTGACCTCAATCCCTTGAAACTTGAAAAACCCTCATCCAAACATACCTTAGTGATCTTTGGGGGCCTTAATATCTCTGAAAGTTATTACATGATTTTAAGAAGCTTACGCTTTAGTATTACTTGCACGAAAATAGGTCTTATGATCATGTTGTTTTTTTTGTAGAAATTTGCAAAACCAATCAAACTCACAGTTTTTAGTGAAAAATACAATTGAGTTTTCACAAGATCTTTAACATGGTCATTAAGGTAAATGTTTAAAGTCCTTTTGGAAGTTATCTGAAATTTTTTTAAGTCCCAAAATTAAGTAATTTTTTTTAATGAAGTTTTAAGCAAGAAAATAAGAAAATAAAATAAGAGGCTATTTAGTTTAAATATCATTTCTAAAAACATATTTAGGAAATATCAAATTTTAGTTTATGTACTAATGAAAAGGAAGTGCTTTGAAATTAACAAGAAAGTACAATGCATGAGTTAACTCCACTCAAATATCAATATGGCGTTAACGTTAAAAGAGGAAGAGGAATATTTTGTTGGAATTTTTGGGTTGCTTGAAAAGATTTCAAGAAATATTATCTTTGGTAAGTTTTGTATTACTTTCATTAATATTTATACCAACCAAACACATAATGTAATTTATTTATTGAATATAGTCTTACTCTTAGGTCACTATCCAACAGTAACTTTCAAAAAATCATGTAATTGTCAGAAAGTCTTTATTTTAATTGTATATGCATGTGAAAAACAATGACTAGTGATTAGTAAAGATAATTAAGACACTCAGGCCTCGTTTGGCAGCTTGGACTGGACTGACTATTTCAGTCGGATAGGATAATCTGTCATCGGACAGTACTGACTAAATTAGTCGGGCGTTTGGTGCAGTATCGGACTAATATCAATTATTTATACTGTGTTGGCCAGCCCAAGGTGTGTGTGAAGAACACAATTTGTTCTTCATACAAACTCACTCAAATCCTAATCAAATGCAAGAACTACGAAAGGTTTGACCTTCGTAGGAGACGAAGTATGTTGGTAACCTTTAATTTGATTCAAGGTGCAACCACAACTCCTCCAAGCAAAGGTGTTCATCCAAGATGAGATTGAAGACCCTCTTAGGTATTTAGCCTTTGCTCATGCAAAGAAGATTCTACAAAGGTATATGATGCTACAACTTACTAATGTGATTTTGAGTTGTGTCTTGGTTCACAATATTTAGGCTTCAAAAGTCATGAGCAAAGTTTTGTTTTTGAGTACTAATATGCTAGCTAAGAGCCTTTAATTTGTTAATATCATGCTTAAGTGTTGCTCAAATGAACTTGTAATTCAAATATTTTCCTTCAAGCTAGACCAAGACAGTGAGAGGGACGGACCCGACTAATTATACGGAGGTTTTTGGGCGTATAATTAGTCTGGTGTGAGGGGTACTAAATGGTGGGCCCGATTTAAATAGTCGGGCGACTATTTTAGTACGGAGCGCACCAAACACCCGAAACCGGATTATTAGTACTATCCGGTGCACTATACGGCGTACCAAACGAGGCCTCAATCAACAAGAAAAATACCTTTGTGCCTAGCAATTGGGGCCTTTAGTTTATATTCACGGACTAATTTGTTGAAAACCACTTCACTCTCATGTCACTATGGAAATTTTTTTTTCAAAAGCTTTAAAAAATCAATAACACTAACAACAAATATGATTGAGGAGGAAAAAAATTTACAATTAATACTATTATTTGATGTCACTGTTGAACAGCGACTTGATGTTACATCCCGTCCCTAATTTTACTGTATTTTATTCTCCGAAGTTGTAAATTTACAAAAATACCCCTGGTGGGCTAAGCGGAATCCTACGTGGACTTTTGATTTCTCTTTGTAATTTCGTACTTTTCTTGTGATCGTTGTGTAGTACTCTTTGTTATGAACATGTGAGCGCAAACGAGATGTCATTCGGACTTGTAACGAACAAGTTTGTAAAGGCAAAATGGTAATTTACCATTTTCAGTATTGTTTTCCTGTGGGCTATTTTCTGTGTGCTTGCATGGAAACCAGAGTGCTCTGCACTATTTGAGAACCAGCTTTTAGGTTCATTGCGGGACAAAACCTCATGCAAATTTTTTATAGAATTTTTCCTACTCTTTTAAGTGGAAGGTTTCCATTGTGGGATTGCACCACCCACTGAATCTCAACAACTCTCTCCCCTGTTTAGTTTGTCTTTCTCTTCCTTTTACTCTCTTCCCCGTGCCCTGCATATACACACACACACACACAACTCACCCAAGTTTTACCGAGAGCACCACCACCACCACCATCACCATCACCTCAAAATTTTTCGACTAACCATCACTACAAACGTCATTAACCCACCACCATCATACCGAAACCGAGCTTGCAACTCTGCAAAACCACAAACCCCGACTGTACCGAATCTCCAACGAAGGTTTGAGACTTTTTTGACGAGGTTCACGACGATCGAGACCTCGATCGACTTCGTTCTCACCACCAAACGACTCCTCGTGAGTCGTAAACCACTTTCCAAGCCTTGCATGCAAGAATTTGGCTCGGAAACCACGAGAACCAAAACCTCCACTTTCGTCTGAGATCTTTCGAGCTATCTTTTTAGACTCTTTTAGGTAAATTCGAATTCTACTATTCCATAGCTTTATTTTGACATATTATGTGTGAAAATTGGTTGAGTTTTGAAGAACTTATGAATTTTTGAAAAAACCTGGCAAAATTTCCAGTTTCCAGGGGCCGCTAGTGGCGGCTGGAAGTTGCAGAGGTAACCAGAGAGCTGACGTCAGCAAACTCGGTCAAGATTCGGTTGGACCAGGAATATTCTAAAGGTATATTCATTCTTAATTGACAGTTATAAAGGAGTATTCGGCGACGAAATATTCCGTAATGCCGTTAGCATATTTCGTTAAAAACCTAGAATTTTCCGCGCTGTTAACTTTAACGGTGCGTGTAACCGACCCTTAGGCGGCGCGTGACGCTTCGTGCAGCCCCGTGGCGGCGCGTGAGGCCGTGTGGCGACTACGGGCTCTCTCCTTTGTCTGCTCTGTTTTCTCTTCTTCTCTTTCTTTCCTCTGTCTGCTCTCTCCTCTGTTTCTCTCTCTCTTCCTTTTTTTTCTTCTTCTTTCTTTCCTTTCCGTCATCCCCTTTTTATGCATGAGGCTGGTGGTGGATGACATCATCCCTTACATAAGTCATCCATCATTTTATAACAGGACGTGATTTTTGAGATACTTATGGCTTGGTGGAACTTGCATGAAAATATATTGAGTAAATTATATTTTGCACCCTCAAGTTTGGGTCTAATTGCAACTTTATACATCATCTTTAAAACAGTGCAATGTTATACACCAACTTGTGCTTTAGTTGCAATTTCATACGTCCATTAGTCAATCCGTCAATTTGACCGTTAAATGATGATGTGGCAACTACGGTCAAAAAAAAATTTTGAATAAATTATTTTTCTTCTTAAATTAACATTTGTAAAACAATTATATTTTAATTTTTTTTCCTATGTGGTATATTTGTGACAACCGCATCAGCAAAATAGTGAGATCAACAATTGCCACACCATCATATAACTGTCCACTTGACGGTTTGACTAACGGATGTATGAAATTGCAATTAAAATATAAGTTTGTATATGACATTGCAATGTTTTACAGATAATATATGAAATTGCAATTGCATCTAAACTTTAGGGTGCAAAATGTAATTTACCCAAATATATTTTACATTTTGTAAAATTTCACAAAAACGTTAAAAACTCGTGAGCTTTACCAAGATACTTTTTCATGAGCTTTATGAAAAATGTTGTAAGCCCTTTAGAAGTGCTCTTACCATTTATTAAGTTCGGGAAATATTTTTATGAATTTTTTAAGCTAGAAAATAGAATAAATAAAAGAGAAATACTACCTGAGCTCGAAACTGATATTCGGGGTCGTAAAAATCTTCGAGATTCCCTGTGGGCCAGTTTGGATGGGGTTTTTTTTTACTCCAAAGGTTTTACTAATGATAGGAGTACGAAGCGAAGGGATTAAAAAATGATGGGGTCTTGAAGTTTCTTGTTTGGTAAAATGGGATTTGGTAGCGAAGAGATTCAAAACTGGGTTTACAAGGGAAAAAAAGGATTTTTAATACATAAAAAAGATCAATCTGGATTGACCAAACAAAGAAGGGCCACTCATAAAAACAATGGAGTCACCGACCCAATCTTGAGGCCCGCTCCTCTTCCAAATTTGATCAGGAAAATCAAATCGAATCTGCTCGATTTGGTCGCACGGCGAGCTCCACCTAACGAAGACATAAACCTCATATGCTCGGTTTTGTCACGGATGGAGATGCAGACGTCTGATGGAGTTGGAATCACACTCGGCCCGAGTTGACTTGGCAATGGAATCGCTCTGGGGCTTTTGCTGGAGGACTTGAGATAGAGTAGACGAAGATGACGCCGGAGAAGAGCAAGCGACACTGCAACAATGATGATGGTGCGGGGAAGACAGAGACAACGCCGAACCGAGGCAGGGAGAGAGACGAAAGAGAGAGGGATTGCGAAAACTCACCTCCAGAGGTGGGTTTTGTATACGTGTTTTTTCATTTTAGTAAACCCGCTTTTTAATCCCATGTCGCAAGCCCGTATAAATATAAGAGATATCCAAGTCAGTGTTGATAGAAAAGCTTTCTGTTAGGACATGGAAACAATGTTTATATGTGAATGAGTTATGCATGACAATTTCAATGAAAACAGCCACCTAAAGCAACACCAACTCCTTATTAATCAAGAAATTAAGTACAATTAGCAATGTCCAAATAAAATTCCAAAACCCATGATCAATAATGCAACACATAAATACTATACTCCACGATAGCATCACTTGAGGTGAGATTAAAAGTGTGAGTTCTCAATTCAGCATAACCCCTAGCAAACCTGAAAGCCCCACTTCCACCAATCACAGGCAGCTCCCTCACCTTGTTCAAAATTGAATTTCTTCCTAGCAAAGTTATGGTGCTTCCATTAAACTTACCTGCAACAAAAGCAAAGTTCTGTGCCATCAGCAGGCTGAGCTCCCCCTGTGCTGCTGATCCATAAAACCCTTGAGCCCTAGCCACCAGTTTTGAGCTCAACTCAGGACCTTGGGTTAGTGCATTATCAAACATTCTCACTAACCCAAAATTCGTCTGGGACTTATTGGAGGGTGCTGGGACCACCTCTATGGCAGAGGGATGGGACCCACTAACAATGTCATGCCAGTATAAGCGAATGTGGGTGAGCTTTTCTTTCTGCAGCCCGAGAAGCTTGCGGTCCACGGTGCTGTGAAACCCTAAATTTTCTCCAGAAACTAAGATCAAGGCAAAGGAAGAGAGGAGGGAGAAAATTGTGAATTGGAAAGCTGAGATTGGAGAGAGCCTAGCCATGGTTTTGGTAGTATGTCTTCAAGGCCTTCGTTTGTTTTGTAAGGTTTATATACAGTGAAGGTCAATGATACCGCGTTCGGCAAAAGTCTTTTTCAAATGATACGACTCACCCTTATTGACTGGAATGGAATAATAAAAAGGAATTAGTTATGATATAATTAATTATAGAGTACTTTACCGATTTGGTTTATAATTCATTATTTTAGTGTAATTAGTAATGAACAGTTGACAAAGGAACAATATATGTGTGTTAGACTAGTTGGTTACGAGCAATGTACTTGTTCTTTGCACCCAAATTTAATTCTCATTAGGTTATTTACAATATAGTCTTATAGAAAAGAAGAAATATTTCCCAAATTCAATTAACAAGCAAGTTTTGTTGCATAGTTATAATTTTATTGTATAGCTCAACAAGTTGGCATGTCTCTTTTTCTAGACTGTTCCCACTAATCATGATTTAAGCCACCCCATAATATGGATGTACCGCCACTTGCATCTGTAAGGTTGTGATTAATTTTAGAATAAGCCCGGTGTACGAGTGGACATAATAATTTGGGGTTGGTGGGTTGATCTCACCTAACAATTTCTTTTTATTCTGAAGTGAGAGGAGTCATATGAATACTCTGTGTATTTATAAAAGGGTTTATATCACGAATGGTCTCTAAGATTGACAGTAGTCATTAAAATGGTCCATAACATTCTAAATCGATCAATCTCGTCCCTGACATTTGGTATCACACATCAATGTGGTCATTTTGTCAATAATCCGTCAATTCACTCGTTAAAAACTCACGTGACACTCACACATGTGTGGGGCCAAAATGACGAAAAAACCCTTCAAATTGACGGAATGACCAGATTGATGTGCAATACCAAATGTCAGGGACGAGATTGATCGATTTGAAATGTTAGGGACCATTTTGATAACTATTGTCAATCTCAGGGACCATTCGTGATATAAACCCTTTATTAAATTTTGTAGAAAAGTTGGCAATTTGGTTTATTTTTGTGTTAAGATATGTTAAGCGTTTATGTGTAAAAATTCTTTAGTAGAAAGAAAATTTTATAAATACACATCTAACTTTATAAAATAAAGTTGTGAGACACTCACTTTTTGAAAACTAATCAAAAGTACTCAATATCAACAAATATAGTGTTGATACGCTGTTTATACAATGTCGATATTGGGTACTTTTGATTAAATTTAAAAAAAGTGAGTATTTTTTTATTTAAGAAGACAAATAGTGAGTACTTTTGCCTATTTCTCTCTTATTTGAATTTCAGTTTGAAATTACTTTTTGTTTGGTTGAAAGTTTGAAATCTTTTTTTTTCTTTCTTATTTTCTCGTCCTATGATTTGTTAGCAAATTGTGCCAAATGGTATGTACCGAAAGAAAAATTAAGGAAGAATAAATTGTACCCATGTATACAATAAGAGAGATAGCTACAGAAAGAATGGTGTATAGAGCATTGTTGTAAGCAAGTTATTCCCCTCCGATGGACCATAAAAGAAACTTGGAGAGAACCCTAAAATCTGGGCTGGCATGAAATGAAGAAGATAATATATTTTATTTTCATCTATCCGTCCTCTGCCGAGTTATTGACACCAACCAAATGCATATAGCCTTGGAGAAAGACTCATACATAAATTAACAAGCATACAAAAACTCGATTCTAAATTAATTTCAAATCATGTTTGCCAGTACTTGATAAAGTAAACTCAACCACCCCTACTAAAGTCAAAAGAAATGACAGGTGATGGTGGCCAGCACAATGATAGAATCTAGAACCTCAAAAGAAAAAGGGAACAAAAAAAATGTTATCATAATTTAAAAAAAAAAAAAACCATCGTCAATAATGCAGCACATAGATGTTATACTCAACAACGGCATCTCCTGTGGTTGGAGTGAATGTATGAGTACTTGCTTGAACATAACCTCTTGCAAACCTGAAAAGCCCACTGCCTCCAATCACAGGCATCTCCCTCACCTTGTTGAACACCTGGTTCCTTCCTAGAATCGTTATAGTGCTGCCATTGTACTTCCCTTGGATGAAATGAAAATTCATGGCCATCAGCAGGCCAACTTCTTTCTGTGAGGCAGACGCATAGAACCCTTGAGCCTTTCCCAGCAATTTTGAGCTCAACTCAGGGCCTTCAGTGAGAGGATCATCAATCATGCTAACAGAACCAAAGAGGGTTGATGAATTGATGGGTGGATTCACCACTCCTACTGCACTTGGATTTTTACCGCTGTAAATATCATGCCAGTACATCTTAAAGTGGCTGAACTTCTCTTTCTTGAGACCCAGAAGCTTGCGGTCCAAGGCTCTTACAAAATCTTGATCTTCTCCTTGGACAAGAATTAGGGCAAATGAAGATAGAAGAGAGAGAATTATGAATTGGGTAGCCAAGATTTGAGGTGTTCTAGCCATGGTTGAAGTTCTAGAGCTCACAGAGTCACTACTTTGGTTTAGAAAATGGAGTAGCTTTGTGTCCACATATATAGTGTGGAACGAGTCAAAGAGCTTGACCAAGTTGGGGTTTTTTCTTCATGGTGACCACCAACCACAGGCTGCCAACATTTTCTTTGTCCCTTTTCTTTTGGGTCAGGTTGTCACATTGCATAAATGACTACCCAATGGAAAAATTGTGAGTGGTATGTATTATTTAATTGTACAATTATTAAATAATTTCAAATTAATTTGTAGTGAGTCTTAAATAAATTTTAAATTATTTAAAATATGTACAATTAAATAATACGTATCATTAAAATTTGACCAATTTAACTCAACAATTAATTGGTTATACGACGTGCTGTGCCTGTAGGAAATTGTGGTGAGGTAATTATGAGAAGGGTTTGGTAAAGAAGAAGTTAAAAGACAGAAAGAATGACCTTTTGAGTAAAGTATTGAAGGGGTTGGAATAATTCCAGGCTTCTGGAATCATAGTGCATAGTTTTTCATGACTAACATGTAACACTATTATGGAATGTTTGGCTGTTTTATATCGTATTATTAATCTGCTCATAACATACATGTGTATCAATGTAATAAATTAATAATTTTACACTGTTATTTGAATAATTTTAAACTTTAAGTGCACACATGAAAAATCAATTATTTTTTCTGTTCAAATTATAACACTTGTATTTAACAAATTTCTAGACTAAATTTCTATGTACTTCAATCAGTTTGGTGGAACTAACTCTTACTTTTGATCTATAGTTTTTGGTGGACCTAAGTCCTTTTGTCTTTTCATAGAAAATATGCATTTTATTTATCAAAGAAAACTTAGAAACGTTGGGTACATCAACACCTTTACGAATACCGCCACGAGCCATTTTGGACCCCCTCTAACCGTACATGCTCTCCTCCATAATATACATTGTGAGCAAACCTTATTAAATATTACAACCTCTTTTGGTATGTACTGAGCCTACTGACAATATATGCTCCTCTAGCCTAAGCCTTACTTCATCTTTTTGTCTATGTGAAAAGTGTTGCTTTCTTTTTACTATAGTAAAAGTTTTATTGAAAAAAAAAATAGTGGTACTCAAACCTAACTTTGAGTGAAAGCGAAGGAATCCATATATAATTGAGAAAATCTTACACACAACTTGACATATATTTTATTATATACACGTCTCTTATTGTATGTGAGTACACTTAATTAGAGATGTATACAAAGAGATATATCCCAAAAACACAACATAATGTACTCTTCATAGCTTTACTTGCTGCAATCTCCACCACATTCAATCATAACAGCATACTTATGGTTTGGCAAGCGGTGTGATCAGCACATATGGCATGGTCTTTCAATTTAATTGTGACCTAATTTTTCCTCAAAAGCTTCAACTATAGCAAAAGTGCGAACCACTGGATAGCTTTTTGTGGTAAAATATGAGAGGAAAAAACTACTAATTATTGCACAGACAAGGGATATCCCAAAATCACAAGCAAAATGGTACATAGTCTAAATGATTTCTTGCACACTTGGACATAATAAATTGGTTAATTACCAATTTAAGTTGTATGATTTTGTATTAGAAAAAGTTCATCATCAGATTGTAAGGGACAGCATGATGCAAAATCAGTATATAGATATTACAAGACCTTAAAACAAAAGCAAGCTAGACAAGCGAAGGAAAAAGTAAATGTGCCAAGAAAATAAGCACGATCAGTAATGCAGCACATAGACATTATACTGGACTATGGCATCCCCAGTTGTGAGATTGAAATAGTGAGTTCTTGCTTCAACATAACCCCTCGCAAACCGGAAAAGCGCGCTGCCTCCGATCACAGGCATCTCCCTCACCTTGTTGAATACTTGATTCCTTCCTAGCACAGTTATGGTGCTACCTTGCCTTGAATGAAAGCAAAGTTCATGGCCATCAATAGCCAGCTTCTTTTTGTGAAGCAGATCCATAAAACCCTTGAGCCCTTCCCAACAATTTTGAGCTCAATTCAGGCCCTTCAGTGAGTCGATCATCAATCATGCTAATAAAACCAAACCCTGTTGATGAGTTGGAGACTGGTTTCAGCACCGCAACTGAACTGGGATTTGGACCGCTAACAATGTCGTGCCAATACAACCGAAAATGGCTAAGTTTTTCTTCTTTTTTCAGCCCCGAAAGCTTTGTTCTAACAACACCTGGGTTTTTTCCTTGGACCAAATTGAAGAGGGGAGGTATTTTGATCATGGTCGCACCTCTTAGGTCACAAACTTATCTCTACTTGTTCAGGAAATATTGCAGTAGGTTGTGTCCATATGTATTTAAAGTGAATTAGAGCTTGACATGATAATTGACCAAAATTGGGATTTCGTCATCGTTTTGGCTAACACATTAGGACTACACAGAAGGGTTTAGTTAAATAAAAAAACAAGACGAGTGACCATTTAGCATTAGAAAGTTAAAATCATGTTAAAATATTGGAAAAATCTTGAGTGGTACGTACCATTGAATGATACGGCTATTGAATGGTCCAGATTAATTTGCAGTGAGCTTCAAATGAATTTTAAACCATTCAACAGTACATACCATTGAATATTACGTATCATTGAAGTATGACCCTAAAATATTGCCAATTACAGTCTCATTTGGTTTTGGTGGACCTAAAACCCTATACTTTGGGTGAACCTAAAGTCTTGTTTGGTTGCTTTTGTTCTTTGAGAAAAAGAATAGTAGTTTTTTAAGAAATTTTTTTCTTTTCAAAGTGGGATTTCAACTTAAACATTGAGCGAAAGTCATAAGAAATAATATATATAGTCTCATTTGGTATAGAGATCGATTGAATTCTCCTTCTCACCCACTTAAAATGAAAAGTAATTATAGAGATCCAACGATCCCTAATATATAAAGTCATTGATGGTAATCAATAAAATTGATATATTAATAGAAGAAATGACAAACAAAGACGGCAAGAATAAGAGACTAAATCCCACGAAATAGCGACACTATGTTCATATATATATATATATATATATATATATTTACACATTTGACTTACCTCCTTGCAGAGCTCCATCACATTCAATCATAACTAGAGATTCACGATACAGATCTAGAGCATATTACAACCAAACATTTCGAAACTCGACTTTAGCAGTTTCTCATCAGCCCACTTACAGCCTTCGATTCTGTGAGGTAAAGCCTGCTCAAAGATATCATAGTGTCCACTGATCCATCTGAGGCAGCTAAAGCCCACTTCAATCCCTTCAAATTAGAATTATTAAAGCACCCATTTTGCTAAATAATTTGACGGCCTTGTTAAATTTTAGGGGTCATTTGATAAATTGATAATTATTTCGAATTCGTTTTCAGTTTCATGTTATCAATATAATTTAATAGTGGAACATATAGTTTGATTTTATGAGGGATAATGAACTTTTGTGAACTTTTTTTATCATATGATGAGAATTTCTTAGAATATATTAGTCATGGCCTAAAATTTAATCGAGAGGAACTTTGTACAACTTTTGCTTTTCTAAAATTTTAAAATATATTAGTAATTAACCTCTTTTAAGATAGTTCATTATAGTGAAACAAAATCAAAGCACATGTACATTTCATTACAAAATGCATGCATGTGATTTTTGATGTTGGCCCAACGTCATTGGTGATCCAAATGCCAACGTCATTGGTGATCCAAATGTATATGGTACCGGCCCTACCGGGTTTGCTTGCGGAAAACCCTCTAGAATCCAAGTCACGGTGACGTACGTACGTATGTACGTATATACATACATACATACATACATATGTTAATATACAATTATACATATACATATATACGGTGATTTCCCTAGATCAACAAGTCCTTATACACAAACAATATGGACATGATATTATGACTTTGATTTTTTTATTTTTTAAAATAAAAGGATGATAATAGATTAGGCGAGTCTAGCTACATATAAGACTTGATAATTAGTCTACAAAAGTAGTTTTACTCTCTAAACCCGTACAAGACGGTTAGAAAGAACCAAGACCCCGAGATTTAGCCATCAACTACAAAGTAGGCTACTTCTCACTCAGAACAATTAGAAATGGTTAACTTTGTGATAGAATGGTCCCCGGTCCATTATGTTCGAAATTTTATTAAATAAAAAATAGTATATTTGAAGAATTGTAATTTCTTTTTTATACGTTTCTTAACATCGTTGTTCTCATTTTTTTCCCTTTCAATCCTACACTTTTGAAAAGCTCAAGGCTCTAATTAGCTTCTTATTAGAAGTTGGATACGTTAATATTAGCATAGATATATAAGATGTACATATATGTCTTTTTCATCAGCCATTTGCTATCAATTTTTTTAAGAAACAGTTGATGCTGATCACACGACTCAAACAGAAGATAGCGAATGTGGCGGCTATCATATGCTTAGTAATAGTAATTAAAAGGGGGAAGCTGAGTCAGCTACGTGTGTCATTAGAAAACTTGACTCCCAAGAATCCCAATGTATAGCCGCCCTTTCAAGCTTATATCAGGTTTGGACCGTACAGTTTATGGCCACAAGTACAATATTGTATCTATCATTCATTGAGATCAAATAAAACAATAATTAGGAACTTTCCTTCTTCACGAGTAAGTTTTTAGTTACCAGACTACTAAGCGAATGTTTATTTTGGGAATGTAAATAAATGGGTATAATCTTCAATTTTGCATTTACAAACACCTAGAAAATGCATTAATTATGTGGCTCTCATTAATTTTAGGCAAGGGCGGAGCTAAGAAATTTTTTGAGGCTGAGCTAATTTTTTTTTGTCTATATACAAAAAAATCAAACACATTTGTAAGTAAAATTTAACAATAAAAAAAGTTCGTGCACATATAATATTAAGCATTGCAATAGAATTATATAGAGCTTACTTAGAAAAAGTATATCTTGATTCAATGAACAATAACAAATAGAAAAAGAAAATACAACAACCAAAATGATCCTAGCAAAAATTTAAAAACAAACCTCCAAAATTTAGCATTTATGACCTAAATCATAGAGACCTACTAATAACAATCAACATGGAAAATTAATTAAAAAAGGAGGAGTTTATAGAGTGAAGTCAAATGAATATATTGAATAGTTATCCAACTTTGGAAAGGAAAGGAGATGAGAGGTTGAACTTCGGTGGTGGTGGTGGTGGTGGTGGTGGTGGTGGTGGTGGTGGTGGTGGGGGGTGGGGGTGAGAGTTGGGCGAAGTAAAATATTTGATGTCATAGTGGTGGTATGGGGTGGGGGAGGGGACAGTTGGGTGAAATAAAATATTTGATGTGAATTTCAAGAGAGAAGCATTAAAGGCTAGACTAAATTTGAAAAAGGCAATTTCGACCAATAAAATTATATGGTACTTTTTTAAGGATAATACTTGGGTACTCACTAGTGAGTACCCTATATACTCACTTTCTGATTTGGCCCAATCAAAAGATGACATGTGTTCCTTATTTTTAAAAGCCCAAGAAAAATTAAATAGCATATGTTTTATTTTTTAAAACAATAAAATATGTGTTAAAATATCATTGGGCCAAATTATTAAAGTGAGTATATAGGGTACTCACTAGTGAGTACCCAAGTATTATCCCTTTTTTAAAACCCACAATATGCCCTCTGCTGGAGCCCATTTCAGCCCAGGTATAGCTCCACCCTTGACATTAGGTATGAAATACCTGAAAAATGAAGGTTTCCTATTAATATAGGGGGGAGTTGTTTATCACATCCCCATTCCGTCTATTTCTCTTTGCTTCGTATCCTCATACTATGTAAGTAAACATGCCCTCAAATTATATAGCGTATATTTATTTATTTATTATTAAATACTTTAGAAGTAGAACATGTCAACTGTGTCGTTCACCTACATTATAACACATAGAATGATAACACCATGTGACAATGTCCTTATACACACAATTTAAAATTTTTTTTTTCACAATCAAAATCTACAACCCCACAAAAAATTAGAAAAGAAAAATGATTTAGAGGTGTTAGGGATTATTTTTGACGATACGCAAGAAGTCTAAGGGCTCGTTTGGAAGTGCTTTTAAAATGACTAAAAACGCTTTTGGTGAAATTGTTTTTGGGTTTCAAAAACACTTTAAGTGCTTTTCCAATATTCACTTGCATTTTTACTAAGAATTGGTTTCAAAAACACTTTTATCAAAAGCGCTTTTAGTCATTTTAAAAGCATTTCCAAACGAGCCTAACACCCTCATCCACCAACGTCATAAAAAGACTAGAAAGAAAAAATCATGATTATTTGGGACAAAATATAGAGTTCGTTGTTGCTCACCCCCTCTAGCCCAGGGTGGCCGTTACTCCCTTCTAGATTTGCGCCATGTGTCTCTTTAACCAACTCATGGTTAACTATATATTTAATTAAAATTTTATGAAAAAGAAAATAATTAAATTAATTTAAAAAAATACTTACTATTTTATTCATTCCTTGTTATCCTATTAATTAAATATTTGATTGAATTATCTTTTTTTTTCTTCATGAATTTAGCTCTCCTTCTACACTAACATCCTACTACACCACCAACAGATAGGAAGGAAAAAAAAAGCATCGAATGGCAGAAGAAAGAAAAAGTTAGAATTGGGTGGTGCTCCTGTTTCAACTAATTGATAGTGCGTCAAATTAGTTGGAACCAAATTAACATTTCTTTGGTTACTTCATCTTTTAATTTTTCATATACTACAATATTTTTTTCTTTTGCTATGTCATACTTGAAGGAGGTAGGACGGGAAATGATATATTAATGCCAATCAATTGTTTAATTTGGTGAGGAGATAATTAGAGAGAATAAATGGTAAGTTTTTTGCTTAATTAATTTAATTGTTTTTCTTTTACATATTAAATAATTAAATAGAATAGACTAATTATAGTTAAATATTTAAACATGCGGTGCAAATCTAGAAAGAAAGTAACGGTTATCCTGGATTAAGGGAGGGAAATAACTTGGCTGCTGAACAATTCAGCAGCCACTCCTACTTACACCCAATTCCGTGTAGACACGTGTCAAGTTTTGATTTTTTTAATCAAAATTTGGACACGTGTCCACACAGAATTGAGTGTAAGTAGGAGTGGTTGCTGAAAATTCAGCAGCCAAGTCTTGTTTTTAAGGGAGTGAGTAAAAAAGAACTCTAAAATAGAAGGAACATGAACAATAATAATAATAATAAATTCTATGGCACACGCAAGGTGCATAAAATTTTAATAAGGGATAGTAGAGAGATCCTGTATAGATATATGTTGGAGAAATGACACATGTGATGACACCTATTTAATCCTTTTTCGTGGTAAAATATCTTTGAAGATTTGAGTGACACATGTGATGACACCTATTAATCTGTCGTTGACCTCTATATTAATTTGGTTTACTAATCGAGATTGAGACTTAAACTTTGCTCAAGTATATGTGGATAATCTACTAGCTTTTTTTCTTCCCTATTTCTGTATAACCGTTGCATTACAGAGAATATACATATTAGAGGTGGACAAATAAACCGAAAAACTAAACCAAACCGTTTAGATTGGTTTGGTTTGATTTTTTTGTCCAATTAGTTTATAAAATCGAACTAAACCGAAATAAACGATTTTGTATACAGTTTCAATTTTTACAAACCATGGATTATAAAACCAACCGATTATAATAAAATATGTAAAATAATAAATAATATGTAATATTAGATTAAAAGAATATATATAATATTATATAATTGTAGTATTGAACAAAATATATTGCATGTGCTACAAAACCTTTTTACCCCTAGCATATAAAACTCTTCTGTCAATTATTTTTATACTATTCTAATTATTGTTGTTGCTCCTTTCATGGTACTTTACGATTTTGGAGTGATGAGATTGAAATGAGATTAAGTATTTTGAAGTTATGAGATTGTAATTTGTTGATGAACTTTGTATAAATTGATAGGTTTAAAAAAAAAATCTTATACTTATATTACCACATGACTCAAAAATCTTTATTTGGTAATATGTGCAAATTAAATTGCAAACTGAACCAAACCACACCGCAACATTGGGGAACCCACTACGTCGGTTTTAAGTCATTATGGTTCTGTTATGATTTGAAATTTAAACAAACCGCAGTGTGCGGTTTGGATAGTGATTTTGACCCAAAATTGAACCAATCCAAACTGCGCCTAGCCCTAATACATATACATAATACATACCAAAATAGTCAATAGGTCATGAAGAAATTTCGTAGTTTCGTGCAAGAAGAAGAAAATGAATAAAACATGTGAACCCAAAATGCTACGAAACAAAGACCAGACTTCCCAATCTATTCTTTGCTTTTGGATGGTCAAAGTGCCAAACAAACATTAATATATAACTTGTCACTCTCACTTGTAATGACTACAATGCCCTTGGTATAATGTATTATATACAGTATTATATAGAGTTATGTTGTACTTTACAAGAGAGAATGAATTCATATGTTAAAGAAGACTTTCATCGCAGACTTCTTTCACCTGAGCACTCTTTTCATTGACTGTTTTTTTTTTCCTCATCAGGTGGATCTCTCATCATTGACAAGCTAAAAGAGCATAAAAAAAATTAGAGACTAATAAACCAGTTTTTTGGAAATTAAAACAGGGGTGATTTTGTCATTTCAAATGTGGATTAAGTGAAAAAACCGAAAGTTGTGCTCCTACGATTCTAGAAGGCTGGCAGCCTTTGCCTTGCTCCTGATGTCATTACTTGGAGCCTTAATTATGGTCAATTGTCAACCAATGTTAATCTTGCTCTTCAAGCCACCAAACAAGTACTTCAAATGAAAATTCCTAACTTCCTTGGCTTGGAAACCTCTAGACTCCTTAGAATTTCAACCCCATTCCCCTCCCTCAAAACTTTAAAATCCCTCCCTCATTTGCCACACTTCTCCATCACTCCCTCCCTTTCTTTCCCTTTAGGCTTAAACAACACCACCAACAACAACATAAACGACCTCTCTCTCTCTCTCTCTCTCAACACAAAAAAATCAATTGGAAATGGGCACTTTGGTTGGGCATGTAGCACCAGGCTTTGGGTTTCTTCTCATTGGATTATGGCACCTCTTTAATCACATCAAACTCCATCTTAACCAACCAAACTCCTACACAGCTCCAACCTGGTTTCCCACCTCCAAATTCAAGTATTTGGAGCTCTTCTTAATCATGGGAGGCTCATCTGCCTCCATTGCAATGGAACTCTTCATAGGTCCGGAGAAACACCAACCGTTCAATGATGACGGAACCATCCCCACCAACCATCTCCACAACTTTGAGCACTCTTCAATCTCCATGGCTTTCTTTGTCTATGCAGCTTTTGCCATCATTCTTGACAAAATTGCCCCAAAAGCACAACATGGTTTGACCCAACTCCTTGGAGCCATAGCCTTTGGGCAGCAGCTTCTTCTCTTTCACCTTCACTCTGCTGATCACATGGGACCTGAAGGCCAATATCACATGCTTCTACAGCTTGTGGTTCTTGTTTCTTTGACCACAACCCTTATGGGAATTGGTTTCCCTAAGAGTTTTTTGGTCAGCTTTGTGAGGTCACTTAGCATATTTTTCCAAGGTGTTTGGCTTATGGTCATGGGGTTCATGCTTTGGACACCTGACTTGATGCCAAAAGGTTGTTTCATGAACTTAGAGGAGGGTCACAAAGTGGTTAGGTGCCGTGGAGATGAGGCGCTTCACAGAGCCAAGTCCTTAGTGAACCTTCAATTTAGTTGGTTCTTGGTGGGAATAGCCATTTTTGGGGTGTCCTTCTATTTGGTTTTGGTTAAGGTTTACGGCGAAAAGGTTGAGTATTTTTCGTTGACAAGGCTACGCGAAGAAGATGAAGACGAACAAGATGATGAATCTCAAAAGAAAATTAAGCTTGAAGACTCAAAGAGTTTTGTTAATCATATGGGGAAAACAGCCTTTGCGTCCATAGACATGGAAAGGTAGAGGAAAAAGTGCAAGGTATAAAGGAGATATGGGATTTGGTCTTTGTGTACAAACTATTAGGTTGTGGGATATATGCCAATTTATATTTGATTAAACCAACCATAAAGTTGGCCTAATTAATTAAAAGAAGGATTTGTATGTGTGAAAGTATATATGTAGGTGTTTAGAGGGGGGAACGTATTGGTGTGAGGGATTGTTTAGTTTCCATTGTATATTATGGGTTTTAGCTTTAGGTTCAATCTTTTGGTGTTTGGTGTGCCATGTGATCGAAAGTTCATTAGTGAAAGCGAGGTAATTTATTATGCCTTCGAAATTTATATACTTTACATTTTTTGCCAATATAAGTTTATGGTTTATCATGATCACCTTGTACCTTGTTTAAGTGACTTCTTTGTGATGTGTTATAGTAGATTAAAGACACCCTTTAAGGATCCATTATTTTAAACTTAAGCATATCATTAAACAAAAAACTTAAGCAATATTCACAGGAAGACATTGTTTAAGCTCATAAAGATTAGTTTAAGCTTAAAGGCTTGACACTAAATCATTACCATCCATACATGGCCCCTTGCCTTGGACTCAAAATATGTTATTTATAGTATTAAAAAAATGTTATTTATCTAAGCAACATCAGCTCTGATAATAAGTTAATAAATGAGAAAATTATTAGTCTAATATTACAATAGTCGTAATGAATAAATAAATGGTAAGACGATGCGAAACTAATAATTAGTGTTTGAGTTTGACAAGCAAGTGCAAACCTCCTCCAACTGCATGAGGAGGATAAAATACATTTGATATGGTTGGCCATTGCTCAGACATAACGCAATCATCAGTTCCGTCCTAAAGTCTAAAGAGTAGTAGTGGAGCCCCATATAAAGTTCACTCATGCAAATTTTTTTGAGGAAAACATGCATTTTCATGACTAGTAGGATCTAAATCTAATTACTTAGAAAAAATTAAGCATAATAATTAGTTAAATGGTTGTTTTATTAACACCTATATATTTTTAAATACACCCTACATATTTAATACATCCTACATTTGCTTTTTCAATTAAAAATTTATCTTAATACACCCTACATACTTTTCTATGATACTCTCACACCCCACACTCTCAACATACATTCCACATTTTCTACATACACCCCACATTTTCTACATACACCCCACACTTTTCACATCCTAGGTTCAAATACATATTTTATCTTCTTTTTTTTTTAATATAATTTTTACTTCTGTGTAATCCCAAAACATGCAAACCGGGATGAGGAACAATAAAGGTATAGAAAAGCTAGGGTTTATGTTACCGCATCATCAACTATACTCTTTTTAAGAAATATCATTCATACGCATCTATATGAAGTTGCTAGTGAGCAAAACTCTAAGAATTATATCAAGCAAATAAAGGGAATGAAAACCCACCTTTATCAAGATATCAACCGATTGGCAACCTTACTGTTAGTCATGTTTTAATTTTTTTCAATCAACGTGTTTAAATTTTTATTGATTAAGATTTTGTTCTATAATGGAGTGTGAAAGTGACTTTAAGAGCTTGAAGAAGAGAAATAACCTATATACACATTGCTATTGTTGAGCTTTTAAGATCTTTTGCGTGCACAAACACTATTACCCTTTTTAGAAGTTTATAGTGCAACAAAAGTAACACAAAACAATTTTTAAGAAGACTTTTTAGAACTTTGCTAAATCAATTGAAAACCATGAGTTGCTTATAACTTCTGTGAAGCACAAAATATGTATTCATTACACTAGGAAATAAAAAAGGATAGGGATCTTGGTTATGACGGTTTCTCAGAACTTTGCAAAATCATTTAAAAATCACCAGTTAGTAGTTATTGACAATTTTTGTGAAATAAAAAATAGGGTAATTCTCACTTTACTACCCTAAAATATCGTGAAATTCACAATTTACTACCCTTAGTTTTTTTCATCACACTTTTATACCTAATGTTTGATTTTTCTAACACTTTCATATATCCGTTAGTATTTCTGTTAAGTGCTCCGTTAAATAGTGATGTGGCGTTTGACTAGACGATGACTATGCAGAAACGTGGCACTATGAGCCCCACCTGGACAACTAAAAAAAATTTAAAATTTTTTTGGCAAAAAAAATGTTAAAGAAATAAAACGTTGGGATGCGGGCTCTCTTTCATCGTTTCATCTTCTTCCTTTTAATATGGTTCAAGCGGAGATTTTGAAATAAGTTTCCGCCAAATTAAAAAATTTTAAAAACTTAAGAGCAGCATATGTTACCATGTGGACAAAAACCAAATTCCCGCCAAAATTTTGAAATGAAAATTTTGCTGGGTTTTCCGTATCCCTCTGTTCAATGAAAAACAAAAAAAATAAGCCATAATCCCTCAAATTTTTGGGTTGAGCCACCACTTTCACAACAGATTGGAAAATCTAAAAGATCAAGAACAAGAAATATCACAATTTCAGTTGTCATGAATTTAAAATCCAAAATACCACAACTTTAACAACTAATTCCAAATTCTACAACGTTCAATTCACAACAATATATGCATATTAAAGATCCAAAATAGTGAGAGTGAACATTCACACTATTGGGTCAAGCTGTTCTACCAAAATACAAGTACCAAAATAACCAAACCAAAATACCAAGGGCATATACAACTAGTTCCAAACAAAACCCTAAACTACCATTTACCCCCCAATATATAAGTATCTCCTGCACAATTTCTCTTTCTTTTCTGACCTCCTTTTGTAGTAGACTTTTAGGAAGCTTGAGTTAGCTGAGATAATGGTTGTGGAGCTTCAGAAGTGCATGCCTGTGATGACTGAGAGGGTTGATAAGAGGGTGGTCTCATGTCTTAAAACAAAACCATGCATCAATAAAGTAATTCAAGAATATTATAGTTGAAACCCATGCATTTCCTTGTTTGAGAAGTGCCTAAGTAATGAATAACACATTAGCTTTTAGAATAAACAGAAATAAAGAATCATTAATGAATATCAAAATTTTACCGGACTTTTCTTGCTTTTTCTTCCTTTTTTAGCAGCTGGAAGAGGATGAATGGTTGGGCATGTGGCCTTGTTGTGTCCACAACCCTTGCAAGTAGTACAATTCACAGATTTTTGCCCTTTCCTGCTTAACTTGAATTCATTTTCATCTGCCTCCCTTATTCTCTTCTTTTTGGGTCTCCTAAGCTGCCTTTTGAATGTTGGAGGAAGAATGCATTTCTTGTCAGATGGCTCCCAAAATTTCATTCCTTGAATAGGTTGAATCAAGTTCTCATAAGTAGCATAATATTTCTCCTTCTTGTACCAAGAGGAAACAAATTCCTCAGGCTGTCTCATTGCATAATAGATGGCTGAACAACCATGTATGCAAGGAAAACCTGTCAAATCCCATCTTCTGCATGAACATGTACAAGCATTCAAGTCCACCACATATGTATTGCCTCTGCCTTCATCCACTTCAAATTGGTCTCCTCCAGACCATGTAGCTATTGTGTATGAGCTTTTCAGTTTGTACTCCTCCAACTTCTTCTGAATTTTGGGGCAGATAGTGGCTTTATCTTTCCTCATTGCATCTTTTCTCAACCATATCCTTTCATCAACAACACCCTTATAGTCTCAAGCATGGTAATTATAGGCTTGTCGCTATCCCTCAATATAGATGAAATAAAGCTCTCACACAGGCTGTTTAAGAGAATGTCACACTGAGTGTATGTATCAAAGTGTGACCTACTCCAATGCACTGCTGGTCTCTTCACCAACCATTCATAAGCTTCCTTTTTCAGCCTCTTCACCTCAGCCATACTCTCTCAAAAGTGAGCGTAGTTGACTTGGCAGCATTCCATAAGGCATCCTTTAATCCTTTCCCATCTCCCTTGAAATTGGTGTATAAGTGTTTTACACAAAACCTATGCTTACAGTTGGGCAACACCTTCTCAAAAGCTAGTATTAACCCCTTTTGTTCATCAGAAGTAAATGTCCAACTGTGCTGGTTCACAATCCCCAATTCCAAAAACCCAGTCCCCAATTTCACTGTATAATTCCAACAATTCCAAAAACTAGACAAAATACTTTCACTATATAAACCCTAAAACAAGTACAGAACTTTAATCATATTTGATAAAGTATGATTCTTACCATACGACGTTTGAGCGACGGTGACGATGTTCGTGCAATGGCTCAATTTTTGGTTTTGGGTTTGATTTTTGGAGTTATGCTTTTGGAAGGTGGGATATCAAAAAGAAGAAGACGAAACAGAGAGAACCCGCATCCTAACGTCTTATTTCTTTAACAAATTTTTTTTTTGCTAAATTTTTAATTTTTTTTTAATTGTCCATGTGGGGCCCACAGTGCCATGTTTCTGCACAGTTTTAGTCCAGTCAAGTGCCACGTCACGGTTTAACGGAGCACTTAACAGAAATACTAACGGAGTTATTAAAGTGTCAGAAAAATCAAACTTTAGGTATGAAAGTGAGACGAAAAAAACTAAGAGTAGTAAAGTGCGAATTTTAGGATACTTGAGGGTAATAAAGTGAGAATTACCCTACAAAATATGTATTTGTTGCACATGTTTTTTCACAGGGAAATAGAACAGGATAGGGATTTTGGTTATGATTAGTGAAGATTAGCCAGTCTTAATCACAAGGACTGGGCTTCCAAACAAAACTGTGTTTTCCCATATGGAAAGCTGAAAAGATTAAAACAAGAAATTAAACCTCCGGAAATTAACTTCAATGATAGGTCGATGTCTGTTTTGTATATTTATATGTACTGCACGGCCAATTTTAAGAGCAAGTCCAATGGGGTGGATTGCTTGGGGGATGTGGATGCAATTGCTGGGGGGGGGGGGGGTTTGTGTGGGCTGGAGAAGGAAATCCACCTAGGTGGGTGTGGAGCTCGGGGGCCAGCCCAGTCAAAAATCGACAGCCCAAGCCACCGAGGTGGCTGACGTCAGCCACGCTGTTTAATTTTTTTTGCGCGTGGCGCGTGCAATGCACGCTCGCCTTTTGGCGCGTCTCCGACAGCGCGGCAGACGCTGGGGCCCGCTGTCGGCCACTTCGATTTCGACCGTTGGGGGAAGCCACGTGGCTTCCCCTGGACCGTGCGATCTCAACGGCTATTTAATTTCAGCCGTTGGATCTCCAACGGTAATATAAAAAAAAAATAGGATTTAATCTCAACCGTTGGATCTCAGATCAACGGTTGAGATTAATTCCTTTAAAAATTAAAAAAAAAATGTTTTAAAATTCAGAAAAGTTACCGTTGTGACACGTGGCACAATCTGGAGCGTTGAAATTCAAATTTTGTTAAATCCAACGGCAGAGATTAATTAAAGGAATAAAAAAATTTTAAAAATTGTAAAAAATATGGAAAAATCGGGAAAAATTTTTTAAAAAATTTGTAAACTTTTTTTTTTACTTTTCTATAAATAGCTTGGCAATTTCATCTACCTCACACCACAATTCCATATTTTCTCAACATCTTTCAAGCTTTCTCCTATCTCTCTCAAAGTTTCAATCCAATTTTTTTTTCCAGAAAAATGACAACTGGTGCAGGTACAAACTGGACGCTTCTTGAAGATGTTGCGTTGTGTGCTAGCTGGGTTCAAATCACTCATGACTCAATTTCGGGGAATGAGATGCAGTTGCGAGAAATGTGGAGTCTTATTCATTCCGCATATATTGAGAAAATGGGTGGCCAAAGAACCAAAGATTCATTGTCCAGTCGCATATATTGGAGTCTATAATTATTTCTTTGTATTATTTATTTGTTTCCTATTTTTAATATAATTATTTCTTTGTATTATTTATTTGTATTATTTTTAATATATTTATTAATCTCCCACATTGTATAGGAACTTCAAGCACAAGCTTGGTATGGTGCTCAAACCAAAAGTAAAAATAAAGCATTCACCCGCCATGAATGTTGGAATGTTGTCAAAGATTGTCCAAAATTCAGAGTTGTGCCTGTCGGTCCAGAAGTTTTCATGAACAGCACCCCTCTACACTCTACACTCGGTGAAGATGAAGATGATGCAGAAGATGTGCCAGAAACGCCTCCCGTTGAACAAGCTTCGGGGTCGACCCGTTTTCCAATTAGGCCCCAAGGCAACAAAGCTTCAAAGAGAAGAGGTAATGCTTCCAAGAGTGATTATGCAAAGTATATGGAAGACATTGCCCGTCAAGGTGAATTGTCTTTGGCCCGGGAATTGGCTAAATTTGAGGCTGAAAAGGCTAGAGAGGATGCAAGGTCTGCACTGATTATGCAAAAATTTGAAGCTGATCAAAGAGAAAGAGAACTACTTCGGCAAGAAAGAGAGCATGGCAGACAAGAAAGAATGGCTCAACAAGATCGTGAGATTATGAAGGAGCCTTTAGAAGGGAAGTCTCCAAACTCTAAATATTTTTGGCAATCAGAGAAAGCGGACGTGGTGCGCAGGAGGCGTGCAAGAGAAGCGAGAGCAAGAGGAGATGGTCCTAGCAACACAGATTGGTTAGGTGAAGAGTAGCCAATCACTTTGTTATAACCGGAGCCCATAATTTTCCAATCAATTTGGGTTGTAATTTCTTATTCATTTAATAGAGTGTTGTAGACCATAATTTAAATTAAGAATATATTTATTTAAAGGTGGAGAATTGTTATTCAAAACACATGGCGCAAGGAGAACGATTAAAAAATTTATCCGATATAACAAATAATATTATTTTGAATTATTTTATAAATAAATAAAAAAATACAAATATTTTATTGTTATTGGTTTTTCGGATAATGACACGTGGCACAACGAGAACGATTAAAAATCTTATCCGAAATTACAAATAAAGTTATTATGTATTATTTTATAAATATAAAAAATAGTAATATTTTATTGTCAATTGCCAGGGCAATTTGTAGGGGTGGAGAGGAAAAAAGCAATTGACAGGGGAATACACTGTTCATTAGAGCAATTACTGTTCATTGGGGTGGATTGAATAGTGATTGCCTGGGGGGAGGTGGGCAACACTGGACTTGCTCTAAGAGAGAGTCTTGGGTGCAGCGTACGGAATAGGGGTGGTGTGATGTGGAGTAGTGGTGGAGAAAGTTTTAGGTTCGGCATCCAGACCACCTCATTCGTCTGGTCTAGACTCAAAAAATCCCTCATGGCACCACCCCTTGATTTGAGGCTCACCACTATCGTACATTTAGGAGAAAGTCTAAGGTTCGGAGACCAAACCAGGTCGTCCATACAGACCAAGACACAAAAAACCCTCCCCTACCCCACCCCCAACCCGAGTTCCCCACACAAAAATGACCCGACACGACTCGTTAAAATAATTAACGGGTAAAATGATCCGACCTGTTAAAATAATAAATTTGACATGACACGACCTGTTAAGATAACATATATTACACATAAATAATACGAACACGGCAAACATGACCCGTTTGCAAGGCCTAATTGGGACTGAAACGGGGGTTTTGGAAAACTCCAATCTTAACTACCTTGTTTGGGTAAATTAAAGAAGGGATCTACAAAACATGGGATTAGAAGAGGGGATTAAAACTGGGGTTTAGTCGACATAAAAAATACATCGACAAAGAGATGGATTTACGCAATCCCACCCAATCCCGTCTCTCTCTCTCTCTCGCTGCCTGCACTCTTACTCCCGTCGTCCACCATTTTTCTCTGTCCCTCTCATCTCCATCCCTTCGATCGCTGGCTGTACGACAAAATAGAACTTCTCCGGCATCGGGTCCACCTGGGCGTGCAGTAAAATCGAGAAACCCCGTCGTCTCTTCCGGTGAGACCAGCGGCTGAAGTAGCGTTTCGAAGAAGAGCTCACGGCGGAGCAGGTTTTCTGATTTGGATCCGGATTCGGTCTCGACGGCATGGATTTGGGCTTTCGGGGTGCCGCTTCGAGGTAGTTTGATGAAGATCTTGATGAGGCAGCAAGCGAGGCCAGCACGGCGGAGGCCGCTGCTGCCATCTTCTTCGCTGAGGACTTGCCGCATGTTGGCACTGTTCTTGCTTTCCAATAATTTTTTGTTTATATCCTAATTAAGCAGTGATTTCCAAAACCCAGGATCTTAATCCTATCACTACGCGATCCCCTGTATCCAAACAAGAACTCCAAACTCCCTTCATCATCAATTCCTCACTTCCTACTCCCATCATTAACAAAACCTTTGGAGCCAACAAAATCCCCATCCAAACAGGCCCTAGAAGATTAGAGATAAGAAAGTTCAAAATTTCGAAATCACTAGTAGATGATTGAGGAGGCTGTTGGTTCTTGGTTGTCTTGAGATCTTGAATATCGATAGATGTCCGTCTCTGACGTCGTTATCATTGAGAGGCCAGCTACTGAGGGCAGTTAAACACCTTGAGATAGACGATTGTGAACAACTGGAGTTAATAGCACCGGACGGGCTCTTCCGCGACAACACTAATTACTGTCTTGAATATATAAACAGTTGGATGTACCAATATCTGAAATCCTTACCAGATGGCTTATGCCACCTTATCAATCTTCAAAAGTTACGTATTGGAAAATGTGGAAGTCTTGTTTCCATCCCGAGAGTGGGGGGAGAAGGAGAACAACTTACATGGGATCAGAGGTGAAGACCCGGCAACGGTGTCGTTTCCACCCGACATGGTCCGGATGAAGACGCTGCTCCCCAAATCTCTCACTCTACTCACAATTGATGGCTTCCCGAATCAGAAGAAACTGAGCAGCAAGGGCTTTCAACTCCTCACCTCCCTTCAATCTCTTACCCTCTGGAATTGTCCAAAGCTAGCATCCATTCCAGAGGAGGGTCTGCCTCCTTCACTTACGCGATTAATCATATATGGGTGTCCTGTGCTAAAAGAGAGATGCCAAGCAGGAAAAGGACGCTACTGGCCCAAAATATAGATGGCGAGACGATTTGAAGTGCATGCATGGTCGGGTCGAGTCCCACTCTCCAGGTCCAGGTATGATCTCAATGAATGTTTTAATATTATTATTATATTGTTAATCATCTTTATTCTTGTAAAGTAATCCACAATATTTCGTGATAGAATAATCAATTAAAGCTATATTTCGTGATAGTAATCCACATATTTTGTGTTAAATCTGAATTCAAGCTATATATTAACATGAAAGGTAATTAAACTTGTTGCATTGGACAGGTTTTGCAGTGCAGTAGTTGAAGGTGTAGTTGAAAGTGTGCAGTAGTTGAAGTCTTTTTCCTGAGTTTGGAGTTTTTCCTACGGGGCCACTTAAACCTAATCTTTTGTAAGTCCTCACTTTGACGGAATGATCATGGGACTGCTGTTTTCCTATCCCATTTTATTTTATGTTAGTAATTGTTACTTGTGAGCTAGTAATGCGTTTGATTTAATTTGTCGAGAATAAGGCAATCAACAAGGAAATGGAAAGGCAACGGGCTTGTCGCTCAAGCAGGTAAGAGTGTTCACCCTCTGTACCTGATGTTCTATATTCGAATCTCACTTCCCCAATAATATTGCTTGTGTATAAAAATTAAAAAAATAATAACTAGGAAAGCGAAAGGGAAACAGATCGATTGATAAGAAGGTGAGTAAATGTGTTTCTAGGAAGTTGTTCTGTGCTATCAGAAATTAGATTACAGCAAGAACATGTTAATATGACCTATACACTACAAGAACTCAAATTGTATTACTCCAACGGTCCAACCAAGGCAATCAAATCCCATCAGTATAGATCATTATCTTGCTTTCACAGCTTTCCTGGATTACCTCCCCTGCTGTTGATTCGCGGAAGTGGGCGAGAATGGATCATAAAGTTGCTGTCCTCCTCCAGCACCAGACGCCGACTTACCTGGGGCAACTGCAAGATTGCTGCCGAACTGTTGATTTGGATCCCGTGGGATCTCGGGTCGAGTTGAGCGAGCAGGGTAGTTTTGCTGAATTTGAATATGATTACCTGGCCATGGAGGCAGAGGACCGGTGCCTCAAAGGAAAAGGCAAGGGCTTCTAACATGCCCTTCAACCAAAAAAACAGCTCCATCGGTCCAAAATAAGAAGGGCAACTAGTGGGCCAGCCCAAGCCCAACCAAACGCCCAAGCAACATGAGCTTGACCATGCGCCAGCGGATGAGGCTCACGCGCATAAGAGAGAGTGAGCTGACAGCAAAAATTGTCGCGGGGCCCATGAAATTCTCCTGTGGAGCATACGTGGCGTATTAAAGGTCGTCGGATTTCAAATTTATTTAAAATTCAACAGCTTGAATTAATTTGGACTTAAAATTTATTTAAAAAATTCGTAAAAATGTTTTAAAAATTAGAAAATTAATAAAAAATTGAAAAACATATTTGTAAAAAATAAAAATAATTTTGCAATTTCATGTTTTATTTGACATTCGTGTGATTAATGTTCACAATGTTGTAGATAAAATATAACATGTGTTAAATGTGATTGTGTAAATCCTAGGTAGATATGGATTAGGCTATTCCGTTCTGTAAGGGATTAGTATCCTATTGTACTTGTACTTCTATTACTATAAATAAAGGCACCTGGTATGTGGAATATATGAATTACATATTCCACATACACTACAGTTTTACCAAATTCTCTCTATTCTTCTCTTGCCGCACCCTTCACTAAAAACTGTCCACAACACGTTATCAGCACGCTCTTTCCGCTGTGCTCAAGAGAATTATACCGGAGTTCTGGCCATCTTCAATCATGGGGAGTATTAATTTCAATAGTTTTTACTTTGATTTATTTATTTTTATTGAATTAATATATTGCTATTGATTCAATTTTCCCCTCTTATTTTGAACAAGATTCAACGCATTGACGATGGAAATCCGGAGTTGAAAGCAATCCTGCAAACAAATTGTTCAACCATCATCATCAGCAATCCAGGTTCTTCTAAAACACGGTCTCGATTGTCGATATTTTGTCAGACCTGATTGCATGAACCTTCACCATGATGCATAACCCAATTTTCTGCGTTTAAAGAATTATTGATCTTCTGCAAATATTGTGTTAGCATCGACATTTAATATATCTGAAATATATTAAGTGAATTGATGATCGTGTGAACGAAGGAAAAATTAAGGGTTTTTTTCTTATTTTTTTTCGCTTTTCTACAAAAAACATCAAATTTCGTTTTTCTGAAAAAAACTAGAAATTCTTTACTGAAAAAAAATTTTTCGTTTTTTTGAAAAATAAAGAAAAAAAAAAAAAAAAAACCCTAGCCGAGCCGAGCCGGCCTGTAGCCGAGCTGAGCTGGCGCTGAGCCAAGGCCTGCAGCCAATCCCAAATGGGCTCAGCCCATTCTTCTTCTCCTCTGGCCAGAAGCCCAGCAGGGCCTTCAACCTTCTCGGCCCGCGCCTGGTTGGCGCCCAGCAGGCCTAACCCACCTAGGCCCAGCGCCCCTTGCTGCCAGAAGCCCAGCGCCTCCTGATTTTCTTTTCAGGGCCTATCCAAGCAGCCCAGCTGCTTTCCTTCCTTTCACACAAGCCCCTGTTGGGCTTAATTGGACCCCAGCCCCTATTGGGCTTATTTTCTGCTCCAATTTTTTTTATTTTCTTGCTGGCCAGCAGCCTAGAAAATAAAAGTTGGGCCTGTAGCTCCAACCACGACCCACCAAAAATTATTTGGGTCCTATTTGCAAACCCCCAAGGTCCCGTAGACCTATATTTCACTACCCATCCCCAATATATGTTCAAATTTATTATTTGTATTATTTTTGTTCTATATATATTGCGTTTGATTGCAGGTATATATGAACTTAAAGTTCATAAATTCGAACCCGAAGCTTCGAATAAGTGCCATGAAACCTGAAGTTTCCTTAAAAATTAAATACCCATGAAACCCGTCGTTTTCATGAAAATTTAAACCAAATCATGTCTTAGAACCCGAATGTTCTAACTTTTATGATTATGGAGAATTTATTTTCCATAACCATAAGCACTAACCACAATTTTTGTTCCCTCCATCTAGTGGATTTTCGAACATTAACAAATTCGACTTCACTAACATGGGAGTTTCTGGAAGAAACTAATTTATATGGGCACAAAATTGTGAAGCTCCACTTGACTACTGAGAAGTTGAGAAACATTGAAGCCAACAATGACGTGGATAGAGCTAAATAAGCATCCGTCATGATCTTCATCCGAAGATTTATGCCTGAAGCATTGTAAATGGAAAGTACCTCAATGACGAGGATTCCATGGCTCTTTGACTCACTCTACGGATCGTTCTAATCATGCAAAGATGATCTTGCCCGAAGCAAGACACACCTTGCCCGAAGCAAGACACACTTTGTCGAAAGCAAGACATACCTTGCCCGAAGCAAGACATATCTTGCCTGACACAAGGCATGATTGAACCCCATCCGTGAATAGGTACAAATTCTGAAGTTTATAGAATCCGATTGAATTTTGACTGGAGAAGATTTTCTCGTCCTTCCATACCTCTAAAATGCTCCTGAAGAAGCACCCTAGAGAGTGGAGGTTTACTAAATTCTCGGATCTGATTACTACCACTTTGCTCACTGAAAAGCACAACAGTGAAAGCGGCACCCCAGTGATTCGGCTGGGATGTACCGAAGGTCTTGCTCTGTTTCGGCAGAGGTGTACCGAACTTAAGGCTCTGCTTCAGCAGAGGCCTACCGAATCTACTCTTCCTTCTTCGGCTGGAGAGTACTGAATAGTGGTAGAATCAGGGTCAACCAAGGGGGTGGCATCACGACCAAACACGTGATCCCTTGGAAACTAAGACCCAAAACTTCAAGAATAAGGGACAGTATTCCCGAACTTCAACCGTGCAAAATCTACCTCCATTTTGATGGAATAGATCATTGGCTATGCATTTATTTGTGCCTCTACCAATGTTGTTGAGGAGTACCATTCCTGTAATCAATTTGTGAGACTAATTTTGCTTCACCTAACATATATGGAAAAGCAGAATTTTGACATGGAAGGCCCTGTTGGCCGAACCCCCTATCTTTTGGTTTAAGTTTTGAACAATTTTTCCTTTTTGTTTGGATGATTGTTTTGGTATTTGCTTTAAATTTGTTGGATATTATTATGGATATTGTCCTCGAATATGAGTTAATTGAATCATGTTTCTTATACATGTGACCGAATTCAATTAACATGTGATAAGGTATAAATGTGGGGAAGTTAGTTGTCTGGATGAACGTGCGACTATGCACACTAACTTCATACCTAAATCACCCCTCTAGCAACGAATTCAGGTCTACCTAACCTGATTAAGGGCAATGGCACTGCACCTCGTTGTATCAATGGTACTGAATTACTATTAAGGGGCCTTATATTCTCCGTTCCAGAAGAACGTCATTGAGTTATAAGGATATTCGAGAGAACAATGATCATGAAAACCACTGTAGATAATAGAGTGGAGTACCTTTGCATCACCTTCCAAAATATGAAGCCTGAAGCTATGTTTTGGGACTAATGGGCTACCTCCCAACTGGGACATGCCACATATAGGCTGGCTTGAAGCCGGGTGATTCGAGCAGTTTACTTGCTTTGGCACGACCGTTTGGAACATTCAGGTCAAAACACGATGCAATATGTTACACAATGCATCACCTTACCTGAAGTAAGGATTTTGTGCCTACAAGCACACTTTGCCAAGCCTGCTCGTTGGGGAAATTGGATTTTTACATCATCCCTAACAAAGTTACTACATAACCCTCTTTTCACAGTGGATCAAAGGGAATAATGTGGACTCTTCCAACCAAAAATGCGGACCATGTAAATATGGTTTTTGGTTGATATATCGACACAATGGTCACATGTCTGTCCACATACACATTGCTGCTAAACTCCTGGCCAATTCTTACTTAAGGGCTCACCACCCTAATTATCCCATAAAGTCTAGAAGACTGGATAATGCCGGAGAGTTTATATCGAACAGTATTCGATAAGTATTGCATGTTTTTTGGGCTTGAAATTGAACATTGAATTCCCCATGTTCAACCCCCAAAACAGCCTCGCAGAAGCGATCATAAAGCGCATTATCAATTGATCGCCCGGACCTTGGTGAAACACACCAAGCTTTCGGTTTCTGCCTAGGGCTATGCAATCTTGTATGCAGCTATGTTGGTCCGCCTGAGGCCCATTGCTACCCGATACTTTATAGCGTTACAATTGGTTACTGGGTACGAACCTGATGTTTCGTATTTACGCATTTTTTGGGTATGCACCTTCTGCCATATTGCGCCGTCGCAATGTACCAATATGGGTCCTCAAAGAAGGATGTGAATCTTTGTCGATTGTGATTCTCCTTCGAATTAGCTCTTTAGAGCCCTTGCACGCGATCTCTTTACCGCCATTTTGCGGATTGTCACTTCGATGAGACAGTCTTCCCGCCGTTAGGGGGAGATAAGAACGTCAACGTTCCTGAAGAACGGCGCGAATTATCGTGGACGTCCCCACTATGTCTCATCTCGATCCTCATATTCTAGATTTCAGAGTATTGCTCCAGACGCTTTCTCTGATCTAGATAAAGTGACGAGATCACATATACCAGCTGCAAACATGCCTGCAAGGATAGACGTACCTAACGGACGTCGAGTCAACATCCTCGAAGGGTGTGCCGCCCCTGAAGGACGGTTTGGTCGCCCCTGTTGGACGGCCTGGTACGCCGACGGCTAGCCAATCAATCTGTTCTCGGCCTGAAGCGCGACAGATCATTCAGTTCGAAGGATTCACCTCCCTAGAAGTGGAGAAATATGGCACAAAATGAATCCCTTCCTCGTTCGCTATCTCAACCATTCCACCTCATGAAATTAATCCGGATTATCCCGAGACCTGTAGTCTTGGTCCATTATGCATGCATGGATGAGTTAATGGAATTGGAATGAGATTATCATCGATGATATTCACATATATGGTAGCTACCCAAAATAAGTGAAAAGCGACGATATCGAACTGCGTTCCGTTGATGAATGTCGACGTAGAACTGATTGGTCAAATTGGAAACTAGCAATCCAGGTCGAACTTGATTCACTTGCGAAACGTAAAGTGTTTGGACCTGTAGTTCCTACACTTCCACATGTGAAGCCCGTTTGCTACAAGTGGGTTTTCGTAAGGAATCGAAATGAGAAGAATGAAATAGTGCAATACGAAGCACGCCTTGTGGCGCAAGGTTTCTCTCAAACGCCCTGAGATTGATTACAAGGTGACTTATTTCCCCCGTAATGGACGTTATAACGTTCCACTACCTTATCAGTTTGGTAGTTTCCGAAAAACTGAATATGCAGCTTATTTACGTGGTTGTAACGTATCTATAGGGATCTTGATACGGAAATATATGTGAAAGTTCCCGAAGAACTTATAGACTGATCCAAATAGTTCTAGACCACAGAACACCCTCTCTATTGAATTGAGGCTTTCACTTTACGGATTGGAACAATCCGAGCGGATGTGGTATACCCGTCTAAGTGAATATTTGATCAGTTAGGGATATGTGAATAAACTATGCCCCTGCGTGTACAAAACCGAATTTGCAAGAGTTGCAGTCTATGTCGATGACATAAATCTCACTTAGACTCTGGAAGAGCTTGAGAAAACTGCCTCGCACCTGAAGTCGGAATTTGAGATGAAAGATCTTGGGAAAACTCGTTTATGTCTCGACCCGAAGTTTCGAGCAAAGTTCAGATGGTATTCTGGTCCACCAACCGAACTACACCCAGAAGGTGTTGCCTTTGAGTACACCCATGACCATTCATACGATAGATGCAAATGAGATCCTTGAAAAGGTTGTGGAACTTGAAGTTCTATATCTAAGTTCAATTAGCGCTTTATTGTACTTAGCTCATTGCATTATGCATGACATCTCATTCGTTGTTGATCTTTTGGTAAGATACAACACTGCGCCTACACGCTACCACCAAATAGGTGTTAAAGACGTTTTTCCGTTACTACGGATTTGGGCTTATTCTATCCCTGCGCATCTCAGAATTAACCACAACCCCTTGGTTATCAGAATGATGCTTACCTTGTCGGATACGCTGACACAGACTATCCGTCTGTTCCGCACAAGGCACGTTTCCAAACGGATTATGTCTTTACCGTTAGGAACACCGCAATATCTTGGAGGTCAACCAAATAGACCTTAGTTGCGACGTCTTCGAGCTCATCGCCATACACGAAGCCACCCGTGTACATGGGAGCATATTCGAAGCACTTGTAATTCTTCATCCTTCGTTGAGTTCCAACAACAATCTATGAAGACAACGCCGCATGTATCGACCAGACCATAACCTGATACATCCAAGAAGTCAACACCAAGCATATTGCGTCTACATAATATCAGCATGAGCATCAGAAGATTGAAGTCAAGCATATCTGATCCAAAGACAACCTTACCGACCTCTTCACGAAGTCATTGCCGAAGAAGCTTGTTCGAGGATTTGGTATGTGCAAATTTTCTCATTTGCTACGCTTGTAGTTCTCAGGGGGAGTTTCGTCGAACTCAGGGGGAGTATCCTGAAGTATACTCACTTGACCTTAATGTACTCTTTTTCCCTACGATCAGGATCATTTTTCCCATTGGGTTTTTGTTGCCTGACTAGGTTTTAACGAGGCACCCATTCTGGGCTGGTCATACCCTTGTGTGTTTTCTTACTACTTACGTCTTGAAGATGTTAAGTATCGACATTGCATTAACTCACTTTTCTCCTAGACTATGGGTTTTGTCCCATCTTGGGTTTTACCATAGCCAGGTTTTGTGAGAGTTTTTATTCTTTTTATATGCAAGTTCCCTATATGAGACTCGAGTGTTCTCTACTGTGCCTACGAGACGACTTCATCAACTATCATCATCTTGAAGATCTGATGCGATACCTACTTGAGTATTTGCACACTCAAGGGGGAGTGTTGTAGATAAAATATAACATGTGTTAAATGTGATTGTGTAAATCCTAGGTAGATATGGATTAGGCTATTCCGTTCTGTAAGGGATTAGTATCCTATTGTACTTGTACTTCTATTACTATAAATAAAGGCACCTGGTATGTGGAATATATGAATTACATATTCCACATACACTACAGTTTTACCAAATTCTCTCTATTCTTCTCTTGCCGCACCCTTCACTAAAAACTGTCCACAACACACAAAGATTATTTAAACAATTTTTAGGGTCATATTTTATTTTAATATGCATTTAAAA